>JAJHPC010000017.1:1295790-1825790 GCA_024447665.1 Juncus inflexus
CTCTGGGCCCCCTGATGAACTAGGACTGAAGGAAATGCATGGCCATGTTCAAAATGGATTAACATGTGTTGTTAATATCATTTTGTATTTACTCAGTCTAATTCTCGATCAGGAAAGGGACTTTGATCAAACTCAAGGATGACATATTACCGTGCCTTGTGATCAAGACGTATATCGTAGAACATAAGGAATAAGCAAATGTCTATTCAGATAGGTTTAAGACCGCTGATCATTTCATGTAACATGGGTAGTCATGACATCAGTCTAGAGGTTACTCATGACTTACGATCTTTAGAAGATCATTGCCATCATTAAATGGAACCCATACGGTCACACAATGATCTCCATTCATACGGGTTGAATATGCCTCAAAACAGTTATACATATGATGTATAAATGGGTGAACGAAATAATCAATTATTGGATAATTGACTGAACAAAACAGTTCCATTCTGTTGGCACTGGAATAGTTCCGTTCCCAACGGAATATATACGGAAACTGTAATAACCATAGCTGCCAAGTATTCCGTTATGGAAATACCTATTCCGTTGGCAACGTAATAGGCGTAGATTAGGGTTTTAGTTATGGTAACTGAGCAATCGTTCGCCTCTCTCTCTAGTATAAATAGAAGGGCAGAGTCTCTCTATTTGACACACAACACAGAAGCCTTAGAGGCCGTCTATTACACAGAAAAGAGAGAGAAAGTTTTTGAGAGATATTCGGAATGTATTTCCAGACTTGTCTAGCCAAGTCCGTTTATTCCATACGTCTGAAGTTAGCGTGGATACGAGTAGAGATTCTCTATCTTGAGAACTTCCGAGCGATCAATCTTCATCCCTAGGAGAAGCAAGGAGGTCATGAGTCGAGCTTCAGGAAGGAGAAGGTTGCGAGTCAGAAAAAGTTCAGACCTACATCCGTTCTTCGTCTCGCGGATCAGGAAGATCCGAGGTATAAATTTTAATAGCTAATCCCGTACTTTTATTCCCTTAACGTAGATCCTAGGGTGGGTTAAATCCATAGGTTCCGCTGCGCATGTAACGTACATGGCTATGGATTTTCCAACAGTGGTATCAGAGCGTTCGTTAAGGAAATCTGACAAGTGCCTATTTGTGGGATATCCTAAGGAAACTAAGAGATATTACTTTTACCACCCATCGGAGAACAAAGTGTTTGTTGCTCGTAATGGAGCCTTCTTGGAAAGAGAGTTTGTCTCTATGAGAAGAAGTGGGAGCAAAGTACAATTCAAAGAAATTCGAGACCCACCTATAGTTGCAGAACCTGTGATGGAGGAACAAACAAGCTCTCAAGGAGTTGGTGAGCTTGAAACACAACAGACTCAACGTAAATCTAGTAGGATTCGTCATGAGCCTGAGAAATACGGATTTCTCGTGTCTAATGATGATGATGTGACATTCATAGTTAATGAATGCACGTCCTACCAAGATACTATGAAGAGCCTCGACTCTCAGAAATGGTTAGAAGCCATGAGAGCCGAGATGCAATCCATGCATGACAATCAAGTTTGGAATTTGATTGACCCATCCGAAGGCTTGAAGACCATCGGATGTAAGTGAGTTTTCAAGAAGAAGACTGACGTGGATGAAAAGGTACAAACCTGCAAAGCAAGGCTTGTGACGAAAGGTTTCAAACAAGTTCATGGTATTGACTATGATGAAACTTTCTCACCTGTAGCTATTCTTAAATCCATCAGAATTCTATTAGCCATAGTAGCATATTATGACTATGAAATATGGCAAATGGATATCAAAACAGCTTTCCTAGACGGAAATCTGACCGAGGAGGTGCATATGATGCAACCCGAGAGTTTTGTCGATCCTAAGAATTATGGTAAGGTTTGCAAGCTTCAGAAATCCATCTATGGATTGAAGCAAGCTTCTCGAAGTTGGAACCTTCGTTTTGATGAAGTCATCAAAAGTTTTGATTTTACCAATGGTGAACGTGAGCCTTGTGTTTACATGAAGTTCAGTGTGAGCACGGTAGTATTCCTGGTGCTTTACGTAGATGACATATTACTCATGAGAAATGACGTCCCAACATTATTAAACGTCAAGAAATTATTGGGAGATAGTTTCTCGATGAAGGACCTAAGAGAAGCCTCCTACGTGCTAGGAATCAGGATCTATAGTGATAGATCTAGAAGGTTTATAGGTCTGAGTCAAAGTACATACATACACAAGGTCATGAAACGGTTCAGAATGCAAGAATCCAAGAAAGGATTTTTGCCCTTGTCACATGACGTTTCTCTCAGTAAGACACAGTGTCCTACAAGTGAGCAGGAACGAAGATGCATGAATAAGATCTCATATGCTTCGGCTATAGGATCCATCATGTATGCCATGATATGTACTAGACCAGATGTGTCATACTCATTGAGCGCAACAAGCAGGTTTCAGTCTAATCTAGGTGAAAGTCACTTGATAGATGTTAAAAGAATCATTAAGTACTTACGAAGAACTAAGTACCTGTTCCTAGTCAATAGAGGTATGGAAGACGAGCTCATTGTAAAGGGTTACACCGACGCAAACTTCCAGACAGACTCAGAGGACTTTAGATTGCAATCAGGTTATTTATTTTGCCTAAATGGAGGCACAGTGACATGGAAGAGTTCCAAGCAATGTACTGTAGCAGATTCTTCAACGGAAACAGAGTATATAACCGCTGCAGAAGCGGCTAAAGAAGGTGTTTGGATAAAGAACTTTTTGGAGGAGCTAAGAGTAGTTTCGAGCATCTCGGAACTAGTGGATCTATATTGTGATAACAATGGAGCGATCGCACAAGCAAAGGAACCGAGTCTCACCAAAAGTCCAAGCACATACTGCGACGCTTACATCTAATCAGAGAGATCATACAAAAGGGTGATGTTAAAATGTGTAGAGTGCCATCGGACAACAATATCGCCGATCCATTAACTAAACCACTCCCACAAGAGAAGCATGAGGGTCATGTTAGGTCTATGGGCATAAGATGCTTAGAGTTGGCCTAGTGCAAGTGGGAGGCTGTAGGACTAGTGCCCTAGGCCAAACGTGTTTGTACTAGAAACTGGATTATGTATTAAGACATTATTATTTATTCCATAAAGGTTGTTTGTGTGTATGGGTTGTGAATGTAAATCTTATATCAACCAAGAATGACACTTCGGGTTCACGTCATCAGAATACGTAATTTTGATAGTAGGATTGTGAACCAACGAATGACATTCTAAACTGTCCCTAGTGATATGTAGGATGTTTATAGAGATAGACATACTTCAAGTAAGAAGCTACATATCCACACTAGTATATTCGCAGGCTAGATAATCATGTTCTGCTGATCATGGACATAGAGATGTCAAGTCTGGAATATAGGTACGTGTTAAAGAACACGTACTGGACTGACCACACTATGAGAAAATGAATGGTATATGTATGAATAGTGTGCTTGTTCCTACGACCTGAGGTCACCATGGATTCTTGTATGTGGAACTGCATACTTTAATATGATCCTACGTCATCCATAATGGGATGACCATTAGGGTCATCATTAGGTATGCACTGAATCATGACAAGGAATGTGAGTGACCAAGATGGTATTTGTTCCTCTCGTCACGAGGAAGATATCACTGGGCCCCATGATGAACTAGGACTGAAGGAAATGCATGGCCATGCTCAAAATGGATTAACATGTGTTGTTAATATCATTTTGTATTTACCGAGTCTAATTCTCGATCAGGAAAGAGACTTTGATCAAACTCAAGGATGGCATATTATCGTGCCTTGTGATCAAGAGGTATATCGTAGAACAAAAGGAATAAGCAAATGTCTATTCAGATATGTTTATCATCGCTGATCATTTCATTTAACATGGGTAGTCATGATATCAGTCTAGAGGTTACTCATGACTAACGATCTTTAGAAGATCGTTGCCAGCGTTAAATGGAACCTACATGGTCACACAATGAACTCCATTCATACGAGATGAAGATGCCTCAAAATAGTTATACATATGATGTATAAATTGGTGAATGAAATAATCAATTATTAGATAATTGATTAAACAAAACAGTGTCATTCCGTTGGCAACGGAATAGTTCCATTCCCAATGAAGTATATATGGAAACTGTAATAACCTTAACTGCCAAGTATTCCGTTATGGAAATACTTATTCCGTTGGCAACATAATAGGCGTAGATTAGGGTTTTAGTTATGGTAATTGAGCAATCGTTCCTCTCTCTCTCTAGTATAAATAGAAGGGCAGAGTCTCTCTATTTGACACACAACTCAGAAGCCTTAGAGGCCGTCTATTACACAGAAAAGAGAGAGAGTTTTTGAGAGATATTCAGAAAGTATTTCCGGACTTGTCTAGCTAAGTCCGGTTATTCCGTATGTCTGAAATTCATGTGGATATGAGTAGAGGTTCTCTATCTTGATGACTTGCGAGCGATCGATCTTCATCCCTAGGAGAAGCAAGGAGGTCGTGAGTCGAGTTTCAGGAAGGAGAGGGTTGCGAATCAGAAAAGTTCAGACCTACCTCCATTCTTCGTCTCGCGGATCAAGAAGATCCGAGCTATAAATTTTAATAGCTAATCTCGTACTTTTATTCCCTTAACGTAGATCCTAGGGTGGGTTAAATCCATAGGTTCCGTTGCGCATGCAACGTATATGGCTATGGATTTCCCAACATCATGCTGATAACGTATTATAAAATAAAGAACAAAAGAACGATAGAAAAGAGAGAATTAAAAGGAGAGAATTGGATTGAATTGTGGATCAAGAATACAATAGTCACTGCCCTCTTTATATAGTAGAGGGTGAGTGCTGGCCAAGAAATCTCTTGCCTGATTTAGAATTACAATAAAGAAAATAATCTAACCTAAATACAATAGAATATACAGTAGTAAATATCTTGTCACAACTCCTTCCATTCTTACAAGCAATTCCTAATTTATCTTTGCTTAGGGGCCAAGTATTGGACATCTACATTAATTATATTCATAACAAAATATTTTTATTAGTTTAATTATATTTTAATTTACTATAATTTTTTTTGAAGTACGATATGAGGCCTATGGAAATTATTAAACCAACTAAAAAGAAAAACAATATGGAAAAGGAAAAAACGATGAAAATGGTAGACAACTAGAAATTACAATAAAGATCGGTACATTGATGAACATAGATTAGCAGTTGGATAATCCAATTTAGAGCTCCTTGTTGAGCATTTTCAGCGATAAGGAAGAAAGACTGAGATGTCGGTTGGAGATTTTGTTAGTTTATTTCCGAAGTTTCAAACACCCTTCCTGGTATCAATTTTCCCTAATCAATCATAATTAGAAAAGATTCGAATAGTGAAATGAAATTATCAATAATATTTATTTGTATGTATGTTTTTTTAGTTTCTTATTTTTATATTTTATCTTAGAAATATTATAAGGACAAGTTTAGTTCTTAGGAAATTTGTAATATTCAAGACTCTATTGCATAAAAACTCCAATTGTTATTTTAAGAGATAAACCATGAATTATGAATAAAATTATTACTGAGTGTGTACTCTTTGTATCATATTTTGTTCTTTTTTCATCTTTTAATTATCTGGCCCGTCCGTTATCATTTAGCATTAGAGCTCATGTTTTGCTACGTGCTAACTCGTCCCGAGTTATGGAAGGGCTTGACGTCGACATAGAAAATGGTCGAAGATCCATGCCTCGATCGGCGATCACAATTTCATCTAATGGTATTGCTAGGCGTACCTTGCCTCGTTTGACGTTTGCATCGTCTGTAGCAAGCTTCAAGTCTTCATCGGAGCTGCTTGTAAATCCGTGCCTCAATCGGCCATCTCAGTTTCGCATTGTGGTGCTTCTCAACATATCATGCCTCGATCGGCCGACTTGGTGTGGATTAGCGGATATCTAACTTTGTGTCTCATCGATTAGGCGATCATTCGCATTGATTTCAATAACCGGTTGGCCAGCGGCAGGGTTACGATATGTTTGTTGACGGGCGGTGGCCATTGAACCATATTCTGATACCAAATGATAATGGAAGGGCTAGATAATTAAACGAGGAAAAAAGAACAAGATAATACAAAGAGGGTTATATATTAACAGGGGGCAGAGTTTGACCAAAATTATTGAGGGAGCCAAAATATATAAACAAAAACAGAATAATACAAAATATTTTTCTTTCTTATATTAAAATTATAGGTTAATGGTACAAAATGTACTAACTAAATATAATTACATTTGTTTCAAAAGAGATAAAAATATATAAGTATAATTTACGGTTAATATATCGAATCTAATTTCTAATATACTCCAAAGGAGAGCTCTTCGCTCATTTATATTTTTAAATCTTTTATAATTTCCTCTAAAGTGAAATTCTCCCAACTTCTCTTTCAATGTACACAATTAAATTATCGGCAATAAATTCATCTTCCATTCTATTAATGAGTCTTGCCTTTACTATTTTCATTGTCGAAAATGCACGTTCAGCAGATGCAGTAGAAACAAAAAGTGTTAGGAGCAAGTGCGAAAATCTATCACGAAAATAAAAGTAGATTGCTTTCCGGTTTCTACAAGGACACGGAACATGTATGAAATTCTTTCTAAATTAAGAAACTTATCATTTTAGGGAATATCAGTAGTGAAATGACAATTGATATTTCAACATTTCTCTTTCTTGATTAGTGAAATCCTTGGGATAGTATGTTTCAACCAAAGAAAAAATTTCGTCAATGTTAAAATCTTTGTAACCGTCTTTTGGAAACAAAGCACTTATAAGAGTTAAAAGTTTCATTGTGGCCTAATTAAATCTATTATTGAACTCTTGAATTTGTGTGTCGAGTCACCAAAAATACATCCACCTTATAATAATGTTCGGTAGTGAAATGATTCGGTTGACGTCACGCACGCCCTCCACGCAAAATGTAAAGCGCGCTAAAATCGGGAACAAGCACATCATGATATTCACAAAATTTGACTATTATAGCATGTTATTTTTTCCAGCCATTTGCTCTTAAGATCTTGAAGAAGACTTTTGGTGGATGAAACCAAATTTGTCGCATTCAAAACTTTGTTTCGCTTCTGCAAAGTTTGACAAAGAATATCTGTTGTACCCATTATTTCGCGAATCATTAGTAACATAAAAACAAATCCAAAAGAGACCAAATATTAGTTGGAAGTATGCGCATCCGCTTGAAGAAAACCTAGGGAATCTCGATCGGTGGAAGCATCTTGATGAACGGTGTTTGTTGAGACATACTAATCATGCGAGATATGAAATTGTAATGTGAACTCCAATGAATATCTCCTTCCCTCTTTAAAGTACCAACTTGATTTAACCCTTTACCGGTCTAAGTTCATTAATTTTGAATAAATGAGCCAATTCGACTCTTTTAGCATTTAATAATTCATCATGATGTTTAGAAGAGCACAACTGTATAAATAATGAAAGTGAGCTTTTGAAAAAATTAGTTATCCGAAATTACGTCTTTTGATGCAACAACTAGCATAATTTGTAAGCGATGTGCGAAGCAATGCATGTAATAAGCATATAATCATATGGACAATCTTTTTGAAAAAGAACTTGTAAGTCATTCCATTGTTCAATCATATTACTTGCACCATCATATCCTCGCCCTCAAATTCTTTGGATATCAAATCCGTGTAGAAAAAGAACTTCACAATTTTTTTCCTTAAGAGTAATTACTTTAGTGTTTTTAACATGCATTAAATAAATAAAAAATTGCTCTTTCACACTATTTTTCTTCAAATCAAACACCTTCACTGGTATTGGTTCGGAAACTTCAATTAAATGAGGTTTCATAGTGGGTCAAGATCCGTATTTCATTGAGCACTAAGTTCGATTTGGCGCAACTCTTATTGCTCAACTATTTTGGTAAGAACATTTCTAATTGTATCATATACAACTTTTGCCTTTTATGGAATGAGCATCATATATCCGGTGTATTATCCCATCTTGTGACCTGAGCCCAAGTCTGACTTGCTTGCTCAGTTAAGTTTAACCATGTATAATTATCGGCGAAATGGAATCCAGCACACTCAGCTTTGGCGTGACCCATGCTGGACACCATTTCCCGCGTACCTTCCTTTACAAAGACAATCCCCCATATGCTCAGCTTTGGCATGACCCACATGGAAGACTGTCTAAGTACCGAGTGCTTCAGTGACATGGGGGGCACTTCCTTACTTAACATTCTGAAAGATTTTATTTTTAGATTTATAAATATAAACATCACATAAACAAGTTAAATATGGTATGAGTCTATTCCTCACGAGCGATCATGAGGTTCCTAATCCTAGATCTATCTCTAGATTGCAGGTGAATATTCAACGAACCTTCGTTGTGTGTGTGCGAAGATCCAATGCCATCTTCTGAAGATTGCACCAAGATCTTTGTCTCGTAGTCTTCATATAATATCTATCCTAACAATTATCCTATTGCTAGAAAAGTAACGTACAATTTTGGACAACTCAATGGTTGCCATAAATTACAACTTTGGACAACTCACAGGTTGACATAGATATTAAATAACATTACAAGCATTCACACACAAGATTACATCACAAAATAATCAAAGATCCAAGGCTCATACCATATTTAAATAAAAAATTCCATGTATAACAAAAATTAGAGTTTCCGCAAAATTTAGCCTTGTTCCGTTGGGAACGGAACTATTCCGTTCTCAATGGAGCCTACGCTGAAAAATTGAGAATTTCCTGCGTTATTCCGTTCTCAATGGAACTATTCCGTTGGGAACGGATTGTTGCTGGAAAATTTGTTTTCTTATTGTTTTTAGTTCCGTTTCCAAAACAGATTTCGAAAAACTATTTCTCGAAACTCTAGGAAATCATAATATTCAATATTATATTCCTAGAAATTATTTTTGTGATGTTTTGAAATAATATTTTCAAAACCCTAAAATTTATTATACTAGAATTTCAAAAAATTTAAATATAATCGATGATTATTTCCTCAACGAACGCTCTGATGCCACTGTTGGGGAAACCCGTAGCCATGTACGTTACATGCGCAGCGGAACCTACGGGTTCAATCCTCCCTAGGATCATCGTAAAGGAAATAAAGGTACGAGATTATGCTATTAAAATTTATACCTCGGATCTTCCTGATCCGGGAGAGAGAGGCGGATGTAGGTCTGAGTGAACTTCCGTCTTGCTTCCTTCTCCTTCGTGCTCCTAAAGCTCGACTCAAATGAACTCCTTGCTTCTCCTAGGGTAAAGAAACTGATCGCTCGCAAGTCTTCAAAGCAGAAGACCTCTACTCATATCCACGTCAAACTTCGAATCGTCGGAATAACCGGATTCGGCTATACGAGTCCGGAAATACTTTCGGGAAGCTCTCTCTCTTTTTCTCTGTATTACGGCAGCCTGGAGGCTTTGTAATCTATGTATAATAGAGGGGGACTGCCCCTCTATTTATACTACAGAGGGAAGTAAAGGATTGCTTAGTTACCATAACTAAAACCCTAATTACATCTCTTATCCGTTCCCAACGGACCTATTCCGTTGCCAACGGAATAGAGTTTCCTAATCTAAAAACTTGGCTGTCGAGAAATTGGCTGAGTTCTGTTGCCAACGGAACTCTTCCATTGGCAATGGAACTTCCGTAGGCAATGGAATTGTTCTGTTGCCAACGGAACTATACTGATTTTTGCACAATCATTCAAATCAATCATCCAATGATAGATTATTTCCTTCACCTATTTATACAACATATGTATAACCATTTAAGAGCATTTCCTTCCCGACTAGACGTTGTTCAATGTGTGACCGTGTAGGTTCCATTTAACGCTGGCAACGATCTTCCACAGATCGTAAGTCATGAGTAACCTCTAAACTGGTGTCATGACTACCCATGTTAAATGAAATGATCGGCGATCATAAACCTATCTGAATAGACATTTGATTATTCATTTTGTTCTACGATATACGTCTTGATCATAAGGCACGGTAATATGTCATCCTTGAGTTTGATCAAAGTCTCTTTCCTGATCGAGAATTAGACTGAATAAATACAAAATGATATTAACAATACATGTTAATCGATTTTGAGCATGGCCATGCATTTCCTTCAGTCATAGTTCATCAGGGGGCCAAGAGATATCTCTCTCTTAACGAGAGGAACAAATCTCATCCTGGTCACTCACATTCCTCGTCATGTTTCAGTGCATACCTAATGTTGACCCTAATGATCATCCCGTTACGGATGATGTAAGATCATATTAAAGTATGCAGTTCCTCATACAGGAATCTATTGTTACCTCAGGTCATAGGAACAAGCACACTATTCATATGAGAATCACTAATGACATATACCATGCATATTCTCATAGTGTGGTCAGTCCAGTACGTGTTCTCTAACACGTACCTATATTCCAGACTTGACATCTCTATGTCCATGATCAGCTTCTTACTTGAAGTATGCTTATCTCTATAAACATCCCACATATCACTAGGGGCGGTTTAGAATGTGTTTCGTTGGTTCATAGTTCTACTATCAAAATCACGTATTCTGATGACGTGAACCCGAAGTATCATTAATGGTCGATCTAATATATGTAAATATATTAGTCACCCATACACTCATTCATATATGAACTGAATAAACATGTTTCTCATAATCTAATCTCTAGTCCAACACTTTGGCCGAGTGCATAATTCCTTCAAAAAGAACATACTTTACTTGCAAAAATATTTAAGATTTCCTTTTGAATATCAGCTGTTGTATATTTAGAATTGTATGCAACATTCTCCAAAACAATCTTAGCAACTTCATGTTTAAATTTGGCAAAAGGTTTAATCATCTCAAGAAAATTACCTAGGTTCCTAGAGCATGAACTTTTATTATTGCCCCTGAATGCACATGCTTGAAACACGAGTCATTTAACTGTAGCTATGGAGATTTTCTATCGCAATCTGTATTGTTCTCTGTTTGATCATATTAAAATCTTTCCAAACTACTAACAATATGTGTAAGTTTGATTGCAAAGAAATGAGTTCAAGACGCTCGTACGATAAAGCTTGATCATGAATGAGGAAGTAAAGATGCAGCATATATAACTTAGAAGATTTTGTAGAAATGAAGCAACTTTCAACAAAATATACAAGACTTTGAAGATATTCAATGACAATAGAATAGTAAAACAATTTAAATATGAATATTATAAATAAATATAAGAGTGAATACAATAATATAATCCTGGAATATTATTCGTTCGAACGGATATTAATCTGAGAGTAAGGATCGGTTCCTATATGCTTTAGAAATACAATTTTTACCATTATTGACTTTCTTTCAAATTTTGGAATACCGTTATTATAAATGCATCAACTCAATTTCGGATACTGGGTTTAAGACAAAGAAATCAATGAAAGCCTGGTCAAAGGTTGACTTTGACTAGATTTGACAAGATCTTCTATCGTGATTTTCCGGAGTTCTATAAGGCCTTTTTTCGCGAGCTTTGTACCGTTAGATTTGTCTCGCCAAGGTCATCGATTTGGTAATCAGTTTGACCCCTTTTGGGATAATTGACTTTTGGTCACTGGGTGATTTACCGAGTTTGACTTTTTTTTTGTGGATTTTGTAAGTTTTGGCTTGGATGGTTGGCGGGTAAGGTCATAAGAAAATTGGAGAGCTTTGTGTATGGTTTTTGAGGATATTTGTCGAGAATTCGACCATCCTTGGCCCAGAATTTACATACCAGCCCTTCATTTGGAGTTGACGTTTCACCAAGTCATCTAAATATCCCTTTCTTGGTCTTTTTACCTAAAAATCACACAAAAGTGTATTAAGAGTTTCAAAATTAATTTTTATTAGTTTTAAAAACTTTTTCAATATTTTATGTGATTTAAGGGTAAAATTTATTTGATAAAAAATCCTAAAAATATGTATAAACCAAGATTGCCCTCAAGCGTAAATTTAAATCAAGTTTTAGGGTTTTTAGAATCAGTTTAAATGCATTTGAAAATATATTAAATTATTGCCATATTATTAGTCAATTATTATAATAATACACGAATGTCCGTTAATAACTTTAGAACATCAAATTCATTTCAACTCGCCAATCTTTTATCCCAATTATCCATTATCCAAACTCTAGTACCCTAAAAAATTGTTTATACTTTAACCCCCTAAATTTTACCCCAAGGTTTCTACTCGATTTTTACTTCTAACAAATTAAAAGTCTGATACGATATCCATGAATCAATTCTCGAGAGAAAAGTTGTGCTTTTAACACCTAAAAAGTATTTTTGTTTTTAATCCCGTTTATTTATTTACAATGGGATAGGGTATAATATACAGGGCTGGGGAGATAATATACAGTGCCAAAATTTATTTTCTCTGAATTTATAAACTATTCACACATGTTATTAACAGGCCTGAAAGATTGGTTAAAATCAAGATATTTTCCAAAAGTATTGGTGTAAATGATAGTGTTAATTTAAAAAATTTCAATATCGTACTAAAGATTGGAAATATTATACCTTGTCGTAAAATATTGAGGAAATAAATACGTTATGAAATTTTCAAACCATTAATGGACTTTATATGGATAGTATAGATGGAATGGGATGAAATAGAGAATATTATGGAAAATAATTTAATATTATTTAAAAAATTTCAAAAATTATTCATCATTTTTCAAAATCCTATGCTTTTTAAAAACTTGTTGCTTGAAGGACTTAGTTTTAAAAATCATTCCTTTTAAAAAAAATCATTTAAAAATTCTTGAGATATTTACAAATTCAAGATAAGTGTATTGACAAAAAAAAAGTTTTATTTAAAAATAAGAAAAATGAAGTGAAAACAAAAATTTTAATTTTATAAGATTTTAAGAGTTTTTCATTATTTTTGTATTTCTAAATTTTTCATTTTTCTTATATTTTTAATTTTTGACACAAAAAGTTACAAAACCCCACCCTCACCATACTTAAACCTTTGCAAGATCAAGTGTGGGTGAAGAAATTTAGTGAAAATAATAATTTAAAATAAAAGAAAAATATGACTAACATCGAGTTGCCTCTCGCTAGTGCTCCCGTTTAACGTCTCGAGCCCGACACGTTTTTGCTCATCCTTCTTTTTCTTTCACGCCATTTGGCACTTCCTCCAATTCTTGCTCATCAAACCACCGCTGATAAGAGGTATTTTTTGCAGTCGTTTTACACTTACCAAAAGAAATTTATAACCCTAGACTTAACTACAATACAGTAGACAGTGGAAGTAGGGGTCGAACCACAGAGAGCTATTTAGACTACACTAGGTGAAAAGATTACTTCTCTAATGAAAATGGACTCAATAAAAATAGAAAACTAAAATAAAGAGAAACCAAGACCGTAAATAAAACCAAACACAAGACCTAAAACAAGACACACAATTGGGGGGGTTGTTGATTGGTTGATTGCAACAAAATGAAAGTAACAAGTAAAGAGGAAACTTAGAGTAAAAATCAAGAGATGTGGTGGTTTGGTGAATTGAGGCATAGCTTTGTGTAGTGAATTTGTGTGTAACTTTATCCTTGACTATAATAATGAATTTGGAATTAATCTCTTAAGTGAAGTAAGATGAGCTCTAACCGATAAATAACTCAAACAAAAAGATAGGGTTTTAGTTTAGATGAGCTCGTAAATAAAAATACTAACCTACTTGAATATCATAACCAATTCAATAGAAATCATTGGCTATTTAAACAAATCAAAACCTCCTAAACAATGAGCTTGGTCAGAACTGTTTAGATTGTTATGAGTTATTTGCACTTGGCTATTATTCAAATTCTAATGGAGGCTATTGAACAAAGCAACCATAGGAATTTTGCGGCCCTTGTTAATTACTATTGAACATATAATTGACCGAAATAAACTTAAAATAATTCATTGAGCATGAAAGATAATAAGTAAATGAAAATAGAATAATAATCGTTCAAATGAAATTCATTATTAATGGTCTCAAAAGTTACAACACAAAAACATAAACACTAACTATGCCTCGAATGACTTACTCGAAATACATGGAAAAGAAAGAAAATAAAATAATGATAGAACCCATTAATGAAGCGCGGATGGAAGAATAAAGCTTGCTTGACTTGCCCAACTCCAAGAGAGAGAATGATGAAGTTCAAAAGTGATTAGAATGGATGCCTTGCACCTAGTTATAACCCTCTCAAAAGGTGATCATGAGGGATGAATGAAGCCCCATGCAAAGAGTGTGAATGAGCATCGCAAAAACATGAAGGGTGAATGCAAAGTACATGATAAATCTGTCCAGAAGATGGTCAATTTGGGACACGTATATCTCTGAATTGGACTCTGGTGATATGGAATGAATTGTGGGCCTTGTTCTCTTCTTTCCAACAGTATATAGTATGCATATAGAGAAGGCCCAGGTTGTGAGTTATGGCCGAAATACTAAGTCTGTGTCGGCAGGTCCGAGTCTTGATTATTATCTCCATCTTGTGCTCCAACATATTTTCTCCAAACTATGTTCCATCCAAATTGCACCTAAATTCACATAAATATGTCATTAGCAGTATCAACATTCAAGTTGTGATTATTATCCATATAAATAGAATATTAACACTTATAATGGTGCAATATCATATATGTATAGAGTATAAAATGTGTATAATTAATGACTTATCAAATCACCCCACACTTAAACATTTGATCGTCCTCGATCAAACATTGTAACTTGTATTGGTAAGATGGGTCCCATATTTTTGACTCGCTCTTCACTTATATATCAGCCAATAATGATCTTTGGTCCCTTATGTAAGATTCCATGCACTTTGGTGAAACTCGCACTCACTCTCTTTTTGTATAGTGGAATATGAATATGGAATATGTGGAGTGTCTCTCATAATAACTCACAATTCTCAAATGAATCATGATTTCCTACCTTGGTCGTGAGGGGAATTCTCAAGTTATGTTTGGTGGAATGTGATGGAATTTTGTGGATAATACATATATGTATATACTACGTAATTGGTTTGTTTGTCTACTTCGCCACTTCCAGTCAAATTGTCACTTGGTTTTCTAAACTCATGCCTCTACCCTCCGAAAAGATATCGCCTATACCTCTATCTTCTTGGAATAATGAACCTCCTATTGTGCATACCTCCTAGCACCTTCAGTCATCTGGCCCAAAATGTGTCAACCTAACTGCTGGCCTGAGATGTATGACTGGGATCCACTCCTTCTCACAAATCGGGTAAACTAAGGTTTAGGCCATGTACAAGGGGAACAAGTTTGAGTCATGCAATCTTTTTTTTTATTTATTTATTTTTTTTTTATTTATTTATTTATTTTGTTTGTTGTTGTTTTTTTTTATAAGATTGTGACTCAAATATATTAGAATTACAAGGGCCTAACTTGTCTTTGTGTCAAAAATAGAGTTTACCCGAGAATCTACTCTCATAAATTTGTCTCTAAGATGCATCTCCTCACGAATACACTCGATTTACAAAGCTCATCTACTACACATAAGCCCTCAACTTCTGACACTAACCTCTACTTCCCGTCCCCTATCTTCTTATATAATGCCTAACCCTCCTTCTCCAAAACCAAGCAACAAAGTGACTTTAGAAGCTAATAGACTTGGATATTATTTATATATATACGAGATGATATAGTGGGTTATTATGGATATTATACTATAAACAACTTGAGTTCCAGGTCACGGTCCAATGGTAAGTCCTCGCATAATTTCTCGCGCAAATCCCTAAATTATTGGCACTCAAACAACAAATCGAGTTCACCAGTGACAAAAGATCCCTAAACCAACGACCTCAATTCTTCTTGAACTGGTCTATATGATCCTTTTGAGTCCAAACAAGTTCCCCCACATTATTCAATACAGTTTACAGTTCTCTCTCAATCCTTTTGATTTTTAATTGGGCATTTTTTTTTTAATTTGAGGCTTAAAAATGGGTTTGTATTATTTTATTTATTTATTTATTTATATATATATATATATATATATATATATATATATATATATATATATATATATATATATATATATATATATATATATATTTTTACTACCTAACATGCAATAAAGACTCCACCCCACACTTAAACTTTTACTCGTCCCCGAGTAAAGCTAAGCACAAAGTAGTGATGGAATGCAAGAAAAAGAAAATAAACAAAGAAAAACACAACCTTTATTCGCAGGGTTGCCTCCCAGTAGCGCCTCTCTTTAACGTCGTTGGCCCGACGTTTCCATTTCCTCAAGCAGTGGATGCTGGCTCTCCAAGCTCGTGAATGTCAATCCAACTCACATCGAAACTCTCATGAAATCGCTTCAGCCGGTGCCCGTTGACCTTGAAGACCTTCCCTGAATCCAGACCCTGAATTTCTGCTGCACCATAATCGAACAATTTGGTCACAAGAAAGGTCCCTATCCACCTACTTTGTAGCTTGCCCGGGTGTAATTTGAGTCTTGAGTTAAACAGCAACACCTTGTCACCCACTTTGAAATCCTTGTGGGCAAGCTTCCTGTCATGATACACCTTGGTCTTCTCCTTGAAGATTCGGGAGTTCTCATACGCGTCATTTCGGATCTCCTCTAACTCTTGGATTTGCTACTTCCGGTTGAGTGCATCGTTTGGCCCAATAGGCTTTGTGCTCGAGTTCAACCGGAAGATGACAAGCCTTTCCATAGACTAGCCGATAAGGGGACATGCCTACAGGGGACTTGAACGCAGTCCTGTAAGCCCAAGAGGGCGTCATTCACCGAAGACTCTAGTCTTTCCTGGTGGGGTTCACCACTTTCTCCAAAACACCTTTGATCTCCCTATTCGAAAGCTCGCTTGGCCATTGGTTTGAGGGTGGTAAGGCTGTCGAGGTTTTATGTGTGACATGGTATTGCTTCATTAATGCCTCGAAACTCCGGTTGCAGAAATGGGTTCCTCTATCACTGATGATGACCCTCGGGACCCCAAACCTACTATACACCATTGTAATTTAAAAATTCTTGATGAGTTTGTTCGATTCCCCTTCGTTTATTTATGAGAACTAGAAAAAAGCTCGCGCTTTGCGCGAGATGAAAAAATATTTTTTAAACTCGAGTCAAACATGTAATGTCAATATTTGATGAAGGTACATTTGCTTCATCAAGGATTGAAACAAATTTTTTGGTGCCATGACTTGTACATTTAAAAAAAATAATATTTTTCGTTTGTAAAAATAGAAAACCCTTTGCACGTTATAGTAAATAATCAAAATGAAATTTTCCTTTTGGACAGACTCAAAGAAAATGAGAAATTTACCTTTTGGATGTGGTAATACAACACAACAAAACAGAGACGGTACATGGAATGGAGGGGACATGACTAACGTGGGCTCTCGTCACAATTCAACACCAAAACCAAACCATGTGCCCACAACTTATAATTCAACATATTTGGAATAAAACATAATTAGTACTGTTTTTATATGTATTATAAAATGATATAGTCCAATTCTATGTTCAAGACAAATATTGAAATCATGATAAGTTGATATGGTTGAAGACAACTATTGAAATTATGGTGTGATATAATTGAGAAAACAGAAAATCCAAATCCATTAGTTAGAATATGTACATAGGATATTGATGTTCATTCCTTGTCAAGAAAGACAATCACATAATTAAAGAGATTTAACACAAAAAATACAATTGTCCTTAAGTCATACAACAAATTTTATCACACATTCCACTTTTTATCACGCATTGCACATTTAGCCAAAAGATAAGTGACTTAGCCGGTCAAAGAAAAACAACAGTGGAAAAACATCAACCAAACCCATCAAGATGTAAACAAAATAAATCTAGCTAGTTTACGAAATTCTTCAACCAAATACACAATAAAAGCATGCTAGAACAGTTGACTAGAACCACTAATCCAAAATGCGAACATGTAGACTAATTTTCATCGTGAAGCCTGTTCAAGATGAAAAATGAATATGAAAATGACTTTTATTAACATAATAGAAGAAAAAACAAACATAAAATTACCGAGAACTAAAAGGAGGACATTATTTTTAAATCAAGGCAAGTAAATATAAGAACATATGTTGATCCTTTTAGAGAGGTTGAACTTTAAATTGTTTTGCAATAATACTCAATGATTAAAATTTTGGAAAATCATATGATGCAGTGTCATTCAAGTGTTACTATAATACCTCTACTAATTATAATAGCCATTGAAAAAATCAGCTAAAGCTTAAATTTTGCAATGACCAAATATATAACCAAATCAACTTGTTTTAATATCATTTAATGATAAAAATTACTATGTCTCAATTTTACAATAATATAGTTACTAATTATAATATTGAATATACAACTAATCAAATTCTTTTGAACCCATTAATTTATTGGCCAATAACAAAATAATTAATTAAATTAGCAAAAAAAAGAATTTATTACCTCTTTTTGCTTGTGTTTATTTTGAATTCCTCTTTTGTTGATGTAGTTTCGTCTTGGACAATTGCCTTGCCACGGCAAGTTGAACTACAAAATTAAAACATCTTTCTCGGGGAAGAAAAAGGTTCTTTCTTTGGCCCGGCACATATTAGTTGTTACATGTAAATTCTAGGGATGATTGCATAGAAATTGTAGAATAGTAGGACCTCCTCCAAGTTAAGTGGGAACCCTGCACTGCTGAAACAAACTGAAGCTCTTTTTCAATTCAAACAAAATTTCAGATCCATTCTCAAAGACAAAATTTCTGAATAGTACCATTTTTGATAATTCTGTACCTTTTTTTAATATGTATGATAATTCAGAAATTTTTCAATTATCTGATGTACTACAATTTGATTTTGACAGTACAACTTATATAAGAACAGAATACACAACAATTCTTGAGCAGGTTTGTTTCTCTTTTTTCTACATTTCTCTATACATTATTAATAAGTTGTGATTGTGCAATTTTACGATTTGGTCCCTGATGTTTTGTAATTTCACAATTCAGTCGCAAGAAAGAATCATGAAATTATGCGCTGAGCTGGCGTTTGAAGAGCAAAAGAAGCAAGAACTGAATAAAGTTTTGAAAGAAGTTATTTTACGTTCTTCTCCTGAATCTTCTGAAGGATCCCTCAAAACAAAGCCCAAAAGAAGGGTAATTTTTCACTTTCCCCCCTCATCTTATCATTATTATCTTTTGGGATATTGTTGCATTAAAAAAATAGTAAAAAAAGGTACTGAAAAAGATGGATCTGAATAGTACCATTTTTGATAATTCAGTTCTGAATAGTACCCTAAACAGACAAAATTTTGATAATTATCCAATGTAGTAAACCCTAAAGAAATTGAAAAAGATGAGGTACTGAATTTCTGAACTATGATAATTCTGTTATTTTATGATAATTCAAACAAAAATGAATAACAGACAAAAATACTAAAATGATAATTCTTAAATACCTTCATCAGTCAATTGCGAATTCCAAAGCATAATATTGTCGCGAAGCAGCTACTTAATATGCGTCGAATCTTTATTCAACTCCTCAGCTTTATCCGATGTAATCCTTATTAAGCAACAGATTAAAGAAAATTAGTTAATTAAAAATAATAAAAAAGTACAAATTCGACTTTAAATTCGGACCGTGAAAACTATGTTTTCTGTTGTCAACTCATCCCCTACATAATTATATTATGTCATTTATATATTCTCAACTAATTCAATTTATTGTTGATTTTACATAATTGCAATTTGATATTTTTTATATCAAAATGAATAATAGGATCAACACAATATTATCTACTGGAGAGAATTTAAATCTGGTATTCAATTGGTCTTCGGACTGCCAAATCATTTGCAGTAAAGGCTTATTTTACAAATCATGAGCTACACAATCTTAGTTATAACAAAATTACATGATAAATCTAAGCTACCTTCATCAAGCAATTGCGAGGTCCAAAGTGTAAAATTGTCGCGAAACAGCTGCTTAATATGCGTCGAATCTTTATGCGACTCTGACTTAACGTGTCCAGCTCAAAAATCGCCTCGCCAAAATGCACTTTTCGTCAAAGTGCATGGCCTAAAATAATCAAAACATCACAAAAATAATAATTCTGAATGATATTTTGTATTATCTTCAATTGTAAGGGCCTAAGTGCATAAATCATGCGTACTTTTCAGTATTGTTGAGTAGTTTGAAGAAAGGCTATCGAGATGGGTTGGAGACAAATATGTATTAGCCTTATCTGTCCAATGTAGTCCTTAATAAGCAACAAAAAAAAATAGTAATTAAAAAAATAATAAAACCCTGAAATTCGACTTTAAATTCTGGTCGTGATAATAAACTTGAGCATAATTAACGCTAATCAGCCCAAATTCAGCTTAAATAACCCACATGTTCAGCTTAGATTTCAGCTCAATTGAGAGAAAATTTATTCCAAATTAGATTTCAGTCAAAATTCAATCAAAATCTAAAATTAAGCATAATTAACGCTGATCAGCCCAAATTCAGCTTAAATAACCAACATGTTCAGCTTAAATTTCAGCTCAATTGAGAGAAAATTCATTCAAAATTAGATTTCAGTCAAAATTCAATCAAAATCCAGTAAATTCGCACTATTCAGTCAATCAAAATCATCCTCACTCATAAATATTCAGTAAATTGAGAGAAAATTAGTAAAAGAGTCAAAATTCATTAAAAATCAGTAAATTCGCACCTAAAGAGGGAATTCAAAATCACGGCCAGCGCGATCTCTCGCCTGGTCTTGGTCGAGACAGCAAGCGAAAAGAGAGAGAGAGAGGCGAAGACAGGGTCTTGTCCAGCGAGAAAAGTTTGTCCAAAGAGAGAGAGAGAGAGAGAGGCGGAGTGAGTACTCGCGCCAGAGAAAGAGAGACGAAGAGAGCGAGAGTGAGAGAGAGAGAGAGAGAGAGAGCGAGAGAGAGAATGGAGAGCAGAACGTGAAATGGGAGGGATGAAACTTGAATTTTTTTGAATAGTAGCACAATAATTAATTAATGAGATAGCATGATTTTCAAAATATTTTGGTAGGTAGCACTTCTGCCAGACCTTCTGGCGGAACTAAAGTAGTTCCGCCAGAAGATCTAGCGGAACTAGGGAATTTTTTTTTTTGCTAATCTCGGCCATTTGGCACCCTTAAACAGCTTAGACGGTGAAATTGGCCCAAAAATGACGAAAATATAGGTTCCGCCAGACCCTCTGGCGGAACTAGCTAGTTCCGCCAGTGGGTCTGGCGGAACTACACATTTTCCCAACTTACAATCAAAAAGTCCAAAAAAATGGTCTAGTTCCGCCAGTGGGTCTGGCGGAACTAGACCATTTTCCCAACTTACAATCTGACCCAAAAAAATTTCAAAATTTAGGGTTTAGTAACGGTTTTTTAATAAAAAACCGATACTAAATATTAGTATTGTATCGGATTTTTTGGGAATTTTTTTTTCCTTTAGTAACGATTGTTATAAAATAACCGTTACTAACTTCAAACTTAGTAACGGTTCTTCCCTAAAACCCGTTACTAAATAAGAAGTTAGTAATGGTTCTTCCATAAAAACCGTTACTAAATTTCCACTTAGTAACGGTTTTTATGGAAGAACCGTTACTAACTTCATATTTAGTAACGGTTTTTAGGGAAGAACCGATACTAATTTTGAATTTAGTAACGGTTATTTGTTAACAACCGTTACTAAAGGAAAAAAATTCCCAAAAAATCCGATACAATACTAATATTTAGTATCGGTTTTTTATTAAAAACCGTTACTAAACCCTAAATTTTGAAATTTTTTTGGGTCAGATTGTAAGTTGGGAAAATGGTCTAGTTCCGCCAGACCCACTGCCGGAACTAGACCATTTTTTTGGACTTTTTGACTGTAAGTTGGGAAAATGTGTAGTTCCGCCAGACCCACTGGCGGAGCTAGCTAGTTCCGCCAGAGGGTCTGGCGGAACCTATATTTTCGTCATTTTTGGGCCAAAAATAAATTTTACCTAGTTTCGCCAGACCCAGTGGCGGAACTAGCATTTTTCATTAATTAAGGTTGTTTAAGGATGCCAAATGGCCGAGATTAGCAAAAAAAAAAATTCCCTAGTTCCGCCAGACTATCTGGCGGAACTATTTCAGTTCCGCCAGAAGGTTTGGCGGAAGTGCTACCTACCCAAATATTTTGAAAATCATGCTATTTGATTAATTATTCTTCAAAATAGTGCTACTATTCAAAAAAATTCATGAAACTTCAGGCAGGCGGAGACTCCAAAGGAAGGAAGTAAAAGAGAGATTTTACCATTCGATTTTGATCGCAAGGTAGAGATAAAAAGAGTGACGTGGAATATTTTCATGAGGGTAGGACCGCCGAATTTTTTTGAATAGTAGCACTATTTTGAAGAATAATTAATCAAATAGTATGATTTTCAAAATATTTTCGTAGGTAGCACTTCCGCCAGACCTTCTGGCGGAACTGAAGTAGTTCCGGCGGAACTGAAGTAGTTCCGCCTGATGATCTGGCAGAACTAGGAAATTTTTTTTTTTTGCTAATCTCGGCCATTTGGCATCCTTAAACAGCCTTAATTAATGAAAAAGGCTAGTTCCGCCACTGGGTCTGGCAGAACTAGGTAAAATTTATTTTTGGCCCAAAAATGACGAAAATATAGGTTCCGCCAGACTCTCTGGCGGAACTAGCTAGCTCCGCCAGTGGGTCTGGCGGAACTACACATTTTCCCAACTTACAATCAAAAAGTCCAAAAAAATGGTCTAGTTCCGCCAGTGGGTCTGGCGGAACTAGACCATTTTCCCAACTTACAATCTGACCCAAAAAAATTTCAAAATTTAGGGTTTAGTAACGGTTTTTAATAAAAAACCGATACTAAATATTAGTATTGTATCGGATTTTTTGGGAAATTTTTTTTTTCCTTTAGTAACGGTTGTTAACAAATAACCGTTACTAACTTCAAACTTAGTAACGGTTCTTCCCTAAAAACCGTTACTAAATATGAAGTTAGTAACGGTTCTTCCATAAAAACCGTTACTAAGTGGAAATTTAGTAACGGTTTTTATGGAAGAACCGTTACTAACTTCTTATTTAGTAACGGGTTTTAGGGAAGAACCGTTACTAAGTTTGAATTTAGTAACGGTTATTTTATAACAACCGTTACTAAAGGAAAAAAATATTTCCCAAAAAATCAGATACAATACTAATATTTAGTATCGGTTTTTTATTAAAAACCGTTACTAAACCCTAAATTTTGAAATTTTTTTGGGTCAGATTGTAAGTTGGGAAAATGGTCTAGTTCCGCCAGACCCACTGGCGGAACTAGACCATTTTTTTGGACTTTTTGATTGTAAGTTGGGAAAATGTGTAGTTCCGCCAGACCCACTGGCGGAACTAGCTAGTTCCGCCAGAGGGTCTGGCGGAACCTATATTTTCGTCATTTTTGGACCAATTTCACCGTCTAGGCTGTTTAAAGGTGCCAAATGGCCGAGATTAGCAAAAAAAAAATTCCCTAGTTCCGCCAGACCCTCTGGCGGAACTACTTTAGTTCCGCCAGAAGGTCTGGCGGAAGTGCTACCTACCCAAATATTTTGAAAATCATGCTATCTGATTAATTATTCTTCAAAATAGTGCTACTATTCAAAAAAAATTCAGTACCGCCAGGATTAAGTTATTTATTATAATGGGTTTTATATTTATATTCTTTATAGAATCTGAAATTAATAATTTGTCCTTGTAAAACTGCAAAGGTCATATTTACTCCCTCAAACATTAATTATATGAAACATATATATGTGTGTATGCAATGTATAAATTGAGATCAATTAAATCTTCCCCAGTTGGTAAAATATAGCATTAAAAGTATTTGAACTCATGACTTGAGACGAAAAAATTCGTAATTAATGTCGTCAGCATACTAAATTGAAATATTCCATAACTAACATAAACACATTCAGCATGACCTTAATTGCATACTCATAGTGTAAGAATACCTATAGTTAAGTCACACATAAATTGTTCAATACATTCGGTCAATAAAATGAAATTGTTTAGTTTCTATTTACCTTGATATGTTAGTGCATATTTTTTTCATGGGTTTCATGGGTAACCAAGAGTCCTTTTGATATTGGTGGAAACTAAAAGTGAAAGTAATAATGTGATGATAAAGAAAAACTTGGAACTTAATTTTGTGGTAAGTTTACTTACAAAATTCATATTTTACTTCAAATTTCAGAATTCTAGCTTCGTAAGCACCAAGGTAAGACATATAATTTCCTGCTAACTCATTAGAGTATGTACTCTAAAATTTTTATTTTGCTTAATCAAACATATGGCTATGTTGTTTATAAAATAATACTTAATTAAGTCGTGATATGTTTTTAATCTAGAAAATCCGAGCAGGAACAAAGATACCAAATTAAGTCATGATATTGTTTCAACTTTCTCATAGTTTTTTTATTGATAACAAGATTGGTGCGAGATGTTCGACAACATAGTTATTTATAATTATCATCCAACTTAATAACACACTATGTGGTGTTTATTAGAGTGGGTGAATGCAAGAACTCCTTTTTGTTACAGAGAATAGAATATATATTATCTGCGCGTTAGAAAAATCACATATTATATGGTAATTTAATAAGACAAATCTAGTGTAAGTATAAGATTTGTTATAAAAGGATAGAAGCGCTTATGGAAAATTGTTTCTATCATTTACAACATTTTGATTATTTAGATTGAGATTGAGACAAACGAGTTATTTTATTGAATGTATATTTTTGCTTTCTTTTTTTTGAATAAAAATTAGATTATTTCATCAATTGTCTTTCTTCTTCTGGTGATGTCTTGCATGAATTTGTTTCTTTTTGGACATCTAACCCTCTCTTGTTTGCCATTGCAATTTATCGGAGATGCTAGATCAAGCAAGCTAATTGATGAAAGAAAATATTGGATTAACATTTAGTTTGTTAATTAAAAAAATATTATTATTGTACAAATTCATGAAATTAAACTTTACGAGATGATCAGGCCCACCTATATGTATGGAGGGTAGGTGCAATATCCTCCACAAATTATTGGAAAATATTCTAAAAAATTATTAACAAGCAAATGTAAAAGATAGGAGGTACCAGACACGGGAAGCAGGTATATATATTATTATGATATTTTGATTCTTGTATTATACCATTAGTTATTTATTTATCAAGGCTATAAGATAAACATTCAGAAACCTTTATGTAAATTGCACACAACCAATTTCTTTAATAATATCAACTATTAATATTAGAGAATAAGGAGGATAATTAGCTTCTCTAGATGCTCAATTATACCCAGATGAAATGAAATCAAGGGTTGGATCTGCACAAATTGTGCCACAAATTGTTCCACTCCAGCTACCCTCCATTGTTCCATCTAAAAAAAATTATCTGAAAATAAAAATGTTACAACAAACAAATCAGGAATTGAAATGCCAAAAATCTTATAGAGGGAGAAATTAACAACGAGAAATACACAATTTTACTTTGTTCAGAAGAAAGAGCGTCAATTCCATCTGACAAGCGCACGACAGAGAGAGCCGAGCACCAGAATGTCACGTACCTTTTGGTCGTGACGGTTAATTTGGGGTTTAAGAAGGGTTTTAAAGCAAAAGTGGATTTGGGGGTGATTTGTATGTTCAATGGGATCGGAAAATTAGATTAATTTGGAGATAATTGATATATAATTTAGGGTTTAGGATAGAGTATGAATGGATTGGTGGGTGATAGGTGGATTTAGAGAAGATAGAATATTTTTGATATTTTTGTATTTTTTGAATAAAGAAAAGAAATAGAATATAAAAATAAGTAAAAGAAAGAAATAAGAAGAATGAAGAAAGAAAAGGAAAGGAAAGAGAAAAAGAAGAAAGAAAAGAGAAGATAAAAGATTTAATTCATTTCATTTCCTTATTCATTATTACAAGACTCAACAAACTCATATGCCTTTCTAACCATTCCTCCAACAAACTCACATGCCTTTCTAACCAACCTTATCCTCTTCTAACAATAACCTTTTATTATCACCATCATATTATTACTGTTACATTCCATTCCCCTTAAAAGATCCTTGTCCCCAAGGATCATCTTCAGATTTTGATGATCGGCTTACGTGGCGGTCTCTGCCTTACTCGGTAACCCGCAACAAATATTTTTGGACCCGCATCAAACTGAAGCAAAGTCCATCTCGCGTCAAATAGAAATCCACCTTCCTTCTCACCAAACACACGAGATGAGGAAATAATTACAACCAACTCCTAACAATCATCCTTTCAAGCAAATAAGAATTACCAAAAAATATTTTCCTTTTTGGTACGAACCTTTTAGAAAATCCTGTCTCACAAAACTTCATTTCAACCCATTTCTCTTTTTCTCCAATTAATTGAGTCTCAATTTGAAAATATTCAATTTCAAAAGCACAACTTTGAGATTTTTCCTCCCCTTCTTTTAAATTCTCAACGAAACTCTCATTTTCGAGTTTGGTATCCTCCAATTGAAGTTCTTCATTAACCCCATTTTCTCCATTTAGACCCAACTCGATTTCTCCATTAATCATTTCATCATCTTCTTCTTCACTCAAACCATTACTAAACCCACTGTCAAAAAAGTCAACTTCCATATTTGAACTCCCAACAGAAATTTAATCAAACACTTCATCTGCACTAAACTTATCACTCTCATTGTCTGCTTCGCACCTGGAACGTAGCCACCCTTCTCTCCATTCTTCCATCATCTTTTTTATACTCTCTTGAAGTGCACTAATTTGTTCTCGCACAACCACCCATTTTTCATCATCCAAAAGAATGTGTTTATTACCTTGACTGGAATCCATTTGAGAAGCCTGATTAACCGATTCCACATACGCAGACATACACATCTGAACCAGACCTGCATAATGAGACTGACATGCAACCGGGCATAGAGGCATTATCTGACCCATCGATTCCTCATGCTCTAGCGTGCCCATTTGAATCTGCCCCGAATACTGAGATTCATTTGGAGCTCCAATTCACGCGGTTGTGTAGATAGAGGAGGGGGCTGAACGCCTTGGATCCACTGATAAGATATATACCGAACCGCCTAGTGTGACGACGGATCAGCCAAAGCTGGCCATGGCTGATCATAAGAGGGATAAAGAAGCAATTCATTTGAGGGGTGAAGACAAGTGGAAGCACAAGGCTGAGAATAGCCCGCAAGGTGTTCGCTGTAATGACCGTTGTTTAAAACAGCCTTTGATTGTATGCTCGAGTCTGAGATGCGAGGTAGCAGTCAAAAGATGAATTGTATGAATAAGTGGCCCCATTATGACTAACCGGACTCACCAGATAAGCATCCGGTGCAGCTGTGATTTGGGTTGTAGACGGCCATGGCTGTTGGTTTTAATAATGAGCGGAAGGGTCGCAAGGATGTTGTGCTGAAAAGTAAGGAGATGAGGAAATAAACTGATTTTGGTGATGTTGCGTCGCTGGTGGAATCGGCCATGGAGGATTGAGACATCCGCTCATGGTGTCTGGTTTAGTTGCGGAGGGATAATATTAAAGAGAGACTTTAGTATCCCATTATTTTCAAAAATAAATCAAATTCTTGCCGCTATTTTGAAAATAACGAGGTA
This sequence comes from Juncus inflexus, assembly GCA_024447665.1. Taxonomy (NCBI): domain Eukaryota; kingdom Viridiplantae; phylum Streptophyta; class Magnoliopsida; order Poales; family Juncaceae; genus Juncus; species Juncus inflexus. The sequence continues at coordinate 1,323,410 of JAJHPC010000017.1, forward strand.
ACTATCATTTCCGCCACTATTAGTGATGGAACAAATTTTGTTTTGCCACTTCTAATGGCAGAACATATATAATTTCCTTTTTTCCAAAATCATCCCATTTGACGGTTAAACATAATTAATTAGTGTAAAAAACTTTATTCTGCCACTAATAGTGGCGAAACAGATTAAATGAATTTTTTATCCATACTAACAGCTAAACATAGTTCATGAATTGGTAATTAACCTAAAAATTGAAGAATTAGTTTGTTCCGCCAGTATCACTAGCGGAACAAGTTCATATTTAGCCTGTTCCGTCACTAATAGTGCAGAACAGGCTAAATTTTTTCCTTCTCCCTGACTGAAAAAACGCGAAAAATACCCCATGTTCCGCCACTCCTTATGGCGGAACAGGTGAAATTTACACCTGTTCCGCCACTCTTTATGGCGGAACAGGTAAAATTTACACCTGTTCCTCCACTACTAGTGGCGAAACATGCGCAACTTATTCCTCCATCCCCCTGGACCAAAAAAACGCAAAAAAAAACTAATCGCAACTGTTCCGTCACGACACGCGAAATTTATAAAAAAGCCCTCATTTTAACCCGTTCCACTCTCTCTCTCCCCCCATTAAACCCTACCCACACCCGACGGGAAAAAAAGAGGCAAATTTTTGGGCGAAATTGGAGTGATTTTTGAGTCAAAAAATGCCAAAATTAGTAAAAAATTAAAGGAGAAAGGAAGAATTAGAAGGAAGAAGAAGAGAAAGGTAATGGATTTTATTTTATTTTGAGTTTAGGTTTAGGTGTTGGTGTTGGTGTTGATATTTTTTGAATTGATTGAAATTAGGGTAAATAAGTTTGAATTTGTTTGATTTGTTTGAATGAATTTGTTTGATTTGTTGGTGTTGGTGTTTGATTTGTTTGAATGAATTTAGTTGAAATTATTGATTAAAAGTAATATTTTTTTTTCCTAGGGTAAAATAAGGAAGATGAAGGAGAAGAAGAAGGTGAAGGTGAAGGTGAAAAAGAAGAAGAAGATATTAGGTTTATTCGGTATGTATAATTTTTGTAGTAATTTTTTTTAATTATGAAAATATTCAATAAATAATTTTCATTATTTAGTAATTTGAAGAAAATGTATAATATTAAGATATATATTTTTTTTTAAAAGTTAAGTAGTAATATTTATTTGATTTTATTTTTTTTTTTAAAGTTAAGTAGTATTATATAGAAAAATTTATAAATAACCCTCTATGTTAAACTTTTCATTTACAAAAAACCCCCTCCATACACTTTTCAATCCATATTTTAGTTAAAATGTTGAAATTACCATTTTAGCCCTATGATAAAAAAATTTCCAAAATAATTTATTAAATTTTTTTTTCTAGAACGATATTTTCCCACAAAAAAAAATTTTGTAGAAAAAAAAATTTTCCGACAAAAAAAAAAGTTTTTTCTAGAAAAAATATTTTTAAAATAAATTCTAATACAAAATTTCTTACAATATTTTTTATAAAAAGTAAAAATTGTTAAATTATTTTTTTAACTTCTACAAAAAATATTTTCATAGAAAATAGTCTTTCTAAAAAAGATGTCATCTGGAGCCGGTTCAAGTCGGGGGCGGACCTAATCGGGCTAACAAGGGGAAGGCTCCGATGGTTGAGCCCCAACGTCCGGCATGTCGTCCACTAAACGTATTACAAGACAGACACATAACAATGTTGAGTACATTGCCGGGGAGTTATCTGTTCAGGCAGCATCAGACAGAGGTAATGTATTTAAATATGGTTATATATATGTATATATTTTATTACGTAAAAATATTGTACTTATATTTGTCGTTTATTCAGGTGCCATGGAACTATCAGTACGAGCCATATTTTCTAAATGCGTGCTTGTTACAAACGCTAAAGATCGGACATATTCCTATCGAGACTACTATGATAAGTGCTCTGCAGGGAGCGGTGCAGACCGAAGACGCATACATTTCATATGCCACACGGGGAAATGACCATCACGTTGGATGATGTGTCATGTTTGTTGGGGATGCGGGTTGATGGTACGGCATTGTGTTGAAGGAAAAGCCAGATTTTAGTTTACAAGAAATGGTTCACGGAAAATTTCTCCGATTTGGAAAATTACGCCCCCCTATTAAGGGTGCAACAATATTGTCGAGCTTATATGATAGCATTCTTCACCGACGTTTTATTTACCGACTCGAATGGAGATTCATATTCTCTCATGCCATTAGTATTTTTAGAAAATATTAAAAATTTGCATGAGTGGGCATTTGGGAGTGCGGTCCTCAGTTATCTTTACCGAGAGTTGTGTAAAAGTACCAGTCCAATCGGAAAAATATGGAGGGTTGCGTGTTATTATTACAATTATGGGCGTGGATGCATTTTTCTTCTCTTCGACCGGATGTTCCGTTGACCCCCGAAAGAGTAAATAGGTACGAAAATCCGGATTATAATGATACGGTTCGAATGTTGTTTATTGGTGCTACTAGAAGAAACGATAGGACATACAACCATTTGTTGTCACGTCGGGACTTGTTCGACAATCAGCCAGCAGATGCGGTGGATTAGGCACCTTACGAAGAATTCCGCCCGAGACTGCCAATCATTTGTGGTGAAGAAAGAGATACGTGCTTACTTTCTTTGCCGTTAATTTATATGTGGATTGTCGAGCGTGTCCGCCCTTAGAGGGTGATGCGACAGTTCGGGTATCGGCAGAAAATCTCCCCCCAAAAAGAGGAACCAGTATATGACGAAGAATTGCACGACTGGAAACAAGGCCCGGAGATAATTGGCCAGAGATTCACGAGAAGTGGGTGTATATGTGGGAGAGTAAATGGCTACGAGCCCCGAAGCGTGCGTAAGCCGCCACCGTACGATTCTAGCCAAACTGACGCATCCATAAGGTGGTAATACATGAGGTGGACAAAAGAGCCGCGGTAAATATTTTGTATATAATATTTTTCATAATATTTTCCATAATTTTTTTAAATTTAAAATAAATATTTTTCTTAAGGCAAAAAGCATGAGGGATGAAGCCAGCATAGGATTCAAAATGTTTAGAGAGATTGGTTCGATGAGTTTAACAGAAATAAAAGCCGGCATAAAGAAGTGGTTAGGATGCACGAAGATGTCATTGGAGCAGCTTAATGAATTTAATGGGGGAGATGAATGGGATATTCTGGACACGGCAGAGTGAGGAGAAGAGGAAGGTTGAGAAGACTTCAGTCAACTCACTCAAAATCAAACTCGGATTCCTCAGATGATGACTTGAGCGGCACGAAAGAGGAGAGTAGTCGGCAGAGGTCGTTAGATTTTATTGTGACTACCGCTTCAGGTATTTTTATTATTGAAACTAATTCACTTACTCCTAAATCTTGGGTATTGGATACCGGATGTGGTACTCACATTTGTAATGATGTGCAGGGACTACGAAGGAGTAGAAGATTAGCTAAGGGCGAAGTCGATCTGCGTGTGGGAAATGGAGCAAGAATTGCTGCATTAGCCGTAGGAACTTATTTATTGACTTTACCTAGTGGACTTGTATTAGTACTTAATAATTATTATTTTGTACCTGCTATGAGCAGAAATATTATTTCTATTTCTAGTCTAGCTTTGGATGGTTATAAATTTGTTATTGAGAATAATAATTATTCTATCTTAAAGGATAACATTTTCTATGGAAATGTTCTATTAGAAAGAGGTCTTTGCGTGCTAGATCTTAAGAAAGAGAACTATAAGTCCATATAAAACATTAACACTAAACGATTTAAACCGAATGACTCAAATACAACATACCTCTGGGACTGTCGCTTAGGCCATATAAATGAGAAACACATTTCTAAACTCCACTCTCATGGACTTTTAGACTCATTTGATTTGGAATCATTTGAGACGTGCGAGTCTTGTTTACTTGGCAAGATGACTAAGAAACCCTTCACAAAAGTTGGAGAAAGGGTCAATGACTTATTAAAACTCATACATACTGATGTATGTGGACCAATGAGTATGCCCGCTAGAGGTGGGTATCGGTACTTCATAACTTTCACGGACGACTTCAGTAGGTATGGTTATGTCTACCTAATGAAGCACAAGTCTGAATCCTTTGAAGTGTTTAAAGAATTTAAGAATGAAGTACAGAATCAACTTGGCAAGAAGATTAAAGCACTTCGATCTGATCGAGGAGGCGAATATCTAAGTCAGGATTTTGAGGATCATCTCAGAGAATGTGGAATAGTTTCACAACTGACTCCTCCAGGAACTCCTCAGTGGAATGGAGTGTCCGAAAGGAGGAATCGAACCTTATTGGATATGGTTCGATCGATGATGAGTCAAACGAATCTTTCAACATCTTTCTAGGGTTATGCTCTTGATACAGCTGCATTCATACTGAACAAAATTCCATCAAAGTCGGTTCAAAAGACACCATATGAGATATGGACGGGGAATAACCCCAAGTTATCTTTTCTTAAGATTTGGGGATGTGAGGCTTATGTCAAACGTCAAGTTTTCGATAAGCTCGGACCCAAATCCGATAAGTGTCTGTTCGTGGGATATCCTAAAGAGACAAGAGGATATTACTTTTACAACCCATTGGCAAACAAAGTGTTTGTTGCCCGCAATGGTGCTTTCTTAGAAAGAGAATTTGTCTCCATGAGAAGCAGTGGGAGTAAAGTACAACTTGAAGAAATTCGAGACTCACCTACAGTTACGAAAACTGCGACGGAAGACCAAACAAGCTCTCAAAGAGTTGGTAATCTTGAAACACAACAGACTCAACGTAGATCTAGTAGGATTCATCATGAGCCCGAGAGATAGGAATTTCTCGTGTCTAATGATGATGATGTGAGATGATGAACCCACGTCCTACCAAGATGCTATGAAGAGTTCCGACTCTCAGAAATGGTTAGAGGCCATGAGAGCTGAGATGCAATCCATGCAAGACAATCAAGTTTGGAATTTGATTGACCCATCCGAAGGCTTGAAGACCATCGGATGTAAGTGGGTCTTCAAGAAGAAGACTGGCGTGGATGGAAAGGTACAAACGTACAAAGCAAGGCTTGTGGCGAAAGGTTTCAAACAAGTTCATGGTATTGACTATGACGAAACTTTCTCACCTGTAGCTATGCTTAAATCCATCAGAATTCTGTTAGCGATAGCAGCATATTGTGACTATGAAATATGGCAAATGGATGTCAAAACAGCTTTCCTAGACGGAAATCTGACCGAGGACGTGCATATGATGCAACCCGTGGGTTTTGTCGATCCTAAGAATTCTGGTAAGGTTTGCAAGCTTCAGAAATTCATCTATGGATTGAAGCAAGCATCTCGAAGTTTGAACCTTCGTTTTGATGAAGTCATCAAAAGTTTTGGTTTTACCAAAAGTGAAGGTGAGCCTTGTGTTTAGATGAAGTTCAGTGGGAGCACATTAGTGTTCCTGGTGCTTTACGTAGATGACATATTACTCATGGGAAATGACGTCCCAACATTATTGAACGTCAAGAAATTGTTGGGAGATAGTTTCTCGATGAAAGACCTAGGAGAAGCCTCCTACGTGCTAGGAATCAGGATCTATAGAGATAGATCTAGAAGGCTTATAGGTCTGAGTCAAAGTACATATATAGACAAGGTAATGAAACGGTTCAGAATGCAAGAATCCAAGAAAGAATTTTTGCCCTTGTCACATGGTGTGTCTCTCAGTAAGACACAGTGTCCTACAAGTGAGCAGGAACAAAGACGCATGACTAAGATCCCATATGCTTCGGCTATAGAATATATGTATGCCATGATATGTACTAGACTGGATGTGTCATACTCATTGAGCGCAACAAGCAGGTTTCAATCTAATCCAGGTAAAAGTCACTGGATAGCTGTTAAAAAAATCCTTAAGTACTTACAAAGAGCTAAGGACCTGTTCTTAGTCTGTGGAGGTCAGGAAGACGAGCTCGTTGTAAAGGGTTACACCGACGCAAGCTTCCAGACAGACTCAGATGACTTCATATCGCAATCAGGTTATTTATTTTGCCTAAATGGAGGCGAAGTGACATGGAAGAGTTCCAAGCAATGTACTGTGGCAGATTCTTCAACGGAAGCAGAGTATATAGCCGCTGCAGAAGCGGCTAAAGAAGCTATTTGGGTAAAGAACTTTTTGGAGGAGCTAAGGGTAGTTCCTAGTATCTCGGAACCAGTGGATCTATATTGTGACAACAATGGAGCGATCGCACAAGCAAAGGAACCGAGATCTCACCAAAAGTCCAAGCACATACTGCGACGCTTCCATCTGATCCGAGAGATCATACAAAGGGGTGATGTTAAAATGTGTAGAGTGCCATCGGACGACAATGTCGCCGATCCATTAACTAAACCACTCCCCCAAGCAAAGCATGAGTGTCATGTTAGGTCTATGGGCATAAGATGCTTAGAATTGGCCTAATGCAAGTGGGAGACTGTAGGATTAGTGCCCTAGGCCAAATGTATTTGTGCTTGGAAATGGATTATGTATTAAAACATTATTATTTATTCAATAAAGGTTGTTTCTTATATATCTGTGTGTATGGGTTGTGAATGTATATTTCTTATATCAACCAAGAATGACACTTCGGGTTCACGTCATCAGAATACATGATTCTGATAGTAGAACTGTGAACCAACGAATGACATTCTAAACTGGACCTAGTGATATGTAGGATGTTTATAGAGATAGACATACTTCCAGTAAGAAGCTACATATCCACACTAGTATATTCGCATGCTGGATGATCATGTTCTGCTGATCATGGACATAGAGATGTCAAGTCTGGAATATAGGTACGTGTTAGAGAACACGTACTGGACTGACCACACTATGAGAATATGCATGGTATATGTCATTAGTGATTCTCATATAAATAGTGTGCTTGTTCTTACGACCTGAGGTCACCATGGATTCCTGTATGAGGAACTGCATACTTTAATATGATCTTACGTCATCCATAACGGGATGATCATTAGGGTCATCGTTAGGTGTGCACTGAATCATGACAAGGAATGTGAGTGACCAAGATGGGATTTGTTCCTCTCGTTATGAGGGAGATATCTCTGGGCCCCCTGATGAACTAGGACTGAAGGAAATGCATGGCCATGCTCAAAATGGATTAACATGTGTTGTTAATATCATTTTGTATTTACTCAGTCTAATTCTCGATCAGGAAAGAGACTTTGATCAAACTCAAGGATGACATATTACCGTACCTTGTGATCAAGACGTATATCGTAGAACAAAAGGAATAAGCAAATGTCTATTCAGATAGGTTTACGATCGCTGATCATTTCATTTAACATGGGTAGTCATGACATCAGTCTAGAGGTTACTCATGACTTACGATCTTTAGAAGATCGTTGCCAGCGTTAAATGGAACCTACACGGTCACACAATGAACTCCATTCGTACGGGATGAATATGCCTCAAAACAGTTATACATGTGATGTATAAGTTGGTGAACGAAATAATCAATTATTGGATAATTGATTGAACAAAACAGTGACATTTCGTTGGCAACGGAATAGTTCCGTTCCCAACGGAATATATATATATATATATATATATATATATATATATATATATATATATATATATATATATATATATATATATATATATATATATATATATATGTGTGTGTGTGTGTGTGTGTGTGTGTACATATGGAAACTGTAATAACTTTAGCTGCCAAGTATTTTGTTATGGAAATACCCATTCCGTTGGCAACGGAATAGGCGCAAATTAGGGTTTTAGTTATGGTAACTGAGCAATCGTTTGCCTCTCTCTCTAGTATAAATAGAAGGGCAGGGTCTAGTTTTGAGAGATATTTGGAAAGTATTTCTGGACTTGTCTAGCCAAGCCCGGTTATTCTGTTCGAGTGAAGTTCACGTGGATACGAGTAGAGGTTCTCTACATTGAGAACTTGCGAGCGATCTATCTTCATCCCTAGGAGAAGAAGGAGTCTATCGAGCCGAGCTTTAAGAAAGAGTTTAGCGAGTCGAGCTTCAAGAAGGAGTTCTTCGAGCCGAGCAACTGGAAGGAGCTTGGCGAGCCAAGCCTCCGGAAGGAGACGGTTACGAGTCGGAATAGTTCAGAGCTACATCCGTTCTTCATCTCGCGGATCAGGAAGTTCCGAGGTATAAATTTTAATGGCTAATCTTGTACTTTTATTCCCTGAACATAGATCCTAGGGCGGGTTAAATACATAGGTTCCGCTGCACATGTAACGTACATGGCTATAGATTTCCCAACATTGTTATGTTATGGTTTACTATGTTATGATTATTATGTTAAAAACAACAACATAACACATGTTCTTAAAGAAAAATAACGACATAACACACGTTCTTAGAGGAAAATAACGACATACTACAAGTTCTTAAGTACAAACAACAACATAACACACGTTCTTAAAGGAAAACAACATAGTACAATTCTAATAAAATAATATAACCATTTTAGGGTTCCGTTCTATATCGACCTCCACCCCTTTCTGTGCACCTTGGTGCAGTGTGTCCGGGTAATTTGCAAACACTGCAATTCTTCACATGGCTCTCTTTGTTCATGATGTCCATACTATTGTGGAATCATTTCTCCTGTCTTCTACCGCACTTCATTCTTCCGTTCGAGTCTTTCCTTACAAGTTTATCACCAGGAACCAACGTAATATCACAAACTTCTGCACATGGCCTCCAATGAGATTTGTCCTTTACAGGATAGAAACTCATGTTGTATGTACGTCTCAGATTATCCAATGAATAATATTTATTAATGAACGGCTCATCCGATATCCTTTTGTGCATGCAAACTGCTATAATGTGTGAACACGGATAATGATATATCTGAGGCTTCTAGCACCCGCAACTACCTTCATTGAAATTCACTTCCCAAAGCTTTCGTACTCTTCCGATACCACTAATCGTACGCCGAGGAATTGTCTGTACCTGATAGATTCCTCTATTCAGCTTTATTGACCCTTTTCTCCAATTTGAATATCAAATCAACATCTGGCCACCTATTTTGCGAGTTAGTAGCATTCTCTCCATATTTCACGTGATAAGAATTGTGCTTGTAAAAAGTCCCCATCACAATTCATTATTTCGGCATTATTACTAGTTATTTGGCCCCACCGACGACCATTCTCATCGTATGAAAGAGCCTATTTGCTTTTCGCCAATGACGCTAAAAACTTTGTAACCTCTTTTTTACTTAGCTTCTCAATTTTTTCCACAATTTTTTAAATTTATATATATTGTGCGCTCAAGCTAATGGTGTTAGCAACTGAGATACTGCTTTATTTTTTACGTGGGTACTCAAATTTTCTTCCAAATGACGCGAGCAATATCGATGATATCCGTAATGTTCCTTACATTTGTCACCTCTCATTGCATTTATTATTCCCGCATGCCTATCCGAAATAATACATAAACCATTGTGATTACCGAGCACGTTATGCAAACACTCAAAAAAACACTCCCAAGTCTCATTTTTCTCCCTCTCAACCAAAGCAACTGCTACAGGAAATAATTGACCATTTGGGTCATTAGCGATTGCCGTTAGTAAGGTTCCTATGTATTTTTCGGTTAGAAATGTTCCGTCTAATGTTAAAACAGGTTTGCAAAACTTAAAACCATGAAGTGATGGGCCGAATGCCCAAAACAATCCTTCAAACTCAGTCTCACCATTACTATTTATAGCACCAAGTCTAAAAGAGAAACGAGTACCGACATTTGCTGCTTTTATTGCCGCCACATATTCAGGGAGCAAATTAGAAGCATTTTTCCAACCCCCGAATAAGAATCTTATTGCGTGTTGCTTCGCGTGCCAAGCTTTCTAATACGATATGCTATATTCATACTTCATTTTAACGGTTTCTATTATTGTTATGGGTTTAATTGCTAAATCCGCTCTAACGATATCTAGAACTAACCCCCCAATAAGCGCACTGGTTAATTGTTTGTGGTCTTTTATAGGTGTATGGTGGTTGCATAAATGTTTTAATCTTCCATAATTCTTGTTTATTTATTGATGCATGCAGCCTCCAATTACATCTGTCGGCTTCATGTTTAAGCTTGCAGCGCACAATATATCTCTCTTCGTCTGAACTAGCGACTTCAATTTCTCGGTGCCACATCACACTATATAATCTTATAGCCGATTGTAACTCTGATTTCGTTACAAATTTCTGACCCTTATATAATATTCCATCCCCTTCATGTGTACTACTTCCCGATAGAACATCATTTCTCTCGAATTCTCATATTGAAGTATCTTCGAACTCCGCCGTCGGCGAATCGCCAAAAATCCCCACACTACCCATCTAGCCCTCTTATGTATAAATAAATCATGTCTGATGGTTCATTCCCTCCCTCCCTTTCTGCTTCGCCATCTCCATATATTCCTTCTTCATCTTCTGGACCCATATCTGGTTCCCCATCTAATTCATCTTCATCATCTTAATCTTCAAATACCCTACTATCAAATATCGGAAATTCACCCTCACAATCTCCATTATTCATTTCATTATTTACGGGTTCTAATCTCTCATTCTCATCCGCATTTGCAACTACAGTTGTTCTACTACTAGTTCCTATATGTGATTCTTTACTTGGTTCTCGATCAACATATATTTCCAATTCTAAACCAACACTTCTGACGCGCTCAGCAAATTAAACCAATTGTTTGTCATTCGTAATTTTTACTGGTCTAAAATGCCATTCGTTGCCGTTGAGGTAAGGATATTTGCCTAGAATTAAAAGAGTATCATTAAACGACCAACCAATATTTTTATAAATTTCATAACACAATTGGACATAATTTCTATCTGTAGCTGTACTTTCGGGTAGAACAGCAGGTCAGATGGATCGTAACTGCAGCCATTGGTATTTTGAACAATCCGACCATCGTAATATAGAAATATGAGTTTTGTGCCATCTTCTTTCAAATATCTATTTTTTCTTGTTCCTAATTGCAATAATAATTCAACAACTCAAAAAAATATATACTAAATTGAACTAATTAATAAGTTTTAAAAATAATTCTATAAGAAGTTACCTACTTCCTTCTTCCTTTTCTTTAACTTGCTTTTGCCTCCCCTAATTTTCCTCTATTTTTCCTTTTATTTTGGCTCAAAATCACCTTCAAATAGTCTCAAAACTGCTTTTAATTATTGGGGGCGCCGTTTAGGTTAGATTGAGGAAGAGAAAGAAGGAGCATGTATTTATACTACTAACAGACCCATCATGATGTTCCGCCACTAATAGTGGTGGTACAACGTGTTCCGCAGGGGTTATTTTTTTGTGTTTTTTCAGCCAGGGATGGGGAAAATTTTGGGCTTGTTTTGCCATAAGGAGTGGCGGAACATGGGGTATTTTTCGCGTTTTTTCAATCATGGAGAAGAAAAAAATTTAGTCTGCTCTGCCACTATTAGTGGCGGAACAGGCTAATTCTTCAATTTTTTGGCTAATTACCAATTCAGGAGCTATGTTTAGCCGTTAGTATGGTTAAAAAAATTATTTAACCTGTTCCGCCACTACTAGTGGCGGAACAAGATTTTTTACACTAATTAATCATGTTTAACCCGCCAAATGGACCGATTTTGGAAAAAAAAATTGTATATGTTCCGCCACTAGTAGAGGCAGAACAAAGTCGGTTTCTCATTATTTTCACTAATAGTTACGAAAATGGTAGTTATCTCATTATTTTCAAAACAATGACAGGTATTAATTTATTTTTGAAAATAATGATATATTAAAAAAATTCTGAGAAAGTGCCATCCGGAAAGATTAGATGAAGGCTTTTCGAATTTGGGTTTGGTGAGGTGAGGAAATATATTTGGTTCCTTGAGAGAGATGAAAGATTTTGGGCTTGAGTATATTATTATTTGTTTTAATCAGCCCAAATAATAAATTGGATCCAACCTCAAATCCAACAGGGAATCGGATCCGCTAGATACTAGTAGTTATACCCGATAAGAGTCTCCTTTAAAACCGATAACCCGTTTAAACCCTTGGCTTCTTCTCCAAATGCAGGCACGAGACCCTCTCTAATCTGATTCTTTTCAAAATCAAACTGAAAACTCAATCTGACCTTCCAAAGAATCGATCCTTCTAAAAGCTCAAAATCTCCCTGATTCCTTCTCTCAGATCGACAACACTCGTCTTTTTTTTTATACTCGAATCAGACTCCTTCCAAGCGATTCAACAGAGCCTCCTTTCAGAAATGCGACTGAAAACTCGATCTCCACACAACGCTTCTAATCAACTCCTCTTACCGTTTACTCAAAGCAGATCTCGACAAACGGCTGTAACAGCTCGGAACGTAAGATCTGATCTAGAACAGCTGGATTGTCGCTTGGATGTTGAAAAAGACTCGTCGTGATGTGTAAGCTCAATTCAGATCTTCACAGGGGCAAGATCGTCACTCTGATATCATTTATCACGTATCTTTTGGTCGTGACGGTTAATTTGGAGTTTTAGAAGGGTTTTAAAACAAAAGTGAATTTGGGGGTGATTTGTATGTTGAATGGGATCGGGAAATTAGATTAATTTGGAGATAATTGCTATATAATTTAGGGTTTAGGATAGAGTATGAATGGATTGGTGGGTGATAGATGGATTTAGAGAAGATAGAATATTTTTTATATTTTTGTATCTTTTGTATAAAGAAAAGAAATAGAATATAAAAATAAGTAAATTAATTTATTTAATTGTTTGACCCCTATTTGCATGTATACTGATACAGTATTATACCTTATATTATACTCATAAAGTGATACGACAAATCTCAAAATATATAGGATAAAGATATTGCTATTTAAATATGAGTTGTTTATAAGGGTGTAAATGAGTTGGATAATATCTTAGACGAGCTATAGGTTTTAATTTTTTTGAAATTGAATGAAAGATTTATATTTTTTGAACTATATACTATATGTTATAATATTTATATATTATTGTAATTTGTATCGATATACCAGTTTGAACGCATTTTCCTAAAGTGTTACCTAACGTGACTCTATTTGTATTTTTTTTATGTATGACTTTGCTAAGATATTTGATACGATACAGCTAAAATTTTAAAATATTCCCATAACAATTTCTCTTTAAATTAGACTTACTAGACATATCTATCTTATGAGTAATGTTTTTATATAAACTATAATTTTTCATACAATAAAAAGAAAATTTTATCATGCGAATATTGAAAGAATTATCAGAAACAATTTTCTCTAAAATATGTTATTTTCTATCATGTGTTGGTCAATGAAAGAGAAAAATAAAGATGGAGGGAAAACTTCGCACTAAAATGGGGACTATATTTAATAAAAAAATATTTTCTAATTTGGGACCAAATTTAGTCATAAACTTTCCAAATAGGGACCATTATTAGTTGCCACAGATAAAACAACCAGGAGAGGGAAAAATATTTGGAGGAGAATTTTCGTACTAAATTAGCGACTAAACAGTGTGGCTATTCGGTTATCGTATTGTCTAATATGGTGACAAAAATTCGTCACTATATTAGTAATTGATTTATCGACTAAATTTGGTCATGAATATGTAAGAAATCGGGATAAATTTTTGTCCCTAATTTGGTATGTTTTTTCGGGACAAACGTGAAGGAATTATGTCCTAGGCCAAAGTTTTGGACTAGAGATTAGATTATGAGAAACATGTTTATTCAGTTCATATATGAATGAGTGTATGGGTAACTAATATATTTACGTATGTTAGATCGACCATGAATGACACTTCGGGTTCACGTCATCAGAATACATGATTCTGATAGTAGAACTGTGAACCAACGAATGACATTCTAAACCGTCCTTAGTGATATGTGGGTTGTTTATAGAGATAAATATACTTCAAGTAAGAAGCTACCTATCCACACTAGTATATTCGCGGACTAGATGATCATGTTCTGCTGATCATGGACATAGGGATGTCAAGTCTGGAATATAGGCACGTGTTAGAGAATATGTACTGGACTGACCACACTATGAGAATATGCATGGTATATGCCATTAGTGATTCTCATATGAATAGTGTGCTTCTTCCTACGACCTGAGGTCACCATGGATTTATGTATGAGAAACTACATACTTTAATATGATCTTATGTTATCCGTAACGGGATGATAATTAGGGTCATCATTAGGTATGCACTGAATCATGACGAGGAATGTGAGTGACCAAGATGGGATTTGTTCCTCCCGTTAAGAGGGAGATATCTCTGGGCCCCCTGATGAACTAGGACTGAAGGAAATGCTGGGTCGTGCTCAAAATGGATTAACATGTGTTGTTAATATCATTTTGTATTTATTCAGTCTAATTCTCGATCAGGAAAGAAACTTTGATCAAACTCAAGGATGACATACTTCCATGCCTTGTGATCAAGACATATATCGTAGAACAAAAGGGATAAGCAAATGTCTATTCAAATAAGTTTATGATCGCTGATCATTTCATTTAACATGGGTAGTCATGACATCAGTCTAGAGGTTACTCATGACTTACGATCTTTAGAAGATCGTTGCCAGCGTTAAATGGAACCTACACGGTCACTGATTGAACTCCATTCGTACGGGATGAATATGCCTCAAAACAGTTATACATATGATGTATAAATTGGTGAACGAAATAATCAATTATTGGATAATTGATTGAACAAAACAGTGTGCCATTCGTTGGCAACGGAATAGTTCCGTTCCCAACGGAATTTATATAGAAACTGTAATAACCTTAGCTGCCAAGTATTCCATTATGGAAATACATATTCCGTTGGCAACAGAATAGGCGCATATTAGGGATTTTAGTTATGGTAACTGAGCAATCATTCGCCTCTCTCTCTAGTATAAATAGAAGGACAGAGTCTCTCTATTTGACACGCAACTTAGAAGCCTTAGATGCCGTCTATTACACACAAAAGAGAGAGAAAGTTTTGAGAGATATTCGGAAAGTATTTCCCGACTTGTCTAGCCAAGTCGGGTTATTCCGTACGTCTGAAGTTCGTGTGGATAGGAGTAGAGGTTCTCTATCCTGAGAACTTGCGAGAGATCGATCTTCATCCCTAGGAGAAGCAAGGAGGTCACGAGTCGAGCTTATGGAAGGAGAAGGTTGCAAGTCAGAAAAGTTCAGACCTACATCCGTTTTTCGTCTCGCGGATCAGGAAGATCCGAGGTATAAATTTTAATAGTTAATCTCGTACTTTTATTCTCTTAAAGTAGATCCTAGGACGGGTTAAATCCGTAGGTTCCGCAGCGCATGTAACGTACATGGCTACGGATTCCCAACAGTGGTATCAGAGCGTTCATTAAGGAAATAATCGTCGATTATATTTAAAATTTAGTAAATTCTAGTATAATAAATTTTAGGGTTTTAAAAATATTATTTTAAAACATGACGGAAATAGTTTTTTGGAATATAATATTGGATATTATGATTTTCTAGAGTTTCGAGAAATAGTTTTTCGAAATCTGTTTTGGAAATGGAACTAAAAATAATAGGAAAACGAATTTTCCAGCAGCATTCCGTTCCCAACGGAATAGTTCCGTTGAGAACGGAATAACGCAGGAAATTCTCAGTTTTTCGGCCCCGGCTCCGTTGAGAACGGAATAGTTCCGTTCCCAATGAAAGAAGGCTTTTGTTATAGATTCAATTTTTATTTAAATATGGTATGAGCTTTAGATCTGTGATTGTTCTGTGATGTAATCTTGTGAAGAATGCTTGTAATATTATTTAATATCTATGGCAACCTGTGAGTTGTCCAAAGTTGTAATATATGGCAACCAATGAGTTGTCCAAAATTGTACTTTACTTTTCTAGCAATAGAATAATTGTTAGGATATATATTATATGAAGACTACGAGACAAAGATCTTGGCACAATCTTCAGAAGATGACATTGGATCTTAACACACACACAACGAACACCTACAATCTGGAGATATATCTAGGATTAGGAACCTCATGATCGCTCGTGAGTAATAGGCTCATACCATATTTGACTTGTTTCGGTGATGTTTATATTTATAAATCTACAAAAAATAAAATCTTTTAGAATGTAAAGTAAGGAAGTCCCCCCCCCATGTCACTGAAGCCCTCGGTACATAGACAGTCTTCCATGTGGGTCATGCCAAAGCTGAGCATATGGGGGATTATCTTTGTAAAGGAAGGTACGCGGGAAATGGCGTCCAGCATGGGTCATGCTAAAGCTGAGTGTGCTGGATTTCATTTCGCCAATAATCATACATGGTTAAACTTAACTGAGCAAGCAAGTTGGACTTGGGCTCAGGGCACAAGATGGCATAATACACCGAGCATATGATGCTCATTCCATAAAAGGCAAGAGTTGTATATGATACAATTGAAAATGTTCCTACCTAAATAGTTGAGCAATATGGGTTGCGCCAAAGCGCACTTAGTGCTCAATAAAATACGGATCTTGATCCACTATGAAACCTCATTTAATTGAAGTTTCTGAATCAATACTACTGAAGGTATTTGATTTGAAAAAAAATAGTGGGAGTATAATATATGAAACAAAATTAGAATAATTCTAATTTTAAATAATAAACTTTACATTGCATATTAAACTTGTAGAATGAGTTCGAAATTTACGGACTTGTGATCTATCCTTGAGAATGATAAGCTCGATGGCACAAACTTCCCTGAATGGTTCAGGACTCTGAGAATTGTTCTCAAGAGTGAAAGAACCTTGTATGTCCTTGAGACACCCATTCCAAATCCACCGCCTTCGACCGCTTCTAGAGTCGTTCAAGATATTTATCAGAAATGTATTGACGATTCTGATGAAGTAGCCTGATTAGTTGGAATGAAACCTAAGCTTCGGAAGCAGATAGGTTTCATGGATGCCTATGATATGATCAAGGCGCTTAAGGAAATGTTCCGAAAGCAGACTAATATTCAGCGCTACAAGGTCACCAAGTTATTAATCAAGAGCAAGATGGCTCATGGCTCCTCTGGGGATACTCATGTGTTCAAGATGAGAAGTCACATTGATTACTTAGAGAGACTTGGTTCGCCTATTCCAAGGGAATTCGCGGTTGACATGATTCTTGGATCACTTCCTCCGAGCATTGATTTGTTCATTACTGAATATCATAAGCGTCGGATGGAGATGACGATCACGAAATTGCATAAGATGCTTAAACAGGCAGAGAAGGACATAGAGGCAAAAGTTGTCATTGATGCCCTCAGGATTGAAAAGGAAAGGGAGTTGAATAGACAAGCCGCATGGGAGAGCTAGATCAAGAGTAAAGGTAAGGAGTTGCCTAAACCTGAGAAATCAGAAGAAGTGGTTGCATATTCTATGCGTGATCACTGGAGAGCAGGATGTAAGATATGTCAAGAAGAAGAATCAATGGCTGCCATTTCAAGTATTCCTCTTCCTAAATCTCTACTTGGATATTGGATATCCACTGTAATTCTCACATTTTGAATGTGCAGGATATTATTCAGAAGTTGAAGATTAGCTAGAGGAGAAGTCAACCTACAAGTGGAGAATGAAGCAAGAGTTGCTACATTAGCTCTAGAATTTTGTTGACTTAGCCATTGTGGACTTGTAATGAAATAAATGTTATTTCGACATTAGCATTAAAATGGTTGTAAATTTTATTATTTGGAATAATAAAATTTTCCTAGATTTGTCTATTTGAAATGTTCACTTAGAAAATAACCTTTATATACTAAATAATAAGTCCATTGATTTCATACTTCTAGCAATGTCATCTAAGTCACAAAATAAGAATCGCATTTTTAAAACTCCACCCTATGTGGAAAGTTTGACTCACTGGATCTAGGATCAATTGAGACGTGCGAATTTTATTTATCGAACAGGATGACAAGAATGGGCAACCATCACAAAGTTGATGGGTTAGTTTGTTGAGTCTCATGCATCTGTTGAGTCTCATGCATGTAGATGCATGAGAGACAAAAGCAAGCTAGTTAGAAATAAGAAATATCAGAATTTCATATTAAAAGTGTTTTAAGTAAAAGGTTTACTTAATAAAACACAAAGTATTTGAAATGTTCAAAGCATTTAAGATTGAAATTCGATATTGCCTTGACAAAATAATAAGAGCACTTCGATCAAATCAAAGTGACAAGTATTTGAGTCAATTGTTCGATAATTTTCTTAGAAATTGTGAAAATATTTCACGATTAATTCTATATGCAGCATCTCACGATGTGCAAATAAAGAAGAAGATGAAACTTATTGGATAAGATTCAGTCTATGTCCCCAAGACTCTTATAGGTTTATACTCTTGCATATACTAAACACTGAATATCATAAGGTTCAAAATGACACTATATGTGATATGGGTTTGGAATAGTCCCAAATTGTCTTTAAAGGTTGAAGTACGACTCGTGTCAAAAGATTTGACGATGTCAACACAACAATCTCATAAATATTTGTGGAATATCAATTTGATATTGTTTTACATCCATTACGAGTTCAAATTGTTTGCTACTCATAATTCAGACTTCTTTAAAAGAGATCTCATCTCCTAAAGAAGCAGTGGGAGTATAATACATCTCGAAAGGTTCTAGATCCACATACTAGCGATGAACCATTAATGAGTCTATCAAGTAGTTGATAAGGCTGTACTTGAAAACATAAGGTCCTCCTCACAGATCCGGTAGACATTAAGGTGAGAGATATGATCTCTCATAAAAGATGCTCATAGAGGATGAGTCGACTTTCTACCAAGGAGACTGTGAAGAGACAATGTTCTCAAAATAGTTGGACTATGAGAACCGAGATGCAGCGCATATACAAGCAATCATGTTTGGAACTTGATTGGAGTTTCCAATGGCTTGATGACCATTGCATACAGTACATGGATAACCTAAAATAGCAAAGAAAGTAGCTATATTATGGGCTATAGTAAAGGACTTTCTCACTTGTTGCTATTACGAATTCTAACTTCCATAGCACAATGTGATTGTGAATTATGGAACAAGGATATAAAACTCACATTCCTTTATAGGAACTTTAATGTGGATGTATCTTTGATACATGGCAAGAGTTTTGTGATCGCAAGAATTCTGAAAGGTAAATTCATGGAATAAAGCAAGCATCTCAGGATGGATCTATTGGACAAAGTAAATTGAAGAATTTGACTTAATCAAAATAGATGCGACCACCTTGATTTTAAGAAATTCAGTGGGAGTATAACAATCTTCCTGTATTACAACAACTTACACATCCTAATAGTTAGGAGTTGAAGTCTATATAGACTTCTGGTTATAAGATAAAGCACATTGGTAAAATATTGAAAAAATTCGATGTGCAAGAAATGTTCTTGCTCATGGTGTTCATATGAATGATGTAAAGATAAACGAATGAGATTCTATACTTTCAGCCATACGTTGAAATGTTCAACATGCAAGAAAGCGTTCTTGCTTATGACATTCACATGAACAATAAAAGGGTATAAGAATTAGATTTTATGCCTTCAACCATATATTGAATATTCAATATACAAGAAAGAGTTCTTGTTTGTGGCACTAATATGAACAATGAAAGACACATGAATTGGATTCTATGCTTTCAACAATATATATTGAAAGAGTTCAATATGAAAGAAAGAATTCTTGCCTACGACGTTCATATAATGAAGACATACATTTATCATCCGTTTACTGAAAGGTTC
The DNA here is from genome assembly GCA_024447665.1 of Juncus inflexus. NCBI lineage: Eukaryota > Viridiplantae > Streptophyta > Magnoliopsida > Poales > Juncaceae > Juncus > Juncus inflexus. The sequence goes on from JAJHPC010000017.1 coordinate 1,343,103, forward strand.
AATATACAAGAAACAGTTCCTGCTAACGGGATGAATAAGATTTTTCAAGCCATACAATGTACTGAGCAATATGCTTGGAGCATAAGAGAGCAAATGATAGTCATTTGATGACTATAATAAATATCTAAGTTCTTATGAAGAACTAAGATATCCAAAGGAGCTAGGTAGTGGTAAGTTATTACACCTTCCTAACATGGATCATTATCGCAATTCGTTTATTTCGAATACAGTAGTTTGGAAAGAGTTCTAAATAAGGTACTGTAACTGAAACAAGACCACATATTGTTTCTTTAGAAGCAAATAATAGGTATGCTTGGATCAAAACTTGATATTGGAACTAAGAGAAGTTCCGATTGCTCCTAAGGCTTGACGATCTATGTTATGAACAAAGAGTCGCTCAGAAGAGAGCTACAAGGATACAAGTACATGTTTCAGAAGTTCTCGACTAATGATAAAGATCAATAGTAGTCATTACAAGTTTGCAATGTAAATTTCTATAATCTGATAGGCATATATTTCCCGCTAGTACAACACGAAAGTCATGTTGCCTAATAAGCATTGGATGCTTAAGATTGGCATAGTGCAAGTGGGAGACTGAAGGAATTATGCCCTAGGCCAAAGTGTTGGACTAGAGATTAGATTATGAGAAACATGTTTATTCAGTTCATATATGAATGAGTGTATGGGCGACTAATATATTTACGTATATTAGATCGATCATGAATGACACTTCGGGTTCACGTCATCAGAATACGTGATTCTGATAGTAGAACTGTGAACCAACGGATGACATTCTTAACCGTACCTAGTGATATGTGGGTTGTTTATAGAGATAAACATAATTCAAGTAAGAAGCTACATATCCACACTAGTATATTCGCAGACTGGATGATCATGCTTTGCTGATCATGGACATAGGGATGTCAAGTCTGGAATATAGGCACGTGTTAGAGAATACGTACTGGACTGACCACACTATGATAATATGCATGGTATATTTCATTATTGATTCTCATATGAATAGTGTGCTTGTTCCTATGACCTGAGGTCACCATGGATTTCTGTATGAGAAACTACATACTTTAATATGATCTTACGTCATCCGTAACGGGATGATCATTAGGGTCATCATTAGGTATGCACTTAATCATGACGAGGAATGTAAGTAACCAAGATGGGATTTGTTCCTCTCGTTAAGAGGGAGATATCTCTGGCCCCCCTGATGAACTAAGACTGATGGAAATGCATGGCCATGCTCAAAATGGATTGACATGCGTTGTTAATATCATTTTGTATTTATTTAGTCTAATTCTCGATCAGAAAAGAGAGTTTGATCAAACGCAAGGATGACATACTTCCATGCCTTGTGATCAAGACATATATTGTAGAACAAAAGAAATAAGCAAATGTCTATTCAGATAGGTTTATGATCGCTGATCATTTCATTTAACATGGGTAGTCATGACATCAGTCTAGAGGTTACTCATGACTTACGATCTTTAGAAGATCGTTGCCAGCGTTAAATGGAACCTACACGGTCACACATTGAACTCCATTCGTACGGGATGATTATGTCTCAAAACAGTTATACATATGATGTATAAATTGGTGAACGAAATAATCAATTATTGGATAATTGATTGAACAAAACAGTGTCATTCGTTGGCAACGGAATAGTTCCGTTTCCAACGGAATATATATGGAAACTGTAATAACCTTAGCTGCCAAGTATTCCGTTATGGAAATATCTATTCCGTTGACAACAGAATAATTCCGTTGGCAACGGATTAGGCACGGATTAGGGTTTTTAGTTATGGTAACTGAACAATCGTTTGCCTCTCTCTCTAGTATAAATAGAAAGGCATGGTCTCTCTATTTGACAGACAACTTAGAAGCCTTAGATGCCGTCTATTACACAGAAAAGAGAGATAAAGTTTTGAGAGATATTCGGAAAGTATTTCCGGACTTTTCTAGCCAAGTCCGGTTATTCCGTACGTCTGAAGTTCGCGTGGATACGAGTAGAGGTTCTCTTTCTTGAGAATTTGCGATCTATCGATCTTCATCCCTAGAAGAAGCAAGGAGGTCGCGAGTCGAGCTTCAGGAAGGAGAAGGTTGCAAGTCAGAAAAGTTCAGACCTACATCCGTTCTTCGTCTAGCGGATCAGGAAGATCCGAGGTATAAATTTTAAAAGTTAATCTCGTACTTTTATCCCCTTAACGTAGATCGTAGGGCGGGTTAAATCCATAGGTTCCGCTGCGCATGTAATGTATATGGCTACGGGTTTCCCAACAAAATGATTGTCGCTATATGCTTTCTCCTTATAGATGAAAAGAAGGAAAGTTGTTTCATGGACAAATTTTGTAACTATTTGGTTGCAGAAGATAATTTTTTTGGGACAAAACGAGTTTGGTCACTAAATATCACAAATAGCTATCAAAGTTACTTGGTCAGTAAATATTTGGTGCCTAAATCATAATTTTGTAGTAGTGCCTTCGTTCGACAGAGACCAGAGAAGAAAGAAAAGGAGGAACGAAAGGGTCGTTTGAAAGAGAAGGAAAGAAAGAAAGATGGAAGCAAAGAAAGAAAAGGTCGGACTTAGGGGTGTCAATGGATCGGTTTCGGGTCGGATCCAGGTAGTATCCACATGCGGATTCAATTTAAATTCAAAAGATCCAAATGCGAATCCAAATCCATTAAGAAAATAAAGACTCATTGCGAATCCAAATCCATTAAGAAAATAAAGATTCATATGCGAATCCAAACCCATTAACGAAACAGATTTCGGATAAAATTTTGTATCATGTCATCAAGTTTAAAAAAAAAACTATAAACGAGTAAATCTCATAAATTACGTGATTTATTGCCCATTTTTTCTTGCCAAATATTCACTCTAATTTATTTTTTATATATATCATAAAAAGACGTGATTTCTTGGCCATATTTTCGCATTTATTATTTTGTTGTTACATATATATATTTACTATATATTAATTGTCGGATTCATATCGGGTTTCTGATTCGGATCTTGCAAGATCCAAATACAAATCCATTAAACTAGCGGATCTTTTTTAAAAATCCAAATGCAAATCCATTTTACTATCGGATAAATTTTCGATCCACATGCGAATCCATTCATTCGGATTCGGATCGGGTTATCGGATTATGGATATTCAGTGACATCTCTAGTCGGACTATTGAATTAATGGGACAGGAACCCGGAAAAAATTGGGCTGCTTTGAAGGTGAGTTGGAGGCCCAAATATTTGAAAAATGCTTGGCATTGACGTGCAGGGGGAAAAGGTCTCAAATACAATTGGTTCTCAACATGGATCAAATAGAGAACTATAGGTTCCACGCAAAACACTATACCAGCTCAACTGCATTGCACAATTATTTATTTTCTACAATAAAATGATAAGTGACAAAAAAAACACGGAAACAATATCATACTAATCACACAAAGGGAAAGTCTGAAATGACATCACATAGCCACTTGATGGAGCCCTTTTCGTACAAAACACACGCGCACACATAAACTGCGAGGACGGATTTAATTTCACCTGAAAATCTTTCTAAAATCTCTCTAAAACTCCTACTAAATATGTGATTCGATCCTCTCATCTATAAAAAATAAAGTTAGTACTATAACTACTAGATTATCTTAGTGGTGATGCTTGATGGAGCCTTCTAATTGAACAAAGACTGAGAGTTGCTAAAATTCAATTTATCAGATGATTGAAAGATCAAGAACCTAAATTCAATGTTGAGGCATAATTTTTTTTTTTTGAGTCTCGGTAAGCGATTACCTACTGAGAATTTTCATTTAATAAAAGAAAAAGATTCAAAATAAATTGCATAGGAGTAAAATGGAAATAGGAGCCCCTAAAAAAAAGAAAAATATTATAGCCTTGACATTGTGTAATCCTCTCAGACCAAAACATTTAAGCGTATTTTCCCCATAAAATCGTCGCTCCTGTGTTATTAAAGACCCTTTGATTTCACTGCTTCCATAGATTCCACGATATGGCTGCCCAACGGAAATTCCAATCCTTTGATGCCCCTAGAAAGCTAACGGTGATTGGTTAGCAATTCGAGTTTCCATGTGGTTCATTGTCCATACTGTGCGACTGAAGGGACAGTCTATGGATAGGTGGAGCCACGATTCTATTTCTCCCGTGCTACATAAGGTGCATGAATCAATACAAGGCCATCTTTTTTTCAATAAATTTTTAAATACGTATAATTAAGGGCAAAAGTTGAGGCATAATTAAGGGCAAAAGTTAACTTTCAACCTCCAAAATTTGAGGTGATGGACAATATCAATTTCATTACAGTGGCAACTTCTTTTAATAATATTGTTAAAGTTATTTATGTTGTACGGATAAAAATATCTCGAACGATACGTTTATATCGGTATGTCAATTTTCAAAGCACTTAGAATATATATGACATGTACATTATGTAAATATATTATTATTTTATTAGTAATAATTTATATTTTTAATTATTATACATATTTAAAAATTATATGTTCATTGTAGAAAATAATGAAAATTCGCTACTAAAAAAATATGAATATTCATTATTATTAATTATATATTAGATGTGTCGCTTTTGTTACATTGAAATCATGTTTGACATCTTATATTCAAAGTATAATTGCTGATCAAATGTATTCATGTATCCAAAATATTTAAGAAGTGTCCATTATTACATTATTATTTTGAAATAAACTATTCATATATGCCCCAAAAAAGAATCTATTACAAATCCGTTTGACTTATATTCATACAGACGTGAATTAATTTTAAATATTCACATAAGGAAATAAAACATAACGTCATAAAGACTCATATTTTCTCCTCATTCAAAAAAAAAAAATACGAAATTGCTATATATTTCCCACGTGAATCCAAAAGTATACATGATATTATAATGGTTTTGACAAGAAATTATGCCTAATTATATTCAAAAAGTATAAATAGAGAATAGCGGGAAGGGAAATTACCCCATGTTCCATCATTACCACCATTATACCTCTTGATATTAGCATAATGTCACAGCTGGTAATTGACAGTGACACGTGAGTTGAAGTGATTGCTGACTGCTAGTAATCAGAAGATAAACAATATTGTTGATTTCTAGGTGGTTTCAATTTTTTTATAATAAAATACCATTATTATCTGTCGCATGTCACATCAAATATCAAATTCTCATTTAATGCAAATTAATAATTATTTCTAGATGATGGATTTTTACATTAGTTTTGTTTTTGATGGTAATCAGGCTTTGGTGATAAAGTAAAATAATTTCTATACATCTAATTACGAAAATAATTATGGGAATCCGTATTTAGTGAGAACTAAAATTTATTTTTCTAATGACATGCTATAAATTTATTAGATATTTTTTACTTAATTTGTTTACCCAAAATATAATGTTTCAAACAAAATAACCAATAATCAATGCACATCATACAAAACATATAAAATAATAAATATAAATTGATGATTACCATACAAAATATTACATCAAATTTACCATTTAAAATACATACAAAATATTTTGCATCAATTTTAACAATTAAAATTAAACTCTTATAATCATTTAAATTACATTAAATTGCACTTTTAACCACCCTTAAATCATCATTTCTTCATTTAAAAATACAACCTGCAATGAAAAAAAATTTGTTAAAAATTATCATTTAAAATAACCATAAATATGTTTTTTATTTTTTTTTTATTTTTTTTGACAAAAATGGTTGAAATTAGTTCAATGACTGCTGGTAATGGAAAATGATTCGATTACCTTTAAAGTATATATGAAATCATATTTTTGCATCAATTACCACCAGTAACCACAAAAAATAAACCTCAAATAAAAGAGAAAAAAGTAACAAAAGAAGAAAATAAAATATTAAAAAAGAAACCAAGACAAAACCACAACTAAAAATGACTATAAAATGCATAAATAATGTAAATTAGAATATATGAAAACAAAACCTAAATGAAAAAAATAGGAAAAAAGATATTAATCAGTCGCTGCCTAATTATCAGCACCAAATTGTCGTCATTATCGGAGAGAATGCCGGAGAATCATCAATCCGCCACTCTCTCCATGGATTTTTTGCTCATGAAATGATTTTTAGACGAGAAAGAGAAAGAGAGATGAATATTGTAAAATGGATGGTTAGATTGAATTTTTCTAAAAAAGAATATGCGGGTTTTGGACTGCTTACCGGCGGGGGCGGCATCACCGAAGAGGTCGTCGAAGAGTCGTCAAGCGACATCTCTCTCTCTCTTTCACTCATTTTCTCTCCAGGGATTTTGTTTTCAAAAAATAGCTTTTAGAAGAGAGAGAAAAAGAGAGGAAAGCTATATATATGGTTGTTCAATTTGAAAAAATTAAAAAAAAAATGAGCGGGATTTCGACTGTTTGCCAGTGTTCACTGAGGTTTCGACTGCTTACCGGCATTAATTGACTGTTACATGGTGGTAATCGACCTTCATAATTTTGAAAAAAAAAAGCGGTATTGACAATTTTTAAAAAAAATGAGCGAAATTTTGACTGTTTTTCAGTTTTCATTGAGGTTTCGACTGTTTATCGGCATTAATCGATTATTACATGGCGGTAATCAATCTTGAAAAATTTTGAAAAAAAAAGAATTGTTTTTTTGCAGGAAAGTGCATTGACCTTTTAAAAAAACAGTAAAATCGAAAACCGGTTTTGGACTACTTACCGGTGGTACTGACGTCAGGTGACGTCACATAGGGGGGGGGAATCTAAAGGCTTTATATATATAGTCGGACGGGCATATCATTAATTATGGAAATTATACCTTGTTCTCTAATTTGCATAATTAAAAATGTTTGTTTAATAAGATGCCTTTAACACGAAGTTAGAAGTGTCTGGTCCATGCATATTTGTACACCACAAGCAATAACATCAGTCATGTAACGAAGTAAAATTGTAAATATGTGCTTATAATTCATTATTCGGAAAATAACAGTTAGTACCGGGTCCATGAAAAGCTAACCATCATAGACCGCCCAAAGCGCGGCACCGCTTGTCCCGCGGAAACATTTCCCCACCCACAAACTTCTACAAACAACACCAAATCATAATTCTACTGTTCGACAGCGTTAAATCCTGCCAAATCATCAATTCGTAACTAATCGTAAATCTAATCATGTAAATCATCACTGCTTAGTTTCTTCCCTTACACCTTCCCTTTTCTTCAGTTGCCTTTCCAAGTTTAAATTTATAACCCCACACAAGCACAATAGAGAAACAAATGTACCAGATACAAAATGAAGATGGGAACGACGGCACAGTACACAACGGCGATCGCCGGAGTTCTCCTTTTCTCGCCGCTTCTCCTCCTCCACTACTACTCAGTATCCTCCATCACTCACCATTTCGTGACCCACCCTCCCAATCTCTCTTTCCACCGGCTCTTTCTCGTCCGCCCCAATCCGCCTGTTGTGCATGAATTTCCGTCTTCAGTCCTCCTAGCAGATTGGAAGGTTATCGTCTTTCGCTTCAGCACTCCTCCTTCTTCGTCTGGTTTATGGTGTCTATTTCACGACAAGTCCACATCCACAGCTCGTTCTACTCCGTTTCGTAACACATTTATTTGCCCTCTTCCACGGCGGCTCCGTGGCCTCCGTCCATTTTACTCTCCAATGTTAATCCAATCAGACACCTCTGTACAAAATTACGCCCCCGATGTATTCCCCGAAATGCTTAGGTGGAATCGGCTTGTCTTTGAAACTCTTTCTACTGAAAAGGACGTAATTCTATTTGCTAAGGGGGTTAATCCAATGCAAGGTGAGAATCGGCCAGCAGCTGAACTGAATTGTATGTTTTATTCATCTGACAATCATGAAGTTAGATACACAGCCATTGCTACTAGTTCTTCACAAGAGGTTTTTCGCTGTCCTCGTCCTCCTCGAAATTTATTTTCCAACTCCACTAGCCCGGTTTTTGTATCTCTTAAATTGAATGCTGATGTGGCAAATGACCTGATACCCTCAGTAGCAATATACAAACAGCCAAGTCAATTAATGGATCTTAGCAAGAAGAAAATATGTGCATGTACGATGGTGTATAATTCGGCGAAATTTCTACCTGAATGGATCAAATACCATTCTTCTATTGGTATAGAGGAGTTCTTTCTGTATGATAATGGAAGTGAAGACCAGTTTGAGTCAACCGTGAACCAACTCTGGTCCAACCGGTTCAACATCTCAACCCGATTCTGGCCTTGGCCCAAAAGCCAAGAGGCCGCGTTTTCTCACTGTGCGGAAATAAACCGGGATGTATGTGAATGGATGGCCTTTATAGACGTAGATGAGTTTATTTTCTCCCCATCCTGGTCCGACTCTGTTCGACCAAATCGATCAATGTTAGGCTCAGTCGTCTCGGTTGAAAGGGAAGTTGGTCGAGTTGAACTAGGCTGTTATGAATATGGTCCATCAGGCAACAAGGCCCATCCCAAAAATGGAGTCATGCAAGGTTACACATGTCGTAGGCAAAATGAGGAGAGACATAAATCGTTAGTACGACTAAATACGGTTCACCGATCTTTGGCCAACTCGGTCCATCATTTTGGATTACAAGATGGGTTCAGGTCAGAGCGAGTGAGTTGGGCACATATTAACCATTATAAATATCAGGCTTGGGACGAGTTTAAGGTTAAGTTTAAAAGAAGGGCTTCCGCTTATGTACCTGATTGGATGCATAAAGTTAACCCGAGTTCCAAGGACAGGACACCTGGGTTAGGTTTTGAACCTGTTGAACCGGTTGGTTGGGCTTGGAAATTTTGTGAGGTTAATGATACACATCTCCGAGATGTGGTTTCTAAATGGTTCCGTCCTGAAGATCGAAGGAATATTAATAGCATTTAAGTTAATGACGTAAGTGGACTAATTTAGGATTATTTTACTTTTTCTCATTATTAACTTAGTATATGCTAGTATAGAAATGTCGCAAAGTTGGAGAAAAGAAGCAGAGTGAGAGAGACCTATGTGGCGCTTTTTATTTTTTTTTGTTGATTTCTACTAGGATCGTTTTGTTTTGTTTTGTTATTGATTCATTCATTTGTTAGTTGGTGAGCACTGAGCACTTAAGAAGGCTTATACAAAAGATACATGTATTCTTTTTATTGTGAATATCATGTATATTTTCTTTTGTTATATCACAATTATGAGTTTGTAGAATGATATGTCAGCCTTCTCTATTATTTTCTACAATTGTGTGACCTATATTTTGTGAGTTCTTTCTGTCAAATCTACATTATTATTTATTTTATAATAAGTTCTTCATAAGTCATTTTCCCAGACTTAAGAAAAGAGATGATATCAAATTCATACAAATATAGAGTTCAAAACGAAAAAAAAATTTAAACAATTTAAACTATATATATATTTATATATATATGAAGGTGTTAGTAGGAGCAATACAATATTTGATTAATAATAACTATTTCTTAAAAAAATAAAAGAAAAATTATGTGTTTTGATGAATGAACCTTCATTTAAAACTTGAATTAATATTTCATATTTAGACATAAATAATCTCAACTGATAAATAATTTGATGAAATCAATTTAACACATACCAAACCATTGAGAATGATACATATCATCAACAAAATATCATGTGACTTTCTAAAAATTCATAAAAGTACTTATAAAATAATAAAGACATAAAAGTCAACAAAAACATTAGTCTTTTCTTTTAAAAATACTTGCAATACACGATCCCCTACTACTTGCTTTTCATTAATGGAAGGGTGGTGACTTGGGCAGAAAATAATTTGATAGGAACAAGAAATTATTTAGGAAAATGACAGTTTTATTCTTGTTACATAATGTCCAATTATATGAGTTAAAAAGAAAATAATAATCTCAATAATAAATGTATTAATGATATGAAAATCTTTCTAATTTATTGATAATATCATTCTTACTTGTTTCCACATTTGTTTTGTATCTCCAATTCAATCTCATTCATCCAGATCTTATTATTCCTAAAAAAATTTAATTACTTCGATATTTTTTTTGTAAAAGAAGGATGTTTTTTTCAAAATTATCAATTACATCATTTTTTTAATTATTTAGTACTTGAATATAGTATTTTTTTTTTCAAATAGCATTTGGACCCTTTTTTTTCTAATTTGAAGAGGGCTTAAAGCATCCCTCGTTCAAATGGCATTTGGACACTTGATATGTCATTATCATTTGTGTTTTTGAATTTTTAATTTAGAAACTATGTAATAAGATTATTTATAAATAAAAAATATTAATTACTCATTATGACATTTTTATTTACTTTGCCATCAACTTCGAATTCATGGAATTGCTTAATAATGAAAATTTATTTTTTTATTCTTGTATATCTTTGTAAGTATTTAGCTTGTATTTCCTAAATCATTATTTGAATAAGCATATTAATACTAATATATCTAAAGATTTCATGAACAAGAATAATTAATCTTGTAAAAATAACAACATATTATAAAATTAAAATTTAATCTAATAAAAAAATTGGTTTTAATGAATAGCAATACTGCAATAGATTTGAAGGTTTTAAATTTTGATAATGATTATGTCGAAAAAAGAAATAATCAACAATAAAGAGTAATATACTCTTGTATTTTTTTAACTTAATTAATTGACATTCATAAAGAAGGGTAAAGACGTCTTTTTATTAGAATTTTTCCTACTTGTATCAAATTATTTTCTGTCTATATCATTTCCCTAATAGAAATGTATTTTTATTAAAAAATAGAAAAGAAAAAGAAAAAGATTTACATGCTTTAAAGCGACATACCAATCTAACCACATCAGGACAAGAGACTCCCTTCTAAAATATAATCTTATACACGCCATTCCCTTCCTCTGCATCCCCTCTTTCTTGAAGTCTTTATCCTGTATCTCTCCAAGAGTTCGCTAGAAGTCTTGCCTTTTTGGCAACCAATGTTGTCGGCAATGCCATTCTCCGAAATAGGTGTCTATTTTGTTCTAACCAAATTTCCCAACAAGTACTCACCCATATTTGGTCCCATTCTTTTCTCTTTTCCTTCTCCATCTCTTTTCTATTGCACATCCATAGATTTGTGATGGAAGTCATTATATGAAAATGGCGTGGAAAAAATTCTTGTTCAAAAGATCGCCATATGGCTATGGAAGTGGGACATGCATTGAAAAGGTGGAATGTATTTTTCTGATTTTTCATGAATAAGTAGCAAATGCTAGGTCCCACAAACCCTTTTCGTTTTAGGTTTTCGCTTGTTTGAAGCTTCTTTTGAATTGTTAGCTAACCAAAGATATTAATTTTATTAGGCACATCGATCTTCCACAACTTGTTCTGCCATTCACATCTTATTCCTAGATTAATCATGAATTTGTATGCCGAAGCAGAAGAGAAATGCCCATATTGATTCTATCTCCATATGGTTCTTGTATTCGATGGCTCGATACTCACTCTATACATTTGTAGGGTCGTCAAGTCTTTATGAACCTGCAGTATTTATTTATTATAACGCCTCTATCAGGCCATAGACTATCTTTGTTATTATCAATGTTCCATAAACATTTCATTAACATTGACTTATTCCGGATTGATGTCGTGAAGTCAATGTTAATGAAATCCCATACATCCTTGTCTCTTCTCCATAAGAACTTCATGATTATCTTATTCAATTCTTTATTTATCAATTTAGGTAGCAAAAATATTTGCATCAGGAAATTGGGTAGCGCAGTAAGTACTTATTGTATAAGGATCATTTGCCCTCCATATGAGAGGAATTTACCCTTCCAACCTGCGAGTTGCTTCTGCGTTGATAGTATCAGTGGAAGGAAATAGAGCTTAGTGGGCCTCTTGTGAGATCACAGGAATCCCAAATATTTTATATGCAGACAGTTTTTACCGCAACCCAGAATATTAGCAACCACGATCTTGGCTGCATGTCATTAACTGCGCCAAGCTCAGGTCTCCTTGCGCAACTCTTTTTTATGTAAAAAAAATGGTCTCATTTGACCATTGATCTTGATAGATGAACTCGAGGATATGAGATGTATTCTTATCCATTGCATCCATCTATCGGAAAATCCCCCACTTTCCAATATTTTATAAAGAAAGCCCCATGATATGTGATCAAAGCCTATCTTGAAATCGATTTTGAACAATATGGATGACACTTTTTCTTAGAAGTTTAACATTTTCCTTGCTGTCAGGAAAGCGTCCATAATTGATATTTTTTATAAAAGATGTTTGATTCCTATGTATTAGTTCGGGCAAATTACTTTGTGCCAAGGCCTTGGTATTAATTTTAATTATTCCAGGTACCACACTTATTGGTCTGAATTCTGCAATATCAGTAGTATTTTCATTTTTAGGGATTAGTGTTACCGATGCTTTATTAGTTTTCCGTAGTCTAATTGATGGGCCAAATTTTTATCTATATTTTCATCCATATTTCCTTCCTTTTGTATCTTATTTTCAGTACTTTTTATATTATTTAATGTTTTTTTTCCTAGAATTCAATTATTGTTGATGTTTGTCTTCAATTAAAGAAAATAAGCGATTCAGAGTCAAATGAAGCTAAAAAGGAACCTTTTTGAGCTATATAAAGGGAGCCCGAACATGAATCATGGACCAGATCCTTTGAGGGCCTGCCCCACAGCGATGCGACCAAGGAAGTAGTCGGCAATTTGATTCTTCTAGAATATGATACATGTTTAGCAGTCTAGCACAATTGTACATAAAGAATGACTTCATTCGGCAGAGGAATAAATCAGGGAATAAGATTTGATATTTGATTGGGGATTAGATTTAGTGATTGATTAGGTTAGATATAGAAAAGATTTATTTATTTCCTACCATACTAGATCGGCCCTTCATGTATAAAATGGTGACCCCTAGGGCGACCAGGGGGTCGCAAATCATTGGTAGTCATTCTACATTGTATTAGAGACAAGACAAACAAGGTTGTACTGTAGGATTAGTACCTTAGGACAAATATATTTGTGCTAGGAAATAAATTATGTATTAAGATATTACTATTAATTCAATAAACGTTATTTCTTATATATCCGTGTGTATGGATTCTAAATGTATACTTACATAACTTATATCAACCATGAATGACACTTCGGGTTCACGTCATCAGAATGTGTGATTCTGATAGTAAAACCGTGAACCAACGAATTACATTCTAAACTGTCCCTAGTGATATGTATGATGTTTATAGAGATAAACCTATTTCAAATAAGAAGGTACATATCCACACTAGTATATTTGCAGACTCGATGATCATGTTCTGCTGATCATGGTCATAGAGATGACAACTCTAGAATATAGGTACATGTTAGAGAACACGTACTGGACTGATCACACTATGAGAATATGCATGGTACGTGTCATTAATATTTCTCATATGAATAGTACTCGTATGACCTGAGGTCATCATGGATTCCTATATGTGAAATTATATACTTTGATATAATCCTACGTCATCCTTAACCGGATGACCATTAAGGTTATCATTGGGTATATACACTGAATCATGACGACGAATGTGAGTGACCAAGATGGAATTTGTTCACCTTGTCATGAGGAAGATATCTCTGGATGAAATAGGACGGGAAATAAATGCATGGCCATGCTCAAAATGGATTGACAAAGAGTTGTTAATATCGCTTGGAATTTATTCAGTCTAATTCTCGATCAGGAAAGAGACTTTTATCAAACTCAAGGATGACATATTTCCATGTCTTGCGATCAGGACATATATAGTAGAATAAAAAAGAATAAGTAAACGTCTATTCAGATAAGTCAATGATCACTGATCATTTAATTTAATATGGTTAGTCATGGCATCAGTCTAGAGATTACTCATGACTTATGGCCCTTAAAAAATTGTTGCTAGCGCTAAATGAAACCTACACGGTCACACAATGAACACCATTCATTCAGGATGAAAATAGCTCAAAACAGTTCTATAATAAATAAATCATTGGATGATTGATTGTGCAAAACAACATTGTTCCGTTCAGAACAGAACATATATGGAAACTGTGAATTTCTTGGCAGCCAGACATGCAAATTTGGAACCCCTATTTACAGAATGGAATAGGTCTGTTTGGAACGGAATAAGCACATGAATTAGATTTTCATTCATGGAAACTGAGCAATCTTTCACCTCTCTCTCTAGTATAAATAGAGTGACAGTCTCCCTCTTTTATACACACAATTCAAGCCTTAGAGGCAGCCATTATGCACAAATAGAGAGAGGGTTTTGTGAGGGTATTTTCGAACTCTTCTAGAGGAGTCTGGGAACTCTGTTTATCTGAAATTCACATGGATATGAGTAGAGGTTCTTTTACTTGAGAACTTATGAGCGATCATTCTTCATCCCTAGGAAGAGCAAGGAGGTTCACGAAGTCGAGCTTCAGGAAGGAGAAGGTTGCTTGTTAGAATCGTTCAGACCTACATCCATTTTCTCTCTCCTATATTAGGAAAATCCAAGGTATAAACTTTAAATACCTAATCTCATACTTTTATTTTCTTACCGATGATCCTAAGGAGGGTTAAACCTGTAGGTTCCGCTATGCATGTTTCATACATGGCTATGGATTCCCCAATAGTGGCATCAGAGCGTTTGTTAAGGAAATAATCATCAATTGTATTTAAAGTTTATCAAATTCTAGTAAAATAAATTTTAGGGTTTGAAAATATTATATTAAAACATCACAGAAATAGTTTCTAGGAATATAATATTTGATACTATGATTTTTTGAAATTTCGAAAAAAAAAAATGTCGGAATCTGTTTTGGAAACGGAACTAAAACAAAAGGAAGTGGATTTTCCAGCACTGTTCCATTCAGAACATAATAGTTCCGTTCCGAACGGAATAACTCTGAAATTTCTAAAGACCCTAATTTTTATTGTACAAGGAATTTGAAAATAAATATAGTATGAGCCTTAGATCTGTGATTTTTCTGTGGTGTAATCTTGATGTATAAATACTTGTAATTTTATTTTAATATCTATGGCAACCAGTGAATTGTCCAAAGTTGTAATTTACTTTTCTAGAAACAGGATAGTTGTTACGATAGATACTATTTCAGAACTACAAGGTGAGATGAGGATCTTGGCACAATCTTTAGAAGATGGCATTGGTTCTTCGCACATACACGAAGGGTTCGTTGAAGGTTACAGCTACAATCTAGAGATAGATCTAGAATTAGAAATCTCATGATCGCTCATGAGGAATAGGCTCGTACTATATTTAACTTAGTTTATGTAATTTTTATATTTATAAATCTAAACAAAATCCTTGAGAATATTAAGTAAGGAATTGCCTCCCGTCTCATTGTAACCCTCGATACTCAAACTGTTTTCCATGTGGGTCATGCCGGAACTGAGCATGTGGGGGATTGTTTTTGGAAAGGGGCATGTGGGAAGTAGTAACCTGCACATGTCATGCCTGAGCTGAGTGTGCTGGGAACTGCTTTGCTGATACTCATACGTGGTTAAACTTAACTAAGCAAGTAATTCAGACTTGGGCTCAGGGTACAAGATGAGATAATACACCAAGTATGAGATACTCATCTCATAAAAGGACGGAGTTATATATGATGCAATTGGAAGTGTTCCTACCTAAACATTGAGCATTGAGGGTTGCGCCGGAGGTACTTAATGCTCAATGAAATGCGGATCTTGACTCACTATAAAAATTCATCTAGTTGAAGTTTCTAAATCAATACTACTAAAGATGGTTAATTTGAAGAAAATAGAGGGATTATAATATAAGAAACATCAAAACAAAAAAACTCAAATGAATAAATAATAATGATACTTTATATTTCAACTTATAATAATTCAACTGGGTTGAATTTATGATCTATTCTTGAGAAGAATAAGCTCAATTGGTCTACCTTCACTACAACAAAAACAAGATATTGCAAGTTTATATATGTTGATGAATGTATGTTTTAATCCTGCCATATAATTGGTAGGATTAATCACTATATGATGTCTAGGCAGCTCTCGCTAAAAGTTACAGTTTCATTTTATAAAATCCTAGTGAGAGATATGTTCAGTAGCAAAAATATTCTTACCAATACATTTTAAAATCAGAAACATTAACAAATGTCACATATGAGAAGAAAATATGGAATTTAAAAATCCTATCTAATTGCATTGGCGACTTCAATACATGCAACCATTGATCCTAGTAATTAGCACTAACAAATCCTGCCTTTAAGTAAGATGACACATTTCTAAATATGGTTATTATGTTAAAATAAAATTATAAAATCCTACATATTGTTCAGAAAGCTAGATTTCTAAATAGAGCCAAAACTGCTACATATACTATATAGATTTTATAATTACAAAATATTACCAAAATCAAATATTTAGAATATCATAATCAAATATAGTAACTAGCACACATTAAATTTTAATATTTATGAATCCAAATATTTTACATGATAAATTTTATACAAAAATCCTACTAATGAAAAAAAATATGATAAACGCCCAAACAAAAATTATATTATCTTACAATAAATATCATACACCCTAAATGGTGTAAACCTCGATTTCATTTTCCAAAATATGTTGTGTAACTTTAAGACTCCAAATGAACATAGCAAGTTGAATGAAGAAATCTTGCCAAAAATAGCCTGAGTTGAAATGGCCAGTCTATTGGATTGAATGAAAAACATCTTGTCCGAATAAATCGTACTGCAAAAAAAAAGAAAAGAAAGAAGATATCATTATTCAATTCTTCTTGATAAATCTTTAAGATAACAAAAATATGAAAGTCAATGCCCCTACATTTTATAGTCATTTTTTCCTGCTATAAAACTTTTATTAGAATAATAAAATTTTAAATGACAAATATTGTAAACTTATTCATAAGTCTAAAAAACTTTGAATATTTGCTGTTATAGGCTACTTAAAATACTAGAAGAGGCAGAATTAGTAGATAAAATCAAAGGAAAGGTCCAAAGTGAAAAAGAAAAGATTTGTTAGGCTCAGTCAGTAAATTTGCTCTTTGTATTTTGAAACATCTAAGGAAAAAATCAGCATATGTATATCCGCCTTTTGGTAAAGATCCACTTTAAAAAATTCAAAAGAAGCATCCAAATTTTCTTTCATTGAATAAATAAAAATAAAATATTGTAAAAAATGCAGAAATTTTCAAACATTATCTGTTCAACCAATATTAAAACTAGATCAAACAGTATTGGCCGGATGGATCACCAGGTCCAGATGGATTTAATGGTGAGTTCTTCAAACAGTATTGGCCCTGAATGAGAGAGGAGGTGTTCAGCTTATTATCCAGTAACAATGTATTAGAGGGATTAGGTATTTTTTCAACCTCTTTCATAACCCTGATACCTAAAAAAGAAGGTGCCAATCAAGCCAAGGATTTTAGGCCAATAAGTTTGATTACTAGCTTGCAAAAGATAGTATCAAAAACATTATCCAACATATTGCAGAAACTAATTAACCAAATAATATTACCAAATCAGTTGGGGTTTATTAAGGAAAGGGAAATCTCTGAGTGTTATGTTTATGCCAGAGAGGTGCTCCACATAGCACAAAATACACAAAAACCTTTACTTTTATTCAAAGTTGATGTACACAAAGCTTTTGACACAATCTCTTGGCAATTCATTATCCAAGTATTAAACGCTAGAGGCTTTGGAGAAATGTGGTTAAAGTGGATTGAGAATTTGGTTCTAAAAGGGGATGCCAAGGTGTTACTAAATGGCAGCCCACGTAAAACCATCTATCTCAAAAGAGAGGTGAGACAAGGTGACCCATTGTCTCCCCACCTCTTTATTATAGCAATTGATACACTTGCTAGAGTAATGGAGTGTTTAGCAAGCCAAAACTTCATAGAGAAACCAATACCCAATGCAATAAATGCATTATTCTACGCTGATGATTCTTTATTTTTGATGAAGGCAGAGATTATTCAAATTATAAGGTTGAAATTCATCCTAAATACTTTTAGCAATACAAGTGGGCTAAGAATAAACTTTGAGAAATCTGAATTTACCATGGTTTCATGCGATAATGATGATTTAAATGAAATAATGGATGAGCTCGGATGTCCTTACTCAGAATTACCTTTCACTTACCTTGGCTTTCCTCTCCATTACTCAAAACCCTCTAGGGAAGATTATCAGAAACTCATAGCCAAGTTCCATAAGAGATTGCAAAGTTGGAAAGGTTCTCTTCTTAGTAAAGGGGGCAGATTGGTACTGATTAACCCAGTACTTTCAGATTTGCCTTTATATTTCTTCACCATTTTCAAAGCACCTCCTTGGGTGATTTTGGAGATTGATAAACTTAGGAGGGATTTTTTTTGGAGGGGTAATGCATAATCTGGAAGCAATCTCATTTCATGGGATAGAGTCTGTACCCCCAAAAAAGGGGGAGGCTTAGGGGTATTGGAAATATTTTCATCAAGGTTCAGATTTAGAACTAGTTGATGCTAAGGACAAGAATAAACCTAGGTTGGATTCATACTTCTGGTGGGAAGTAAAATCTGAGCTACAAGTCTTATCATAGCTCAATTTTTACACCAGGAAGAGGAGATAGAGTGAGTTTCTGGTTTAGCAATTGGCAAGAGGGATTTCTGTACCAAAGATTCCCCTCTTTATTTTCTCATTCTACTGACAGAGGCCAATCATTGGCCTTTTAAAAAAGCACCCAAATATTAGAGAGGTATTCAGAGAATTACGGTATCCAATTGCTGCTGTAGAATTGCATGACCTCCAGTCTTGTTTGAATGGAGTGTATCTGACACATGAATCAGATGGAATTCTCTGGAGATGGAACAAAAATAATACATTTTCTGTAAAAAATGTGTACTCAGCACTGATTTTGGGTGTATTTGTTGGGAAATCCGTAGCCATGTACGTTACATGCGCAGTGGAACCTACGGGTTCAACCCTCCCTAGGATCATCATAAAGGAAATAAAGGTATGAGATTATGCTATTAAAATTTATACCTCGGATCTTCCAGATCCGGGAGAGAGAAGCGGATGTAGGTCTAAACGAACTTCCGTCTTGCTTCCTTCTCCTTCCTGGCTTCTGAAGCTCGACTCTGAGAACCTTCTTGCTCTTCCTAGGGATGAATAACTTGATCGCTCGCTAGTCTTCAAAACAGAGACCTTTACTCGTATCCACGTCGAACTTCGAATCGTCGGAATAACCGGACTCGGCTAGACGAGTCCAGAAATACTTTCAGGAGGCTCTCTCTCTCTCTTTCTCTCTGTATTACGACAGACTGGAGACTCTGTAATGTGTGTCTAATAGAGGGGACTGCCCCTCTATTTATACTAGAGAGGGAGGTTGCCCCTCTATTTATACCAGAGAGGGAAGCAAAGGATTGCTTAGTTACCATAACTAAAATCCTAATTACAGCGCTTATCCGTTCCCAACGGTTCCATTGGCAACGGAACTTCCGTTAGTAACGGACCTGTTCTGTTGCCAACGGAACTATGCTGATTTTTGCACAATCACTCACACTACAATAAGATATGCTTTCGAGAGCACTTTTATATGCCGTGAAATGTATATAAAAATGCCACTGTATGCATTTGGCGGCATAAACCATATGTGATGTTTCTGTGGCAGTCGCAAAAAGCTATCTAGGCATTTTGTTAAGTCCCGGAAATGACATATTCAACAACATAATTAAATCCCCTTAATAACTATTTAGTTTGAGGGCATTATAAGATGCCACATATAAGAAGATGTAAGGCATTTAAAAAATGTCGTTTAATATCATTTCATACATTATCAAATGCCACATATACATATATAACATCTTTTTGAAATGCCACACAATAATACTCAAATTCTATATATTTTATAATTACAAAATGCCACAAAACAATACATATTAAACACCATATTAAATAAAAAATTTAGATCACATTAAATTTTAATATTCAATATATCCACACAATATGATTATAGAATTACAAAATCTTATATTCCATAAATCTCTAATAATCGTACAAAATGATATCACCCCCAATAATGTTAAACCACTAAATCAAACTAGTATTAACTTTATAAACATCAAACCCTATTTTCGGAGCAAACACTATATAAAATTAACAAAACATGCCTAGTAGCACCTTCACCTTTGAGTTGTTCGCCTGAATCGTTTAAAACAAAATATTATTAACAAATGTATTAATTTATATATAAAGTAAAAATAGCCTAGAAGAAATTTTATATAATGTATTATTAAGAAGAGATAGAAAAATCTTAATTAGAAGTAATTAAAATTTACAAGAGAGAGAAATCTTACAAAAGTGTATGGCTAAGAAATAGTCATTCTATCAACTAATCCATGAGGCATCGTAGTGCTACGAAAATAAATCCGAGTTCTTGCCTAAACAAGCATAAAGATAAGCATTAGATTCACTGATAATTATTTGAAACAAAACAAACAAACTAGAATTTACCAAACATATTTTTTTAAACCAGCCCCTACAATTTTTTTTTTGCAAAAACAACTACATATTGAAAAGCAGCGCCTGCAATTTATAAATCAAAATAAGAATAGATTTATAATTATTTAACACTATAATAACTATACCAACATCTGCTCATTCATCAACCTAAACTTCTTTTCAAGATTTATTGTTCCAAGGCTTCTTCATATATTGCCAGCAAAACCAATCCAAGCATCACGACAAATGAGTATTAACAAGCATTATAAAAGAACTAATTATTTTCATCAAAGTATTTCAATAACAAGCTTAACAAGAATAAAAATGAGCATTACCCCTCTCATCTTCTACAGCTTTCAATGCATCTACAAAAGCTGCTTGTGTGAACAAACCCTACTATTCCAAAAAAAAATATTATCCATCAGAATTAATAAAATAAAGGACAATCCCAAATAGATGAGGAATGCCTGCTACACACAGGGACAATAAAAATAAAGAACACTCAAAAATGGACCTGTCCAAATGTAGCACATCTGCCATGTCCTTAGGGATAGGAACTGGATTGTAAATTTGGGCTCTAACGACCTTTCCAAATGTAGCAAATGGCTCAATTGGAGTTTTCTTTTAAATTTTGTCTGACCTAAAAAACCTAAATAACAAAGAAAAAAAAATATACTCGAAAATAACTAACTGAAATTGACATCCTTGCAGTAAATTTAAAACGCCAAGCTTGGAAGGAAAACTCTGATTATATCAAAAAAATCTGCGCACATAATATAGAAAAAATTTATAAGTAAAAAATTTAGAAAATAGTTGATTCCAACTAAACAAATAAACAATGCACAAAAACTTGGATAAGAGGTGGAGTCTTGGCTCTGCGGCTATTCATATCATCCACCTTTATAACTACTTACCAATAAGTATAGAAAATAATATTTACAAAATTAAGACAACTTTAGTTAAAAAGAAGAAAACTTGGGAATAGATTGAAAATGAAGAGTAATACCCGGTGAGAAAAAATACCTCAGTTTGGATCTAGCTTTGAAGGTAATCATGTAATCTGGTGCCTCAGTTGTAGCAAGCACCTGAAAATTAGTTGAATCTAATTATCCCTACATGTACATTTGAGGATTAACCCTACAGTATTTCCAACTATTGAAATAAGATGATGCTTAGCATACTTTTTTCATCTCCCTTTTCTATGACATGGTCAGATTGCAGACATATAAATAAAAATAATAATAATAATAATAATAATAATAATAATAATAATAATAATATTATTATTATTATTATTATTATTATTATTATTATTATTATTATTATTATTATTATTATTATTATTATTATTATTATTATTATTATTATTATTATTATTTCTTGAAATAAGATGTAACTTTAATTATGAAACTGAGGCTTTTAGAAAAGTGCTAAAATAGACCAATAGGAAAATACGATATGTTTCACAGATTAACAAACAACTCATATGAAGAAATTAAAAGTTCACAAAAACAGGACCAAAAGGAGAAAAATAATCAAAATCTGAATGAACAGAAACTATACATGTTCATTAACTTGCATTTCTACTTTGAATATGTAAATAATTGTGTTTATCTGGAATTTAAAGACACGATTCTTAAAAAAAATAAACCTGGCAGCATGCTCAGCTCCCAATTTGAAACAGGTGGAGACAGTTCCTTGAATCAAGCCGGATTGCCATCAGTAGTTGTCGGGTTGTAAATCTAACCTTTGATCAGACCTTCTGCTCGTTCTATTTTGTTCAGCTGACCGATTCAGTCGTCAGATCTCAGCATCGACATCCAGAAACCGAATCTGGTTGTCTCCTCGAATAGTGACTCAGATACAAGTCTACGCCCAAATCAACATGGAGGAGACGCACACAATATAGAGCATAGGGGCGAGATCTACGACCCCTCTCCTCAGAATAAACGAAGAGATGATACAGACGGTGAGAAAGCGAGAGAAGGGCACAAAATAATGCTTGGATGGTCTTGGTATATTGTCGGGGGCGATCTACAAGCTCATCCGTTCCAAACTGAGAGAGAGTGGGGCAGTAGAGAGAGATCGGAAGAGAATGACTTGTGGGGAGAGAGAGGCAAGAGAAACATTATTTGGGGATTTGATTCTCAGGGGAGGATTTTTTTAGGGGTGGGTTATTTTATATTTGACTACAGCCAAACATTATGTTTTGGCAAAGAAAAAAAGAAAATATTTCCCGCTTAGCTTTTTGGCAAATATTTGGGCAAAATAAATCCCGCCTGGTGTTCTTCAGTGAAATTTTGAAAATATTAGATTCGTAGTACAGTATTTAGCAATTTTACTAAGTATAAATATGTGGCATTTGAAAGAGAAGTCTACATACAACATACATAAAAGAGCACTTTCTACTTAAACCCCGCATTTTCAACCATAAGGTAGGGCTTCTCATTTAATACCGCAAATTTGAGAAATAAAGCGAGAGTTATTATCTAATGCTCCCAAATTAACAAATACGCTGAGATTTATCGAAATGCCGCACTATAAATGTCGGTGTACCTCAATCGTGTTGTAGTGTCATATCAATCATCTAATGATCGATTATTTCCTTCACCTATTTATACATCATATGGATAACTTTTTAAGAGCATTTCCTTCCCGACTAGATGTTGTTCTATGTGTGACCATGTAGGTTCCATTTAACGCTGGCAACGATCTTCCAAAGATCGTAAATCATGAATAACCTCTAGACTGGTGTTATGACTACCCATGTTAAATGAAATGATCAGCGATCATAAACCTATCTGAATAGACATTTGATTATTCCTTTTGTTCTACGATATACGTCTTGATCACAAGGCATGGTAATATGTCATCCTTGAGTTTGATCAAAGTCTCTTTCCTGATCGAGAATTAGACTGAATAAATACAAAATGATATTAACAACACATGTTAATCCATTTTGAGCATGGTCATGCATTTTCTTCAGTCCTAGGTCATCAGGGGGCCCAGAGATATCTCTCTCTTAACGAGAGGAGCAAATCCTATCTTGGTCACTCACATTCCTCGTCATGATTCAGTGCATACCTAATGATGACTCTAATGATCATCCCGTTACGGATGACGTAAGATCATATTAAAGTATGCAGTTCCTCATACAGGAATCCATGGTGACCTCGGGTCATAGGAACAAGCACACTATTCATATGAGAATCACTAGTGACATATACCATGCATATTCTCATAGTGTGGTCAGTCCAGTACGTGTTCTCTAACACGTGCCTATATTCCAGACTTGACATTCCTATGTCCATGATCACCAGAACATGATCATCCAGTCTGCGAATATACTAGTGTGGATATATAGCTTCTTATTTGAAGTATGTTTATCTCTATAAACATCCCACATATCACTAGGGACGGTTTAGAATGTCATTCGTTGGTTCATAGTTCTACTATCAGAATCACGTATTCTGATGACGTGAACCCGAAGTGTCATTCATGGTCGATCTAATATACGTAAATATATTAGTCACCCATACACTCATTCATATATGAACTGAATAAACATGTTTCTCATAATCTAAGCTCTAGTCCAACACTTTGGCCTATGGCATAATTCCTTCAGTCTCCCACTTGCACTAGGCCAATCTTAAGCACCCAGTGCTTATTAGGCAGCATGACTTTCATGTTCTAATAGCGGGAAATATATGCCTATCAGATTATAAAAATTTACATTGCAAACTTGTAACGACTACTATTGATCTCTATCATTAGTCGAGAACTTCTGAAACATGTACTTGTATCCTTGTAGCTCTATTCTTGAGCGACTCTTTGTTCATAACATAGATCGTCAGACCTTAGGAGCAATCGGAACTACTCTTAGTTCCAATATCAAGTTTTGATCCAAGCATATCTATTGTTTGCTTCTAAAGCAACAATATGGGGTCTTGTTTCAGTTGCAGTTGTTGGGTTTCTACCCTTCATAACGCAGCGGAAAAATAAAAACGAAACAAAATCGAATTCGAAACCCAAAAGAATGATCCGTGAATTACAATTAAATCAAAGAAAAGTTCATAA
The DNA here is from genome assembly GCA_024447665.1 of Juncus inflexus. NCBI lineage: Eukaryota > Viridiplantae > Streptophyta > Magnoliopsida > Poales > Juncaceae > Juncus > Juncus inflexus. Next base: position 1,367,685 of record JAJHPC010000017.1, read on the forward strand.
CTTTGTACCTTCGGATTACGCTTCATCCGTGATGATCAAAAACGAATTTGGTTGACGGTTTTCTTTGCCCGATCCAAACCGGTTTCCAAACCGATCCTTTGAATGTTTCGCCTAATCGGTCTCACAAACCGATCTCCAAGAAATCTCCAAACGAACCGATTCACCTAGCAAACCGATTCTCCTAACAAACCGATTCTCCAAATAAATCGATTCTCCAAACAAAAATCACGGTTTCAACCCAAATCACAAAGACGCCGCACTTCGCTTCGTCCTCTACCGGTATCCACACGAATAACCCCTTTGAACGGATAAAGAACGATATATGCTAGTATTCGTTCTTCATTTCTCTCACAGAAATAACAAGAGAATAATTTTCAGATTTTTCTCTCCTCTTTGTCTCACAAAAATGGACGAAAAATATTATGCCCTTAATCTAATTTTGGGGTGTCTCTTGTGCCTATATAGTCCATAAGTTTCATATCCTATGTGCGTGGTAACTATGTAACCATATATGCAACACACCTTATCATATAAGATGTAGGATTGGATGTGTCACTTGACTATGTAGCTCTCCATACAACTTATCACATAAGTTATGATTTTTCTGTGTACGTCTCATTAGTTGTTCTTTGTGTGTGACCCTGTAGGTTTACTTAATGTTGGCAATAATCACAATAGATTATAAATCATGACCGGCCTCTAGCAAGACATCATGATTACCCAAATTAAGCAAGTATAGATGATTCGATCAAACCTAAGTTACACGATATCTATATCGTCCATAAGGCATGGTATGTGTCAACCTTATGTTGGTCGATAAATATTTCTTGACACCGAATTTGATTGAACATGAAATGACATTAATAACTCATTAATTCACTTGAACACTTCAATCAAATCATCAAGAGGCCTAAAGATATCTCTCTCAATTTATGAGAGGAACAAATCCTATCTTAATTAAACTCCGCACAATTCATTATATACCTAATTATAATCTTTATGATCGCCCGGTTAAAGACGATGTTAGACTATATTAAAGTATAAAATTTATCATGTAGGAAACTGAGATAATCTCAAGTCTAAGGATTACAGATACATTATTTACTGAGAATAACTAATGACACAAACCATGTAGTATTCTCAAGGTGGGTCAATCCAGTATATGGTCTCTAACATATACTTACGTTAATGACTTAATAACTCTTATTCATGATTAGTAAAACGTGACCATCAGTCAACTAACATACTGATGTCCATTTATAGCTTATCATAAAGTATGTTTGTCTCACAAACATCCAATGAATGATCAGGGATGGTTTAGAATATCATTCATAATGCTTTATAGTTTTACTATCAAAGTCACATACTTTGATGATATAAAGCTGAATATCATATTCAAGGTTCATTTTAGTAATAAGAATAAAATAACCAATACACATTTATTATATAAAATATCTCTAAATAAACACAATGTTTGTTTAACATAATCCATACATCTAGGTCTCAAATATATTGGCCTAGGGCATACTACTAACAATCTCCCACTTGCACTAGGCCGAATCTAACAAGTATCGAATACCCATCGACCTAGCATGACCCTCATGCTTTGCTTGAGAAAGTGGTTTAGTCAACGGATCGGCAACATTATCATGACCATCAACTCTGCATATTTTAATATCTCCTCTCGCAATGATCTCCCTGATCAAATGGAAACGTCGAAATATGTGTTTGGTTCTCTGATGCGATTGCCCCATTGTTGTCACAATAAAGATCCACAGGATTTGCGATACTAGGAACCACACCGAGTTCTTCAATGAACTTCTTCATCCAAACTGCTTCCTTAGCTGCTTCTGAAGCTGCTATGTACTCCGCTTCTGTCGTAGAATCCGCTACAGTGTCCTGTTTGGAACTTTTCGAACTTATTGCACCTCCGTTCAAACAAAACACATAACCAGATTGCGATCTAAAATCATCATTGTCGGTTTGAAAGCTTGAGTTCATGTAACCTGTTACAACTAGCTCACTTTCAAATCCTCCATAAACCAAGAATGAATCCTTAGTTCTTCTCAAGTACTTCAGAATATTCTTGACTGCTGTCCAGTGACTTTCACCGGGATCAGATTTATATCTGCTAGTTGCACTTAATGCATATGATACATCTGGTCTAGTACAAAATATGGCATACATGATAGATCTAATAGCAAGAAGCATACGGGATTTTATTCATGCGATTTCGTTCTTCCTGATTAGCAGGACGTTGAGTCTTACTCAATTTTATGCCATGTGACATTGGTATGAAACCTCTTTTCGAATCATCCATTCGAAATAGTGTCAACACTTTGTCAATATAGGTACTTTGACTTAGACCTATGAGCCTTTGAGATCTATCTCTATAGATCTTAATGCCGAGTATATAAGCGGCATCTCCTAGGTCTTTATTTCAAAAGACTTTCCTAAAAATGTCTTAACATTTGTTAAAGTCGGAATGTCATTTCCAATGAGTAATATATCATCTACATAAAGTACTAGAAAAACTATTGCGCTCCCACTAACCCTCTTGTAAACACAAGGTTCATCTTCATTTTTGATAAAACCAAAACCTTTGATTACTTCATCAAAACGAAGATTCCAACTCCGAGATGCTTGCTTTAATCCGTAAATGGATCGCTGCAATTTGCAGACCTTATCTGAATTCTTAGGATCAACAAAACCCTCGGGTTGTGTCATATACACATCCTCGAGTAAATTTCCATTAAGAAAAGCTGTTTTGACATCCATTTGCCATATCTCATAGTCATAATATGCAGCTATGGCGAGCAGAATTCTAATCGATTTAAGCATGACAACTGGTGAGAAAGTTTCGTCACAGTCTATACCATGAGTTTGTCCGAAACCTTTCGCAACAAGTCTTGCTTTAGAGGTATGCACATTTCCGTCCATGTCAGTTTTCCTTTTGAAAACCCATTTACACCCAATGGTCTTTGAACCTTCAGGTGAATCAATTAAGTTCCAAACTTGATTATCGTACATGGACTGCATCTCAGTTTTCATGGCTTCTAACCATTTATGAGAATCAGGATCCTTCATAGCTTCTTGGTAAGATGTGGGTTCATCATCTATGAGCGCCACATTTTTATCATCAGTCACGAGAAATCCATATCTCTCGGGCTCTTGACGAACTCTACCAGATCTACGAGGAGCATCTTGTGTTTCAAGACCGGACTCGTCAACTCTTAAAGAGACTAGTGGATCTTCCAATGGCTGTTCATTGCTAATTAGTGGATCTTGAATTTCTTCAAGGTGTACTTTATTCCCACTAGTTCCTTTAGAAATAAATTCTCTTTCCAAAAAGAAACCATTTCGAGCAACAAACACTTTGTTCTTAGATGGGTTGTAAAAGTAATATCCTTTAGTTTCTTTAGGATATCCCACAAATAAACATTTATCAGATTTCAGTGTTAACTTGTCAGATGTTTGACGCTTCACATAAGCTTCACAACCCCAAATCTTTAGAAAGACAATGTGGGACTCCTCCCAGTCCATATCACATATGGAGTCTTTTGAACAACTTTTGATGGAATTCTGTTTAGTATGAACGCGGCAGTCTCAATGGCATAACCCCAAAAGGATATCGGAAGATCTGTTTGACTCATCATAGACCGAACCATATCTAATAAAGTTCGGTTTCTCCTTTCCGAGACACCATTCCATTGGGGTGTTCCAGGAGGAGTAAGTTGTGAAACTATTCCACAATCTTTAAGATGATTGTCAAACTCTAGGCTTAAATATTCGCCACCTCGATCTGATAGAAGTGCTTTTATTTTCTTACCTAACTGGTTTTCTACTTCATTCTTGAAAATTTTGAACAATTCAAAAGATTCGGATTTTTGTTTCATTAAGTAAACATATCCATATCTACTTAAGTCATCAGTAAAAGTAATGAAGTATCGAAAACCACCTCTATCTGGTGTGCTCATTGGTCTGCATACATCTGTATGTATGAGATCCAATAACTCACTTGCCCTCTCATCTCTCTTTGTGAAAGGAGCCTTTGTCATCTTACCTAATAAACAAGATTCGCACGTCTCAAATGATTCTAAATCAAATGAGTCTAAAAGTCCATATTGGTGGAGTTTAGAAATGCGTTTCTCATTTATGTGTCCTAAACGACAATGCCAGAAATATGTCGGATTCAAATCATTAGATTTAAATCTCTTTGTATTAATGCTATAGATAGACTTGTAATGTTCATGATCAAGATTTAAAACATAAAGACCATTTTCTAATTGACCATTCGCATAGAAAATATTTTCTTTACTTATGGTAAAGTTATTATTCTCAATAACAAACTTAAAACCATCCATAAGCAATCTCGACACATATACAATATTCCTATTCACAGCAGGTACATAGTAGCAATTATTGAAATTTATTACAGGTCCAGAAGATAAAGATAATAAATAAATGCCCACGGCTAATGCAGCAACTCTTGCTCCATTTCCCACCCGCAGGTCCACTTCATCTTTCGCTAATCTTCTACTCCTTTGCAGCCCCTGCACATTATTACAAATGTGAGTACCGCATCCGGTATCTAATACCCAAGATGAAGAAGTAGATAAATTAATTTCAATAACATTAATACCTGAAGTAGTAGTCTCACTTTCTTCTTTAGATCCTCCAAGTATGCCTGGCAATTTCTTTTCCAATGGCCTGGTTTGTTGCAGAAGAAACAAACACCCTCCTTGGGTTTCTTGTTCATAGATTCGGACAACACCTTGCCCTTACCTTTTCCTTTGACTTTGCCCTTGAATGTTCTCTTTTGACCCTTGCCTTTATGAACCAAGAAAACATCGTTGACAACATTTGTCTTCATAGTCCCCTCGAAGTTCTTCAGCATGCCGTGCAACTCCGTGAGACTCTTGTCCATGTTATGCATATTATAGTTCATTATAAATGGCTTGAAATTCGGAGGAAGAGACCTAAGGATCAAATCGGTAGCCATCTCATTGCCAACCTTTGCCCCTAGTTTCTCAAGTTGATCAAGGTACCCTTTCATTTTCAGAATATGAGCACTCACCGAGGAGTTGGGAACCATCTTACAACTTGCTAATGCACAATGTGCATTATACCTCTCATTTCTAGCTTGCTCTTGGAACATTTCCTTTAGCTGTGCCAACATTGGAAATGCCTCTAAATTTTCAAACTGCTTTTGAAGATCGGCATCCATGGTGGCTAACATGAGACATGTCACATCATTAGAGTCGCTTGTATGCTTGGCATAAATGTTTATCACTTCTTGATCAGCATCATCAGCGGGCTGGTTAAGAATGGCCTTTCAAGGACATAGTTCTTCCTTTCTTGTTTGAGAACAATTCTCAAATTCCGATGCCAGTCAAGGAAGTTTTTCCCATTGAGCTTGTCCTTCTCAAGGACGGATCGCAATGTTAAAGTTGATGTGTTGTTTGTTGCCATTTTCTACACAGAATTAAATGTAGGTTTATATTAATATGTGATTTGAGATATTTTAATATAATTTTAACTCTCACTATTTTATTCAAATCAATAACCCTCAAATGTATTGATTCGGAAATTTTAACTTTAAATTTCATAGTGGGCCAAGATCCATATTTCATCAAGTTCCAAGTGAGCTTTGGCTCATCGCCTAGAACCTAATTATTTATGTAGGAACGTTTCCAATTGTATCTCATACAACTCTCATTTAATCCATAGGATGAGCATCATATGCTCGGCGTATGCATCCTATCATATGCCCCGAACCCAAGTCTGATTTGATAGTTCAGTTGAATTTAACCATGTCTAAATATTGAGAATCACCATTTCTCGCTTCTTATCACCCTAAGATTATGCTAATTCACTATGCTTTGGCATACCCAAATTTTGCATGATCGAAGGGATAATAAGTATAGATACATGGGAGGCATTTCTATGATTCAGTATTATATGAGGGATTGTTATGTTTAATCTTTTGTTTTAGTTGTTTTATTTTATCATGTATTTCATCACAGAACATCACATGCACAGATAAAATAAATATGATATGATATAACATGGCCTTGATGATCTAAATGAGCCAATCATTAAGATCATTTCCTAAGATACATTCAACCACAAGGCATTGATGAACTCCTTCATCTTCATGATGTGTATGAGGTGGACGGTGAACTCCTTCATCTCCATGATGTGTATGAGGTGGACAGTAAACTCTTTCATCTCCATGATGCGTATAAGGTGGATGGTGAACTTCTTCATCTCCATGATGTGTATGATCGTGGTAGTTATATTATATATAAAATGAACGGAACCATGCCCGTCACAATTAACCATCAAAATAAATTACATCACATCAACCAAGAACGGAACCATGCCCGTTTTTACATACATACATATATTACACACATCACATCATCACACACAAATCACAATCATTCATCACATATCTAATAGGCCATGTTATATGCATTATGTTGTACTTTAAACCATTTTACGAAATATGTATAAGGCTTTCAAGGGGCAGCGCCCCTGAAGAAATTTTATTTTATACAGTGCCGAAACTCAAAATTTCTTTAAAAAAAACTTGATGTGTTGAATACATCTTTTCGAAATTTCTTTAGTGTATCATATACGTAGTTTAGCACCTTTTCATAAAATTTAGACACCCATCCGAAGGTTATGATACATCACATGTATCCCTTCATGACATACCCAAGGCACCCTTTCAATCATGTAGCAACCTTTCATAATCAAGATACATCACATGCACCCTTTCATGAAGTTGCATCTTTTCATGAAATCGCAACCTTTCATGATCAAGATACAGCACATGCACCTTTTCATGAAGTCACATCCTTTCATGAAATCACAACCGTTCATGATCAAGATACATCACATGCACCCTTTCATGAAGTCGCATTCTTTCATGAAGTCGCATCCGTTCATGATCAAGATACATCACATGCACCCTTTCATGAAGTCGCATCCTTTCATGACATCACAACCGTTCATGATCTAGATACATCACATGCACCCTTTCATGAAGTCGCCCCCTTTCATGAAATTACAACCGTTCGTGACCAAAATTCAAAAATTGAAAAATAACGCCTCAAAATCAAAAGAAATATTTCGAAAATAGTTTATCCGTCTTAATTTAATTGGAATTCACTTGGCTCTGAAAATAGTTTATGCCGTAAGTTATGTGGGAGTAAATATATTTTTCTGGTTTTATATGTCGATGACATATTACATGCTATTAAGGATATAGTTTTACTATATGACACCAAAATATTTCAAGATTATGATAATCCTTAAGAGTCTTCCAAATAAATCGTAGAGAAAGTCTCTTTATAATTTATTGTCTAAATTATATTTCTTGTCATCCTTGAAATGTCTAAGTTTGCTCTTCGGCTAATTTCTCATGCCTTATGATCGATATAGATATCGCGTGACAAAGGGACGAAATACGTGATTGTTGATTAGGTAAATCGGATCACAGATATTCACTTAAATTGGATAGTCATGATGGCTTGCTAGAGTCCGCTCATGATTTATAGACTGTCAAGTCTATTGCCAATATTAAGTGAACCTACAGGGTCACACATAAAGAACAAACTGAAATGGGCGCAGAAAATCCTAGCGACTTATATGATGAGTTGCATAAGAATATCACAAAATATATTGTTATCTTATGTGATAAGATGTGATATATATGTATATAAAGACTATGAGCACAAAAGATCATGTAATCTAGAAGAGTCTAGATGATAACATATGGATAATGATGAGTTATGTCATACACATCTTTTAGTGTGAAGAGACATGACTCTTCACCTTTATATAAGGACATAGAGGGCTCCATATTCACAAGACAACACATCATTCTCTCTCTCATTATTTCTCATTCTCTTTTGTGAGACAAAAGAGAGAAAATATATTTTCTAATTTGTATGACAAAATTATGAAAGGATGCTTTCCTTTTGTATGACAAAAATGAAAGAGTGCGATTATATGAGAGGAATTGTATACATCTTTTGTGAGATAAAATAAGAAGAGTTTTCTTATGCAAGAGGAGAACAAGATACTAGCATATATATTGTTCTTCTTCCCGTTTTAAGAAGTTTGTTCGTGTGGACACCGGTAGAGGCGTTCGTACTTTCGGTGCTTGTGATCTATCCAGCCTAAGAAGATGAGAACGGTGTGTTGAGAGTTTTGGTGGAGACCGATTGTGTGTGCGGTAGATGACTTCCGCACGATCCGACCTAGACGGCCTAGACGGAGGTAAAATCGGTTAGGACGGTAACCGGTTTAGAGACGCATGGACAACACGCATGGTTTGAGCGTCACGGATTAAGCGTAATTCGAAAGGTATTTTAAGATTTATTTCTTTGATTTAACCGATACGCACGGATCCTCGGATTGGTTTTGGACAAAATTTTTATTTTTTCGCTGCGTTATGCACGTCTGAAACCCAACAGTGATATTAGAGCGACGTGCGTGTTTTTCTTGATCCCAAATTAAACTGAACAAGAACAAATGACAATAATAACTCTTATTAATTCATTTGAGTATGGCCATACATTTCTTCAATTCAATTCATCAAGAGGCCTAAAGATATTTCTCTCATTTATGAGAGGAACAAATCCCGTCTTGATTGCACTCATCCCTCTACATGATTCATTGTATACCTAATCATAACCGTTATGACCACCCGGTTAAAGGAAGTGTTTGATTACATTAAAGTATAAAATTACTCATGTTGGGAACCGAGACAATCTCAGGTCAAAGGACTATAAATACTTTATGTTACAAGAATCGCTAATGATGTAAAAACATGTAGCATTCTTATGGCGGGTCAGTCCAGTATATGATCTCTAACATATACCTATGTTAATGACTTGATAACTATTTATCCATGATCGGTAAAACATAATCATCAGTCAACTAATATATTGGTGTACATTTATAGCTTGTTTATATATATATATATATATATATATATATATATATATATATATATATATATATATATATATATATATATATATATATATATATATATATATCTGCAAGTATATTTGTCTCCACAAATATCATATAAATGACCAGGGACGATTTAGAATAGCATTCATAACACTTTATAGTTTTACTATCAAAGTCACACACTTTGATGACATAAAGCTGAATTGCATATTCATGGTCTATTTTAATTATATTAAAATAACCTATACGCACATATTATATGAAATATCTTAGAATAAATATTATGTTTTTTATTACAATCCATCATCTAGGTCACAAACACTTTGGCCTAGGGCATAACACCATCAATCTCACACTTGCACTAGGCCAAATCAACCAAGTATCTCATACTCATTGATCTATGTGGTATAACATACCAGTTGACCTAACATGATCACCATTATTTAAGGGATTGGATTCTTAAATGGATTATCAAACATTGTCATATGCAAATACTTTGCATATTTTATGTCCACCATAATCTAAGAAGAATACTTTATCCTTCTCAAGTATATAATCATACTCTTGATTATTATTTAGTGACTTTCACTAAGATTAAATTGATGTGTGCTTGTTACACATAATTCACATCATATGTAATTATACTCCCACTGAATTTCTTGTCAACATAAGATTTATCTTTAATTTTTGGAAAAACCAAACTGTTTGGTTATTTCATCAAATAATAAATATTCACCTAGAGATGTTTGCTTTAATTCATAAATGAATTTATGCAACTTGCAAACTCTTTTTCAAAATTTTTTTAGGATAGACAAAAACTCTCAAGTTGTATCATATACATACTTTCATATGTTTCTATTAAGAAACAACGTCTTGACATCCACTTGGTATCTTTTATAGTCATACTATCAACATATGCCCATGAAAATTCTTAAATACATAAGCATGATGACTTGGAAAAATATTATCATAGTCTATACTATGAGTTTAAGTTAACCACAAATCATGCATTATATGTTTGCACATTATCCATGTCGGTCTTTCTTTTAAAACCGTATTTCCATTTGATGGATCAATCAAATTCAAAACTTGATTGTCTCACATGGATTACATCTCAACTTTCAAAGTCTCTAACCATTAGAGCCTTGACTCATCATAGTCTATTAGTAGAATGTGGACTCATCATCTATGAGTACGAAATTTTTATCATTAGACACGAAAAATCTATAATTTTCGGGACTGCGATAAATTCTAATAGATCTACATTAATACACTTATGTTATATACTCAGACTCTTCAACATCTGGAGAGTCTAGTTGATTAATTGCAGACTCAATCACTAGTTGAAATCTGAATTAATTTCCATCCGAGCATTACTCTCAGTATGTGGAATTTGAACTTTTCAAATTTACTCCCACTAATTCTTTTGGAAACATTTCTTCCAAAGAGATATAATCTTCGAATAACAAACACTTTGTTCTCATATTAATTATAGAAGTAATATTCTTTACTTTTCTTAGGATATTCCACAATAAGCACTAATCCGATTGGATGCATGATGCTTCAATTAAGTATCATATCCTCAAATCTTGATAAAAGATAATCTGATACACGTACCAGTCCATATCGCATATGGAGTCTTTTACAACTGCTTTAGATGGAATTGTATTCAGTATGAATGCAATAAGAGCGTGACCTCGAAAGAAATAGAAGATATATTTGACTCATCATAATCGAACTATATCTAATAAAGTTCGATATAGTTATCATGATGATCAAACACTTGGTTCTCAACTCCTCGATCTCATCAAAGAAATTTGATTTTTCGAAGCCAAGCTGTTTTATTCTCTACTTCATTATTTGTAACTTTTGAACTTTTCAAAATATTCAAATTTATTGTTTCAATAAAGCGATGAAGTAGTTTTCTCTAGCACCTTCACTCATTGATGAACATACATCACTATGTATGAGAGCCAATAAGTAACTTGCTTTCACCTTACTTTGTGAAAGACGTATATGTCATCTTGTCTAATAAATAAGTTACGCATGTTTCAAATGATTCAAAATCAAATGAATTTGAAAATCCATCTTACTGGATTTAATAAATGTTCATCTTATTTAAGTAGACCAAGCGACAATGCTAGATTTACATTCTTAATATTAATGTTATAGATAGACTTATAATTATCTTGTTCGATATAACACATAAGGTAATTTTTCTGTTGAAACATTTCTAAAGAAAATTGACATTTGTGAATAGTAAAATTATTATTTTCAATAATAAATTAATAATCATTCATAGATAAACTCGAACTATAGATAATACAATATTTATTGTCGACATTAAATAACAATTATTTATGCCGGCGATAAGTCCAAAAAGACAATGTAAATAAATGAGTTACTTGAGAAAATGCAATGACTTTTGCTACATTTGTCACTCATCTGTTAACATCATATTTACTCAATAGTCTACAACTTAGTCAGCAAATTTTCACAAACATGTGATTCACATCGTGTATCTAATACACATGATGTGAAATAGACAAGTTAATTTCTATAACAAAAATATTTGAAGCGGTAATCACACTACCCTGTCTTTCCCTTTTCATATCTTCTTGAGAAATTATTATTTCTTTCAATGAACCAATTCATTGCGATACTAATTTCTTACCTAAGGCCGAAGCCCCGGCAACATCTTGCCCTTATCTTTGGGAGTACTTTTTACGTTCCTTTTAAGCACGAGAACATTATTGACAACACTTGTCCCTGTTCATTTTAACGATTATAAGCATCTTATGCTATCTGTCCTTCTCAAGGATCTATTGTGAGACATAAATAGATATACTATTCGAATTGAATAAATGCAAAGATTATTATTCTTTAAATATTTCATATAATGGCTCCCACTATTTTTTAATCAAATCAATAACCCTCAATCGCATTGATTCGGAAACTTTCAATCCATGAAGTTTCATAGTGAGACAAGATCCATATTTCAATTAAGTCCTAAGTGAGCTTTGGCTCATCGCCCATAACTTAACTTATTTAGGTAGGAATAATTCCAATTGTATCTCATACAACTCTTAAACAACATAGGATAAGCATCATATGCCATGGATTCATGTATGTAGAACTGCATACTTTAATATGATCCTACATCATCCGTTATGGGATGATCATTAGGGTCATCATTAGGTATACACTGAATCATGACGAGAAATGTGAGTGGCCAAGATGAGATTGTTCGTCTCGTCAAGAGGGAGATATCTCCGGGCCCCTGATGAACTAGGACTGAAGGAAAGACATGGTCATGCTCAAAGTGGATTAACATGTGTTGTTAATATCATTTTGTATTTGTTCAGTCTAATTCTCTATCAAGAAGAGACTTTGATCAAACTCAAGAATGACATACTTTCATGCTTTGTGATCAAGACATATATTGTAAAACAAAAGGAATAAGCAAATGTCTATTCAGATAGGTTTATGATTTCTGATCATTTCTTTTAACATGGGTAGTCATGAAATCAGTCTAGAGGTTACTCATGACTTACAATCTTTAGAAGATCGTTACCAACATTAAATGAAACCTACACGGTCACACAATGAACTCCATTCATACGGGATAAAATTACCTCAAAACAATTATACATGTGATGTATAAATTGGTGAGCAAAATAATCAATGATCGGATAATCGATTGTGCAAAGTCAGCATTCCATTCTGAACGGAATTATTCTGTTCGGAACGGAATGGATATGGTAGCTGCACTTTCTTGGCCCATTCCGTTCGGAACAAATTGGATATGGCAACTGCACTTCCTTGGCTGCCAAGCTTTTGTACATGGAAACCCCTATTCCGTTCGGAACGGAATAGGTGCAGATTAGAGTTTTTAGTTATGGCAACTGAGTAACCGCTTGCCTCTCTCTCTAGTATAAATAGAGGGGCAGTCCCTCTCTATTCTGTATTCAAAAAGCCTTAGAGGCCATCGTGATACAGAAATAAAGAGAGAGTTTGTGAGGCTATTTTCGAAAAGTATTTCCGGACTCGTTTAGCCGATTCCGGTAACTTCATCTGTCTGATGTTCGCGTGGATACGGATAGAGGTTCTCTAATTTGAGAAAACTTGTGAGCGATCATTCTTCATCCCTAGGAGAAGCAAGGAGGTTCGCGGAGTCGAGCTTCAGAAAGGAGAAGGTTGCAAGTCAGAATAATTCAGACCAACATCTGTTCTTCATCTCGCGGATCAAGAAGATCCGAGGTATAAATTCTAATAGCTAATCTTGTACTTTTATTCCCTTAACAATGATCCTAGGGTGTGTTTGAATTCATAGGTTCCGCTGTGCATATAATATACATGACTATGGATTCCCCAACAGTCCGAAATGGTTGGCTTAGTTAAAAAAATGGCCACGTGGCCTCTTTGTTGTGGCATCAGATGAAGATGCGTGGCTCCAAATAGTACCCAACACACTCAGCTTTGGCATGACCTATGTTAGCTCCCATTTCCCACATTCTCTCCTCCTAAGATTGTCCCTACATACCCAGCTTTGGCATGACCTATGCAGGGTCAATCAGAGTATCGAGAGATTTAGACTTATGGAAGGCATTTCATTACTTAATATTATTTAGAGGGATTTTTAATTTAATATTATATGTTATTATGCAATCTTCAAAGAACATCACATGTACCAATAGAATAAAGATAATAACGATGATATATCATGGCCTTGATCTTTATGAACTAACATAAAGATTTCCTAATATATATTTCATCTCCATGAAATTTTTCTTAGATTGTATATGAAAATCTTATCTCCATGTATAGAAATCGATGAACTCTTTCATCGCCATGATGGATGTGTTATGCCTAATAAACTCTTTCATTATATCAACACGTATCAATACAAATATCAAATATAAACATAATCATATTATGTTTCGATTATTTAACCTAATAAACTCTTACGAATGCGAATTCGGGGTACGGTCGTTATTGTCAACATTTGGCAGGTCAAAACTCAATGTTTGATTTGGTCAACATTTGACTTGGTCAACGATCAACATTTGAAAAGGTCAACAGTTAATGGTCAATATTTTGACCAAGTCATGATCAACTTTTGACCAATTTAATGGTCAACAGTCAAGGGATAAATTAGTGTAGTCAACTGTCAACAATTAATAGTCAATATAATCAACAGTCAACATAGTCCACAGTCAACACAGTGGGTCAACAGTCAACTGTGAACATGATCAACATTTCAAATATTTGGTGTTTCATTAAGTAAACCTTTTACTTAAAACACTTTAATATGAAAATCTGATATTCCTTATTTCTGGCCAGCTTGCTTTTTGTCTCTCATGCATCTTTATGCATGAGACTAACCCATAAACTTCGTGATGGTTGTCCATTCATATATTATACTCCCACTATTTTTCTTCAAATCGAACACCTTCATAAGTATTGATTCGAAAACTTCAATTAAATGAGGTTTCATAGTGGGTCAAGGTCCCTATTCCATTGAGCACTAAGTGCGCTTTGGTACAACCCTTATTGGTCAACTATTTAGGTAGGAATATTTCCAATTGTATCATATACAACTCTTGCCTTTTATGGAATGAGCATCATATGGCCGGTGTATTATCCCATCTTGTGCCCTGAGCCCAAGTCCGACTTGCTTGCTCAGTTAAGTTTAACCATGTATGATTGTCGGCGAAATGGAATCCAGCATACTCAGCTTTGGCATGACCCATGCTGGAAGCCATTTCCCGCGTACCTTCCTTTACAAAGACAATCCCCCATATGCTCAGCTTTGGCATGACCCACATGGAAGACTGTCTAAGTACCGAGGGCTTCAGTGACATGGGGGGGCACTTCCTTACTTAACATTCTGAAGGATTTTATTTTTAGATTTATAAATATAAACATCATAGAAACAAGTCAAATATGGTATGAGCCTATATTACTCACGAGCGATCATGAGGTTCAAAATCCTAGATCTATCTCCAGATTGTAGGTGAATCTTCAACGAACCCTTCGTTGTGTGTGTGCGAAGATCCAATGCCATCTTCTGAAGATTGCGCCAAGATCTTTGTCTCGTAGTCTTCATATAATATCTATCCTAACAATTATCCTATTGTTAGAAAAGTAAAGTACAATTTTGGACAACTCACTGGTTGCCATATATTACAATTTTGGACAACACACAGGTTGCCATAGATACCAAATAATATTACAAGCATTCACACACAAGATTACATCACAGAACAATCACAGATCTAAGGCTCATACCATATTTAAATAAAAATTTCATATATAACAAAAACTAGTGTTTTCACAAAATTCGACCTTATTCCGTTGGGAACGGAACTATTCCGTTCTCACCGGAGCATGCGGCTAAGAACTAAGAATTTCCTGCGTAATTCCATTCTCAACGGAACTATTCCGTTGTGAACGGAATGCTGCTGGAAAGTTCATTTTCCTATTGTTTTTAGTTCCGTTTCCAAAACAGATTTCGAAAAACTATTTCTCTAAATTCTAGGAACTCTTAATATCCAATATTATATTCCTAGAAACTATTTCCAGGATGTTTTGAAATAATATTTTCAAAATCCTAAAATTTATTATACTAGAATTTACTAAATTTTAAATATAATCGACGATTATTTCCTTAACGAACGCTCTGATACCACTGTTGGGGAACCCCTAGCCATGTACGTTACATGCGCAGTGGAACCTACGGGTTCAACCCTCCCTAGGATCATCGTAAAGGAAATAAAGGTACGAGGTTATGCTATTAAAATTTATACCTCGGATCTTCCTGATCCGGGAGAGAGAAGCGGATGTAGGTCTGAACGAACATCCGTCTTGCTTCCTTCTCCTTCCTGGCTTCTGAAGCTCGACTTTGAGAACCTTTTTGCTCTTCCTAGGGATGAAGAACTTGATCGCTCGCTAGTCTTCAAAATCGAAGACCTCTACTCGTATCCACGTCGAACTTCGAATCGTCGGAATAACCGGACTCGGCTAGACGAGTCCGAAAATACTTTCAAGAGACTCTCTCTCTCTTTCTCTCTGTATTACGGTAGCCTGCAGTCTCTGTAATGTGTGTCCAATAGAGGGAGACTGCCCCTCTATTTATACTAGAGAGGGAGGCAAATGATTGCTTAGTTACCATAACTAAAACCCTAATTACACCGCTTATCCGTTCCTAACGGGCCTTTTTGGTTGCCAACGAAATAGGGTTTCCTGTTAGTAGTATGCCCTAGGCCAATATATTTGAGACCTAGATGTATGGATTATGTTAAACAAACATTGTGTTTTTTAGAGATATTTTATATACTAAATGCATATTGGTTATTTTATTCTTATTACTAAAATGAACCTTGAATACGATATTCAGCTTTATATCATCAAAGTATGTGACTTTGATAGTAAAACTATAAAGTATTATGAATGATATTCTAAACCGTCCCTGATCAATCATAGCATGTTTGTGAGACAAACATACTTTATGATAAGCTATAAATGGACATCAGTATGTTAGTTGACTGATGGTCACGTTTTACTGATCATGAATAAGAGTTATTAAGTCATTAACGTAAGTATATGTTAGAGACCATATCTTGGATTGACCCACCTTGAGAATACTACATGGTTCGTGTCATTAGTTATTCTCAGTAAAGAATGTATCTGTAATCCTTAGACTTGAGATTATCTCAGTTTCCTACATGAGAAATTTTATACTTTAATATAATCTAACATCGTCTTTAACCGGGCAATCATAAAGATTATAATTAGGTATATAATGAATTGTGCGGAGGAAAGAGTTTAATTAAGATAGGATTTGTTCCGCTCATAAATTGAGAGAGATATCTTTAGGCCTCTTGATGATTTGATTGAAAACGTTCCTACCTAAATAATTAGGTTCTAGGCGATGAGCCAAAGCTCACTTGGAACTTGATGAAATATGGATCTTGGACCACTATGAAATTTAAAGTTAAAATTTCCGAATCAATACATTTGAGGGTTATTGATTTGAATAAAATAGTGGGAGTTAAAATTATATTAAAATATCTCAAATCACATATTAATATAAACCTACATTTAATTCTGTGTAGAAAATGACAACAAACAACACAACAACTTTAATATTGCGATCCGTCCTTGAGAAGGACAAGCTCAATGGGAAAAACTTCCTTGACTGGCATCGGAATTTGAGAATTGTTCTCAAACGAGAAAGGAAGAACTATGTCCATGAAAGGCCCTTTCTTAATCAGCCCGCTGATGATGCTGATCAAGAAGTGATAAACACTTATGCCAAGCATACAAGCGACTCTAATGATGTGACATGTCTCATGTTAGCCACCATGGATGTCGATCTTCAAAAGCAGTTTTAAAATTTAGAGGCATTTCCAATGTTGGCACAGCTAAAGGAAATGTTCTAAGAGCAAGCTAGAAATGAGAGGTATAATGCACATTGTGCATTAGCAAGTTGTAAGATGGTTCCCAACTCCTCAGTGAGTGCTCATATTCTGAAAATGAAAGGGTACCTTGATCAACTTGAGAAACTAGGGGCAAAGGTTGGCAATGAGATGGCTACCGATTTGATCCGTAGGTCTCTTCCTCCGAATTTCAAGCCATTTATAATGAACTATAATATGCATAACATGGACAAGAGTCTCACGGAGTTGCACGGCATGCTGAAGAACTTCGAGGGGACTATGAAGATAAATGTTGTCAACGATGTTCTCTTGGTTCATAAAGGCAAGGGTCAAAAGAGAACATTCAAGGGTAAAGTCAAAGGAAAAGGTAAGGGCAAGGTGTTGTCCGAATCTAAGAATAAGAAACCCAAGGAGGGTGTTTGTTTCTTCTGCAACAAACCAGACCATTGGAAAAGAAATTGCTAGGCATACTTGGAGGATCTATAGAAGAAGAAGAAGAGTAGTGAGACTACTACTTCAGGTATTAATGTTATTGAAATTAATTTATCTAGTTCTTCATCTTGGGTATTAGATACCGGATGCGGTACTCACATTTGTAATAATGTGCAGGGGCTGCAAAGGAGTAGAAGATTAGCGAAAGGTGAAGCGGACCTGCGGGTGGGAAATGGAGCAAGAGTTGCTGCATTAGCCATGAGCATTTATTTATTATCTTTATCTTCTGGACCTGTAATAAATTTCAATAATTGCTACTATGTACCTGCTGTGAACAACAATATTGTATCTGTGTCGAGATTGGTTATGGATGGTTTTAAGTTTGTTATTGAGAATAATAACTTTAACATAAGTAAAGAAAATATTTTCTATGCGAATGGTCAATTAGAAAATGGTCTTTATGTTTTAAATCTTAATCATGAACATTACAAGTCTATCTATAGCATTAATACAAAGAGATTTAAATCTAATGATTTGAATCCGACATATTTCTGGCATTGTCGTTTAGGAGACATAAATGAGAAACACATTTCTAAACTCCACCAATATGGACTTTTAGACTCATTTGATTTAGAATCATTTGAGACGTGCGAATCTTGTTTATTAGGTAAGATGACAAAGGCTCCTTTCACAAAGAGAGGTGAGAGGGCCAGTGAGTTATTGGATCTCATACATACAGATGTATGCGAACCAATGAACACACCAGATAGAGGTGGTTTTCTATACTTCATTACTTTTACTGTTGACTTAAGTAGATATGGATATGTTTACTTAATGAAACAAAAATTCGAATCCTTTGAATTGTTCAAAATTTTCAAGTGTGAAGTAGAAAACCAGCTAGGTAAGAAAATAAAAGCACTTCGATTAGATTGAGGTGGCGAATATTTAAGCCTAGAGTTTGACAATCATCTTAAAGATTGTGGAATAGTTTCACAACTTACTCCTCCTAGAACACCTCAATGGAATGGTGTCTCGGAAAGGAGAAACTGAACTTTACTAGATATGGTTCGGTCTATGATGAGTCAAACAGATCTTCCGATATCCTTTTGGGGTTATGCCATTGAGACTGCCACGTTCATACTAAACATAATTCCATCAAAAGCTATTCAAAAGACTCCATATGAGATATGGACTGGGAGGAGTCCCACATTGTCTTTTCTAAAGATTTGGGATTTTGAAGCTTATGTGAAGCGTCAAATTTCTGACAAGTTAACACCGAAATCTGATAAATGCTTATTTGTGGGATATCCTAAAAAAACTAAAGGATATTACTTTTACAACCCATCTGAGAACAAAGTGTTTGTTGCTCGAAATGGTTTCTTTTTGGAAAGAGAATTTATTTCTAAAGGAACTAGTGGGAATAAAGTACACCTTGAAGAAATTCAAGATCCACTAATTAGCAATGAACAGCCATTGGAAGATCCACTAGTCTCTTCAAGAGTTGACGAGTCCGGTCTTGAAACACAAGATGCTCCTCGTAGATCTGGTAGAGTGTCAAGAGCCCGAGAGATATGGATTTCTAGTGACTGATGATAAAAATGTGGCGCTCATAGATGATGAACCCACATCTTACCAAGAAGCTATGAAGGATCCTGATTCTCATAAATGGTTAGAAGCCATGAAAACTGAGATGCAGTCCATGTACGATAATCAAGTTTGGAACTTAATTGATTCACCTGAAGGTTCAAAGACCATTGGGTGTAAATGGGTTTTCAAAAGGAAAACTGACATGGACGGAAATATGCATACCTATAAAGCGAGACTTGTTGCGAAAGGTTTCCGACAAACTCATGGTATAGACTATGACGAAACTTTCTCACCAGTTGTCATGCTTAAATCGATTAGAATTTTGCTTGCCATAGCTGCATATTATGACTATGAGTGTTACTCGAGAAACATGTTTATTCAGTTCATATATGAATGAGTGTATGGGTGACTAATATATTTACGTATATTAGATCGACCATGAATGATACTTCGGGTTCACATCATCAGAATACGTGAGTCTGATAGTAGAATTGTGAACCAACGAATGACATTCTAAACCGTCCCTAGTGATATGTGGGATGTTTATAGAGATAAACATACTTTAAGTAAGAAGCTACATATCCACACTAGTATATTTGCAGACTGGATGATCATGTTCTGCTGATCATGGACATAGGAATGTCAAGTCTAGAATATAGGAACGTGTTAGAGAACACATACTGGACTGACTATGAGAATATGCATGGTATATGTCATTAGAGATTCTCATATGAATAGTGTGCTTGTTCCTACGACTTGAGGTCACCATGGATTCCTGTATGATGAACTGTATACTTTAATATGATCTTACGTCATCCGTAATGGGATGATCATTAGGGTCATCGTTAGGTATGCACTGAATCATGACGAGCAATGTGAGTGACCAAGATGGGATTTGTTCCTCTCATTAAGAGAGAGATATCTTTGGGCCCCCTGATGAACTAGGACTGAAGGAAATGCATGGCCATGCTCAAAATGGATTAAGATGTGTTGTTAATATCATTTTGTATTTATTCAGTCTAATTCTCGATCAGAAAAGAGACTTGTGATCAAGACGTATATCGTAGAACAAAAGGAATAATCAATTGTCTATTCAGATAGGTTTATGATCGCTGATCATTTCATTTAACATGGGTAGTCATGCCACTAGTCTAGAGGTTACTCATGAGTTACAATCTTTGGAAGATTGTTGCCAGCGTTAAATGGAACCAACACGGTCACACATAGAACAACGTCTAGTCAGGAAGGAAATGCTCTTAAAAAGTTATACATATGATGTATAAATAGGTGAAGAAAATAATCGATCATTGGATGATTGATATGAGTGATTGTGTAAAAATCAGCATAGTTCTGTTGGCAACAGAACAGCTCCGTTGCCAATGGAACAGTTCCGTTGGCAACAGAACTCAGCCATTTTCTCGACAGCCAAGTTTTCAGATTAAGAAATTGTTGGGTTTCTACCATTCATAACGCAACGAAAAAACAAAAACGAAACAAAATCAAATTCGAAACCCAAAAGAAGGATCAGTGAATTACAATTAAATCAAAGAAAAGTTCATAACTTTGTACCTTCGGATTACGCTTAATCCGTGATGAGCAAAAACGAATTTGGTTGACGGTTTTCTTTGACCGATCCAAACTAGTTTCCAAACCGATCCTTTGAATGTTTCGCCTAATCGGTCTCACAAACCGATCTCCAAGCAATCTCCAAACGAACCGATTCTCCAAGCAAACTGATTCTCCTAACAAACCGATTCTCCAAATAAACCGATTCTCCAAACAAAAACCACGGTTTCAACCCAAATCACAAAGACGCCGCACTTCGCTTCGTCCTCTACCGGTATCCACACGAACAACCCTTTTGAACTGATAAAGAACGATATATGCTAGTATTCGTTCTTCATTTCTCTCACAGAAATAACAAGAGAATAATTTTCGGATTTTTCTCTCCTCTTTGTCTCACAAAAATGGACGAAAAATATTATGCCCTTAATCTAATTTTGGGGTGTCTCTTGTGTCTATATAGTCCATAAGTTTCATATCCTATGTGCATCATAACTATGTAACCATATATGCAACACACCTTATCATATAAGATGTAGGATTGGATGTGTCACTTGACTATGTAGCTCTCCATACAACTTATCACATAAGTTATGATTTTTCTGTGCACGTCTCATTAGTTGTTCTTTGTGTGTGACCATGTAGGTTTACTTAATGTTGGCAATAATCACAATGGATTATAAATCATGAGCGGTCTCTAGCAAGACATCATGATTACCCAAATTAAGCAAGTATAGATGATTCGATCAAACCTAATTTATGTCATGCATTGTATCCCTTTGTTACATGATATCTATATCGTCCATAAGGCATGGTATGTATCAACCTTATGTTGGTCGATAAATATTTCTTGACACCGAATTTGATTGAATATGAAATGACATTAATAACTCCTTATTAATTCACTTGAGCACGGTTGTGCATTTCTTCAATCAAATCATCAAGAGGCCTAAAGATATCTCTCTCAATTTATGAGAGGAATAAATCCTATCTTAATTAAACTCTTTCCTCCGCACAATTCATTATATAGTTAATTATAATCTTTATGATCGTCCGGTTAAAGATGATGTTAGACTATATTAAAGTATAAAATTTATTATGTAGGAAACTGAGATAATCTCAAGTCTAAGGATTACAGATACATTCTTTACTGAGAATAACTAATGACACGAACCATGTAGTATTCTCAAGGTGGGTCAATCCAGTATATGTTCTCTAACATATACTTACGTTAATGACTTAATAACTCTTATTCATGATCAGTAAAACGTGACCATCAGTCAACTAACATACTGATGTCCATTTATAGCTTATCATAAAGTATGTTTGTCTCACAAACATCTTATGAATGATCAGGGACGGTTTAGAATATCATTCATAATACTTTATAGTTTTACTATCAAAGTCACATACTTTGATGATATAAAGCTGAATATCATATTCAAGGTTCATTTTAGTAATAAGAATAAAATAATCAATACGCATTTATTATATAAAATATCTCTAAATAAACACAATGTTTGTTTAACATAATCCATACATCTAGGTCTCAAATATATTGGCCTAGGGCATACTACTAACAATCTCCCACTTGCACTAGGCCGAATCTAACAAGTATCTAATACCCATCGACCCAGCATGACCCTCATGCTTTGCATGAGAAAGTGGTTTAGTCAACGGATCGGCAACATTATCATCACCATCAACTCTGCAAATTTTAATATCTCCTCTCGCAATGATCTCCCTGATCAAATGGAAACGTCGAAGTATGTGTTTGGTTCTCTGATGCGATCTTGGTTCCTTTGCCTGTGCGATTTCCCCATTGTTGTCACAATAAAGATCCACAGGATTTGCGATACTAGGAACCACACCGTATTCTTCGGTGAACTTCTTCATCCAAACTGCTTCCTTAGCTGCTTCTGAAGCTGCTATGTACTCCACTTCTGTCGTAGAATCCGCTACCGTGTCCTGTTTGGAACTTTTCTAACTTATCTTAATATTTTTCTAAAATATCACCGAACAATTTTTATTTTGTTTCAGAATTTCATGTATCTCTTTGGACTAAGTGACCTGACTTTTTGGGTAATATGTCTTGTGAGATTTGAGGGGACTGAGAGATTCATACTCAGAAATGGCAGTCGGTTCTCTCTCTTCATCCAACGAGCCGTCATCAGTCAGGAAAATAATAATGGATTGCGAATCTTCTTTAACTTTTCTGAATCGGAGTTTCACAATTCATTCTACTTCTGTCGCGAGAGAGCAAGGTGAGAAGTTTCGATAAGTGTGTTGGTCCGTGAGGACCAAGTCTAGCTACGAATTTGTGGTCAGTAGATTTGTGTGGAATGTGTTTAGTCATGTTGGTGTGGTTTTGAATTGAAGTGTGTAATGATGTATTATTGTGTTTATTTTTAAATTATTGTAATTTATTTCGGTTGATAGGTAGTTAATTTTAAAATGGAAAAATAGGTTTTTATTCAACAGTTCTCAACTTAGGCCGAAAACTTTGTGAAAGCTGAACTGCCTGCCCCTATTGGAACCATATGGTGTTGTTCAGGTCATCTATGTAGTCATGTTTTTTAGCATTTAAGATTTTCAATTTATTTTAGTTAAGATGTAAGGTTGAATCTGTAAAAGCTATAACATGTAATGGGAGAGCAAGGACGGATCTTATTACAATTATTATTTCATTCAACATGTAATATGTAATATTGTTTCTCTGTATTTGTATTTCTATATTTGAATGTAATAAACAGGGTATACTTTAGTACTTCAAGTATGACTTGTGAGTAATCTCTTCATTGCTTCTTCCTCACTTCGGGTACCAGCAAGCATACTGATTACAATTAATCATTTCCAAAGATGAAAGAAAGGAAATGTTAAGTCATGCTTGAATTCGCAACTAATATTTGCACAAATGCAATATTTAAATGAAAGAAAGCAATCTTATACTTTAATGTCTCATTAGAACAAACTACTGATAAAATAATATAGTTTTCCAAAAAATTAAAATGAATTATCGGGAGCAAATTTAAAAAAAAAATTCAAATATAACATCAAAAAAATTAAAAAGATAGTTAAAAAAACAATTAACTAAACAGTTAACTAGCTCTTAATACTAATTGCATTAATAATTTTGTCCAATATCTAATCAATATTGAAGGAATTATGCCATAGGCCAATGTGTTGGACTAGAGATTATATTATGAGAAATATGTTTATTCAGTTAATATATGAATGAGTGTATGGATGACTAATATAAGAACATATATTAGATCGACCATGAATGATATTTTAGTTTCACATCATTAGAATACGTGATTCTGATAGTAGAACTGTGAGTCAATGAATAACATTCTAAACTGTCACTAGTGATATTTAGAATGTTTATAGAGATAAACATACTTCAGTTAAGAAGCTACATATTCACACTAGTATACTCGCAGGCTGGATGATCATGTTGTGTTGATCATGGACATAGGGATGTTAAGTCTGAAAAATAGGTACGTGTTAGAGAACACATACTGGACTGACCATACTATGAGAATATGCATGGTATATGTCGTTAGTTATTCTCATATGAATAATGTGCTTGTTCCTATGACTTTAGGTCACCATGGATTCCTGTATGTGGAATTGTATACTTTAATATGATCATATGTCATTCGTAACGGGATGATCATTAAGGTCATCATTAGATATGCACTAAATCATGACGATAAATGTTAAGTGACCAAGATGAGTTTTATTACCCTTGTAAAGAGGGAGATATCTCTGCCCCCCCCCGGATGCCTGATGAACTAGGACTGAAGAAAATGCATGAGCATGCTCAAAATGGATTAACATGTGTTGTTAATATCATTTTGTATTTAGTCAGTCTAATTCTCGATCAGGAAATAGACTTTGATCAAACTCAAATATGACATACTTCCATGTCTTGTGATCAAGACATATATTGTAGAACAAAACGAATAAGAAAGTGTCTATTCAGATAGGTTTATGATCATTGATCATTTCATTTAACATGGCTAGTCATGACATCAGTCTAGATGTTACTCATGACTTAAGATCCTTAGAAAATCATTGTCAGCGTTAAATGAAACATACACGGTCAAATAATGAACTCCTTTAATACGGGATGGAAATACCTTAAAATAGATCACTACAACATAATATATGAATTGAGACGGCTAAAAATAGTCTGGAAAAATATTCAGACCATCCAAAAAAAGAAATTCGGCCAGCCAGCCATTCGGATTGCTCCGTCCGGACTACATCGTCGGGAATAAAGGAATAGTTCGGATGAGCCATTCGGATTTAACATAATGCGGATGTCTATTATTGACGGTCACGTGGGCTGTCATGAAAAGATTTTGTTAACGGCTATTCCTGACGGCCACGTGGGCTATCAGAAATAGCTTTTCATGATGGCTATTTTTGACAGCTAATGGCTGTCAATAAAAGGTTTTGCTGAGGACTATTACTGACGGCCATTGACTATCAGTAAAGGATTTTCCTGACGACTATTCCTGATGACTAAGTGACTGTTAGTAATAGCTTTTCCTGACAGTTATTCCTGACGGCAAGCCGTCCGAATTAATACCACACATTTCCCTCAAAACAACCCCTATTTTTTTATAATTCCCCCCAATTTTTATAATATTTCCAATTTTAAATAAAATAAAAAATATAAAAACCAAAAAATATCAATAAAACCTAATTGAACCATTGAAACAATTCGTAATCTCTAATTCATACAACATCTCTAATTAAGTCATACAAAATAAAATAAATTCAAATCGTTAGACGCATACAAATTATTCGACATACTAAAAAAATATGAAATTAAAATAAACTAAAGGAAGGCCGTACTAGTTACTCTGCCACCAAGTCTTCCGCCCTCCTCCTCATTATTTGTGTTGTTAACCTAATTAAAAAAAGACATAAAATATAATGAAATTAATACGAATCCCTAAATAAGGATTTAAACACTAAGTCACAAAGTTACAATTATGAACATAAAATATGAAATCCTAATTTAACATATAAAAAAGATACCGGAGGCTGCGGCATCGGTGTAAGCGAGCAGAGAAAGTCCGCCCTCTCCTCCATGGAATGCAGTGCCAGTCTGTACCAACCATTGTTCTAAAAGTTAGCCTGTCTAGACTTTTACCTAGTCGGTTGAGCTAGGCATTTTCCCGCCTAGTGGTCCGTCCAGATCCGCCGATTGCTGTCTAGATTCGTCGAGAGCTGTCTAGATCTACCTAGAGATGCATAAATCCAATTTTTTGTGATTTTCCCATTTTCCCCCTTTCTTTTCTTGCTTATCGGTTCTCTTTTGTGGTGAAAAAGGAAGGGCCAAGGGTTTCTTGCTTCTTCTTGGAGAAGAAGAAGAAAAAGGTACCTGTTAATTCGTGAAGAAGATTATTTTTTAATATACTAGATATACTTGGTTTATGTGAACCACTGTAGAAAGGTATAGTAGGTTTATCATAGATTCATGATCCGTGTCTATCTCACAAAACTAGTCCAAAACTAAAAGTGATGGGCGACTCCCTAGTTACTAGAACGTTATTATTATATAAGCTAAACTCCCGATTAATCCTCGATGGTATCAGCCGCCCGACTAGCGCCTAGCGATTTCTGTAACATTGATAGCAACTGCATGTACGATCCATAGTTTGCCATCATTGGATTGACGCCAAAAAGATTACCCTGTCATAAAATGATATTAAATACTTAAATTTTAAATATAAATAAATTAGATTATGAGTTTAATATTGTCCGTTGATTTACCTGACTGTATTGTGGCGCTTGCGGCTACGGCACTTGTACGTGTGGCGGGTGACACTAGAAGTACCCATATGCAACATAGTTTTCCTAAAAGTTAGTATCTAAATAATATTATCTACATGTTACTAAAATAAAGAGATATTACTTGAGTGCCGAACGGAATGAACTTGTTCAGGAATGGCCAGATCTATTGATGGAACTGATTGTGCTCATTCAACACTTGTTGTTGTTGACTCATCATTTGTGCTTGCCGAGTCACGAGAGCCGTCAATGCGTCAATCCGACTCTATGTTGGAAAATCCATAGCCATGTACGTTACATGCGCAGCAGAACCTATGGATTTAACCCGCCCTAAGATCTACGCTAAGGGACTAAAAGTACGAGATTAGCCATTAAAATTTATACCTCGGATCTTCCTGATCCGCCAGACAAGGAACGGATAAAGGTCTGAACTTTTCCGATTCGCAACCGTCTCCTTCCCGAAGCTCGGCTCGCCAAGCTCCTTCTTGAAGCTCCGCTCGCGAAACTCTTCTTGAAGCTCCGCTCGAGAGATAGCTTCTTCTCCTAGGGATGAAGATATATCACTCGAAAGTTCTCAAGGTAGAGAACCTCTACTCGTATCCACGCGAACTTCACTCGAACGGAATAACTGGACTTGGCTAGACAAGTCCGGAAATGCTTTCCGAATATCTCTCAAAACTCTCTCTCTCTCCTTTCGGTGTAAAGACGGCCTATTAGGCTTCTAAGTTGTGTGTAGAATAGAGAGACCCTGCCCTTCTATTTATACTAGAGAGAGAGGCAAACGATTGCTCAGTTACCATAACTAAAATCCTAATCTGCGCCTATTCCATTGCCAACGGAACTATTTCGTTGCCAACAGAATAGGTATTTCGATAACGAAATACTTGGCAGCTAAGGTTATTACAGTTTCTATATATATTCCATTGGGAACGGAACTATTCCATTGCAACCGGAATGGAACTATTTTGTTCAATCAATTATCCAATAATTGATTATTTCATTCACCAATTTATACATCATATGTATAACTATTTTGAGGCATATTCATCTCATACAAATGGAGTTCATTGTGTGACCGTGTAGGTTTCATTTAACGCTGGCAACGATCTTCTAAAGATCGTAAGTCATGAGTAACCTCTAGACTGATGTCATGACTACCCATGTTAAATGAAATGATTAGCGATCGTAAACCTATATGAATAGACATTAGCTTATTCCTTTTGTTCTACAATATACATCTTGATCACAAGTCACGGTAATATGTCATCCTTGAGTTTGATTAAAGTCTCTTTCCATATCGAGAATTAGACTGAGTAAATACAAAATGATATTAACAACACATGTTAATCCATTTTGAGCATGGCCATGCATTTCCTTCAGTCCTAGTTCATCAGGGGCCCAGAGATATCTCCTTTATGACGAGAGGAACAAATCCCATCTTGGTCACTCACATTGCTCGTCATGATTCAGTGCATACCTAACGATGACCCTAATGATCATCCCGTTACGGATGACGTAAGATCATATCAAAGTATGCAGTTCCTCATACAGGAATCTATGGTGACCTCAGGTCGTAGGAACAAGCACACTATTCATATGAGAATCACTAATGACATATACCATGCATATTCTCATAGTGTGGTCAGTCCAGTACGTGTTCTCTAACACGTACCTATATTCCAGACTTGACATCTCTATGTCCATGATCAGCAGAACATGATCATCCAGCCTGCGAATATACTAGTGTGGATATGTAGCTTCTTACCTGAAGTATGTCTATCTCTATAAACATCCTACATATCACTAGGGACAGTTTAGAATGTCATTCGTTGGTTCACAGTTCTACTATCAGAATCACGTATTCTGATGACGTGAACCGGAAGTGTCATTCTTGGTTGATATAAGAAATATACATTCACAACCCATACACACATATATATATAAAAAGAACCTTTATTGAATAAATAATAATGTCTTAATACATAATCCATTTCCTAGCACAAATATATTTGGCCTAGGGCACTAATCCTACAGTCTCCCACTTGCACTAGGCCAATTCTAAGTATCTTATGCCCATAGACCTAACATGACCCTAATACTTTGCTTGCGGGAGTGGTTTAGTCAATGGATCGGCGACATTGTCGTCCGATGGCACTCTACACATTTTAACATCACCCCTTTGTATGATCTCTCTGATTAGATGGAAGCGTCGCAGTATGTGCTTGGACTTTTGGTGAGATCTCGGTTCCTTTGCTTGTGCGATCGCTCCATTGTTGTCACAATATAGATCCACTGGTTCCGAGATACTCGGAACTACACTTAGCTCCTCCAAAGAGTTCTTTATCTAAACAACTTCTTTAGCCGCTTCTGCAGTGGTTATATACTACTCTGCTTCCGTTGATGAATCCGCCACAGTACATTGCTTGGAACTCTTCCATGTTACTGCACCTCCATTTAAGCAAAATAAATAACTTGATTGCGATCTGAAGTCATCTGAGTCTGTCCGAAAGCTTGCGTCGGTGTAACCTTTACAACGAGCTCGTCTTCCTGACCTCCATAGACTAGGAACAGGTCCTTAGTTCTTCGTAAGTACTTAAGGATTCTTTTAACAGCTATCCAGTGACTTTCACCTGGATTAGACTGGAACCTGCTTGTTGTGCTCAATGAGTATGACACATCCGGTCTAGTACATATCATGACATACATGATAGATCCTATAGCAGAAGCATATGGGATCTTAGTCATGCTTCTTCGTTCCTGCTCATTTGTAGGACACTGTGTCTTACTGAGAGACACGCCATGTGATAAGTCATTAATTATACACATTTTATACCCTATAAATATATGATATTACACCATTATAAGTGTTAATATTCTATTTATATGGATAATAATCATAACTCGAATGTTGATACTACTAATGAGATGTTTATGTGATTTCAGGTGCAATTTAGATGGAGCATAACTTGGGGAAAAGAAGTTGGAGCACAAGAGAGAGATAATAATCAAGACTCGGACCTGCTGATACAGTCGTAGTATTTCGGCCATAACTCACAATCTGGGCCTCCTCTAGATGCATACTATATACCGTTGGAAAGAAGAGAACAAAGCCCACAATTCATTCTTTATCACCAGAGCCCAATTCCGAAGTCTACATGACCCAAATTGACCATCTTCTGGACAGATCTTTCATGCACTTTGCATGCACTCTTCATGCCTTCTCCATGCTCCCTTCACACTCTTTGCATGGAGCTTCATTCATCCCTCATGATCACCTTTTGAGAGGGTTATATAACCAGGTGCAAGGCATCCATTCTAATCACCTTTTAAACTTCATAATTCTCTCTCTTGGAGTTGGGCAAGTCAAGCAAGCTTCACCCTTCCATCCACGCTTCATTAATGGGTTCTATCATTATTTTATTTTCTTTATTTTCCATGTATTTCGAGTAAGCCCTTCGAGGCATAGTTAGTGTTTATGTTTTTGTGTTGTAACTTTTGAGACCATTAATAATGAATTTCATTTGAACGGTTATATTCTGTTTTTATTTACTTATTATCTTTCATGTTCAATGAATTGTTTTAAGTTTATTTCGGTCAATTCTATGTTCAATAGTAATTAACAAGGGCCACAAAATTCCTATGGTTGCTTTGCTCAATAGCCTCCATTAGAATTTGAATAATAGCCAAGTGCAAATAACTCACAACGATCTAAACAGTTCTGAACAAGCTCATTGTTTAGGAGGTTTTGATTTGTTTAAATAACCAATGATTTCTATTGAATTGGTTATGATATTCAAGTAGGTTAGTGTTTTTATTTATGAGCTCATCTAAACTAAAACCCTATCTTTTTGTTTGAGTTATTTATCGGTTAGAGCTCATCTTACTGCACTTAAGAGATTAATTCCAAATTCATTATTATAGTCAAGGATAAAGTTACACACAAATTCACTACACAAAACTATGCCTCATTTCACAAAACCACCACATCTCTTGATTTTTACTCTAAGTTTCCTCTTTACTTGTTACTTTCATTTTGTTGCAATCAACCAATCAACAACCCCCCCCCAATTGTGTGTCTTGTTTTAGGTCTTGTGTTTGGTTTTATTTACGGTCTTGGTTTCTCTTTATTTTAGTTTTCTATTTTTGTTGAGTCCATTTTCATTAGAGAAGTAATCTTTTCACCTGGTTTAGTCTAAATAGCTCTCTGTGGTTCGACCCCTACTTCCACTGTCTACTTTATTGTAGTTAAGTCTAGGGTTACAAATTTCTTTTGGTAAGTGTATAACGACTACAAAAATATCTCTTATCAAAATGGCGCCGTTGCCGGGGAGCTAGCAACGCGACTAGTCTAGGTCAATATTCACACTTCTCTTGTGTAGTACGGTAGTCTGCTTTTGTGTCAGAGTAAACCAAATTCGTTTTACTTTTTGTCAGTCATATCTTTTTAACCTTTTGTCAGAGTCACACTTTCGTTACCTTTGTTATCTTTTTCACTTGTTGTCAGAGTCACACTTTCGTTACCTTTGTTATCTTTTTCACTTTTTGTCAGAGTCAGTCATACTATTTATTTTCACTTTGAGTCTGCATTACTTGCATTCACTAATTCTCTCTCTTACACTTGATTCCAGTTCATGAAAGCTACTCGTAGTTCTAATCTTCCACTTGCACCATTAGATCTTGAGATTGAGAGAACACACCTGGAGCGAAGAAGAGCAATTCGGAAGCACCGAAAGAAAGCAGCCGAAGAAACCGAAAAGGTGGAGAACTTGGACAGCGAAAGCGAACCTCCTACTCCACCGGCTCCTCCTCTCGCTACAAGAGGTAACACTACGGTTATGGCTAATTTTGAGGATAGGACACTTAGGGACTTGTCTACCTTTGATTTTGCTACCAACCGGTATGGTATTGTATTACCACCGGTCCCAAATTTTAAGATCCATACGGGTCTTCTTCAATTATTACCGA
Organism: Juncus inflexus; assembly: GCA_024447665.1. Lineage (NCBI taxonomy): Eukaryota > Viridiplantae > Streptophyta > Magnoliopsida > Poales > Juncaceae > Juncus > Juncus inflexus. The sequence goes on from JAJHPC010000017.1 coordinate 1,399,478, forward strand.
CTTTCAATGGGAGCGCCGGAGAGGATCCGCACTCTCACATGCGGGAGTTCAACCATATCACCGCAACAATGATGCCGGCGGAGATTGAAGATGAAGGTCCTTACAAGCTGCGAATTGTTTTCATACGGTCTTCGAGGACCAACAAAGGACTGGTACTACCATCTAGCACCTTTTCCAACAACTTGGGTAGAACTTCAAAAGTTGTTTCTAGACAAGTATTTTCTGTCTCTCTTACCGCTTCTATTAGGAAGCGATTTGTAGTATTCAACAAGAAGTAGGGGAAACCCTCTACGAGTACTACGATCGCTTCCGGAAGTTGTGTGCAAAATGTCCCAACCATCAAGTCCCGGGAGAATCTCTTGATTCAACACTTGTATGATGGGATGCTTCAAGAGACTAGGGATAATGTAGATTACGCTAGTGGGGGTGCTTTCATAGATAAAGCTGTTAGGCAAGCACGAACCTTGATAGAAACCATGGCAAAAAATGCCCAATCTAGTAGAACCGGATCTCGACTTAGGGGAGTTAGTGAGATTAGAGGCGTGATTTGGAGAAGCGAGTGAATGGTATGGACGCCAAATTAGATAGCTTGGCTAATATGATGGCGTCATTCATGGGAACCAAAATGGAAGTAAAAGCATGCGGTGCTTGTACTCAGACAGGACACACCACTGATGCGTGCCCAACACTCCATGATGAGGAGAAAGTCACGTCCACAGCTTGCGGCATCTTCAAGCTAAACCAACACGGAAATTCAAATGGGGGTCAAAACCGTAATTATGATCCCTATTCCAAAACGTACAACCCTGGATGGCGTGATCACCCAAACTTCAGATGGCGTGACCCAGGAAACCCACAACAACCTCCTCAAATCCATAATCAAAATTCTTCTTCTTCTTCACCTCCAATTGACCCTGCTTTGAAAAGTCTTTCTGACATTGTGACCTCCTTGGCCACATCAACTACTTCTTTTCAGAAGGATACAAAAAGTGCCCTAACACATCTGGGCACCCAAATTGCTCAAATATCCTCTTGAATTAAACCAGTTAAAAACTCAGGGGTCCTCACAACTTCCTTCTCAAACTCTCAACCCCCGTGAGAATGCATGTGCTATCGCCTTAAGAAGTGGGAAAGAAATAGAAGGGAGTAAGGGAAACATGAAAGGTGAAGGAAAGATTGAAGTAATTAAGCCGGAATCCGAGAAGATGAAAGAAAAGCCCAAGGAAATACCACCTTATAAACCTAGAGCCCCTTTTCCTAGCCGTCTAGCGGTTAACACTAAAAAGAATGAGGCAGAGAGAGATATCCTAGAGGTTTTCAAGAAAGTGGAAATAAACATTCCACTACTCGATTACATTCGTAGATTCCTCGCCATGCGAAATTTCTCAAGGACTTGTGTACGAATAAGAGAAAGCTAAATGGTCATGAGAGAGTAACAATGAGTGAGAATGTCTCTGCGGTTATTCGCAAGAAGCTTCCAGAGAAGCAAAAAGACCCTGGCATGTTTGCCATTCCTTGCAGCATTGGGCACCTTGAATTTGCTCGGTGCATGCTTGATCTTGGGGCATCTATCAATGTCATGCCCTTTTCTATCTATTCTTCCCTCGGTTTAGGACCTTTGAAAAAGACCGGGGTGATCCTTCAACTAGGCGATCGTTCTCTTGCTTGTGCCGGAGGGAGTTATAGAGGATGTCCTGGTTAAGGTCAATGGCCTTATCTTCCCCGCGGATTTCTATATTACGCGTATGGATGAGTCCGATAGCTCACCGAGTTCGACTCCCATTCTTACGGGAAGACCCTTCCTTAAAACTGCCCGAACCAAGATTGATGTGCACAATGGCACTCTTTCTATGGAATTTGACGGAGAGAACATCTCTTTCAACATCTTTGATGCTATCAAGCATCCTTCTGACGGGAATGTATCCGCTATTTGCACCATCGACCTAGTTGATGAGTGTGTCGACAACTTCTCCTCTTTTGAGTTCATAGATCCGCTCGAGACCATTCTTGATCTCTCTCCGGATGAGCGGGACCTTCTTCAAAGTCTATCTGCCTTGGCCATTGGAGAGGCTTCTTCCTCTTCTTCTTCTCCTCCCTTGATAGACTTGAAACCCTCTCTTGAGCCCACCAAACCTTCCATTGTGAATCCCCCTCTCTTGACCTAAAACCTCTACCCGGCTCATCTCAAGTACGCATACTTGGGTAAAGGAGACACTCTTCCGGTGATCATCTCTAGTAGCCTCACTGCTACTCGGGAAGAGAAGTTAGTTAATGTCTTGAGGGACCACAAGACTGCGATTGGATGGACTCGGGCGATATTAAGGGAATCGGCCCTTCTACGTGTATGCATCGTATATTATTGGAGGATGGATCTAAACCATCCCGTGAGCCTCAACGTAGGCTAAATCCTCCAATGATGGAAGTGGTCAAGAAGGAAATCATCAAACTCCTTGATGCGGGAATCATATACCCTATCTACGATTCACAATGGGTGTCACCAATCCATGTGGTGCCCAAGAAAACCGGTATTACGATAATTGAGAATCGGGATAGTGAAAAAGTTCCTACGAGAGCACAAAATGGATGGCGAGTATGCATTGATTATCGCAAATTAAACACACGCCACCCGGAAAGACCATTTCCCCCTTCCCTTCATTGACCGGATGCTCGAGCGCCTTCTTGGGCACCACCATTACTGCTTCTTAGATGGCTTCTCTGGTTACTTTCAAATAGCCATCGCCCCCGAGGATCAAGAAAAGACCACCTTCACGTGCCCTTTTGGCACCTTTGCCTATAGGCGCATGCCCTTTGGGTTGTGTAACGCACCCGGTACATTTCAGAGATGTATGATGTCCATCTTCTCTGATTATGTCACCCGAATTATTGAGGTTTTCATGGATGATTTCACCGTCTATGGTGATTCATTCGATGACTGCCTGGGAAACCTAAAGATGATTCTTCAAAGGTGTGTAGAGACCGACCTGGTGCTGAATTACGAGAAATGTCATTTCATGGTGGATCAGGGCATCGTCTTAGGCCATGTGGTTTCCTCTCGGGGTCTTGAAGTGGATAAAGCCAAGATCGATGTCATTAGATCCCTTCCATACCCAACCAGTGTGAAGGACATTCGATCATTTCTTGGTCATGCCGGATTTTATAGGCATTTCATCAAAGATTTCTCAAAAATCGCTCAACCTCTTTGTCTTCTTCTCCAAAAAGAGGCTTCTTTTGAGTTTGATGAGAAATGCAAAGCGGCATTCGACCTTCTCAAGGAGAAATTATGTTACGCTCCCATCATTAAAGCTCCCGATTGGAATCGCCTTTCGAGATCATGTGCGATGCGAGTGATAGGGCGGTTGGAGCTGTTCTTGGGCAGCGGGATGGGCGAGAACCCCATGTTATCTCTTATGCCTCCGGGACCTTAGACGATGCTCGGTGCAACTATACAACTACAGAAAAAGAGCTGCTAGCCATTGTTTTTGCACTAGAGAAATTTAGGTCCTATCTCTTAGGGGTTAAGGTGATTATATACTCGACCATGCCGCGTTGAGGCATCTTTTCAAGAAGAAGGAATCCAAGCCGAGACCGCTTCGTTGGATATTGTTGCTCCGGGAGTTCGACTTGGAGATTAAAGATAAACGAGGATCCGAGAATCTAGTTGCAGATCACCTTAGCCGCCTTCCTATGAGTATTGAGGAGGGTACCCCAATATCGGAGTTTTTCCCTGAGGAATATCTCTATGCCGTGCAAGGCTATACACCATGGTATGCTTGATATAGTGAATTACTTGGTGGCTAAAGACCTACCGAGAGGATCTTACGCGTGCACGGCTGATAGAATCCGGTATGATTCCCGATTTTATATTTGGGATGAGCCTTACCTCTTTCGGATTTGCGCGGATCAGATTATTCGGAGATGTATACCCGATAATGAGGTTAGATCCGTTCTTGAGTTTTGTCACTCTTTGGAATGTGGAGGACACTTTGGCGCCAAGCGTACATCTCATAAGGTCCTTGAGTGTGGTTTCTTCTGGCCCACTCTACATAAGGATGCTTACTTCTTCGTGAAGTCATGTGAGCGATGCCAGAGAACGGGAGGACTAACCAAGAGAGACGAGATGCCGATGAAGTATATTCTTGCATGTGAGGTTTTTGAAGTGTGGGGTATCGACTTTATGGGACCTTTCCCTCCCTCATATGGCTTTGAGTATATCCTCCTAGCAGTCGATTATGTCTCCAAGTGGGTTGAGGCCAAGGCCACAAAACGGGCAGATGCCAAAACAGTCGTGGATTTTGTCAAGGACCAGATCTTCAGTAGGTTTGGGGTCCCGAGAGTCATCATCAGTGATAGAGGAACCCATTTCTGCAACCGGAGTTTCGAGGCATTAATGAAGCAATACCATGTCACACATAAAACCTCGATGACTTACCACCCTCAAACCAATGGCCAAGCGAGCTTTCGAATAGGGAGATCAAGGGCGTTTTGGAGAAAGTGGTGAACCCCACCAGGAAAGACTGGAGTCTTCGGCTCAATGACGCACTCTGGGCTTACAGGACTGCGTTCAAGTCCCCTGTAGGCATGTCCCCTTATCGGCTAGTCTATGGAAAGGCTTGCCATCTTCCGGTTGAACTCGAGCACAAAGCATATTGGGCCATCAAGAAGTGTCATCTAGATTACCCAAACGATGCACTCAACCGGAAGCTGCAAATCCAAGAGTTAGAGGAGATCCGAAATGACGCGTATGAGAACTCCCGAATCTTCAAGGAGAAGGCCAAGATCTATCACGATAGGAAGCTTGCCCACAAGGATTTCAAAGTGGGTGACAAGGTGTTGCTGTTTAACTCAAGACTCAAATTACACCCGGGCAAGCTACAAAGTAGGTGGATAGGGCCCTTTCTTGTGACCAAATTGTTCGATTATGGTGCAGCGAAATTCGGGGTCTGGATTCCGGGAAAGTCTTCAAGGTCAACGGGCACCGGGCTGAAGCGGTTTCATGAGAGTTTCGATGCGAGCTGGATTGACATTCACGAGCTTGGAGAGCCAGCATCCACGCTTGAGGAGATGGAAACGTCGGGCCAACGACGTTAAAAAGAGGCGCTACTGGGAGGCAACCCTGCGAATAAAGGTTGTATTTTTCTTTGTTTATTTTCTTTTTCTTGCATTGCATCACTACTTTGTGCTTAGCTTTACTCGGGGACGAGTAAAAGTTTAAGTGTGGGGTGGAGTCTTTATTGCATGTTAGGTAGTTAAAAAAATAAAAAATATAAAAAAAAAATAATAAAAACCCATTTTTAAGCCTCAAATTAAAAAAAAAAAATGCCCAATTAAAAATCAAAAAGATTGAGAGAGAACTGTAACTTGTATTGAATAATGTGGTGGAACTTGTTTAGACTCAAAAGGATCATATAGACCAGTTTAAGAAGAATTGAGGTCGTTGGTTTAGGGATCTTTTGTCACTGGTGAACTCGATTTGTTGTTTGAGTGCCAATAATTTAGAGATTTGCGCGAGAAATTATGTGAGGACTTACCATTGGACCGTGACCCGGAACTCAAGTTGTTTATAGTATAATATCCATAATAACCCACTATATCATCTCGTATATATATAAATAATATCCAAGTCTATTAGCTTCTAAAGTCACTTTGTTGCTTGGTTTTGGAGAAGGAGGGTTAGGCATTATATAAGAAGATTGGGGACGGGAAGTAGAGGTTAGTGTCAGAAGTTGAGGGCTTATGTGTAGAAGATGAGCTTTGTGCACCGAGTGTATTCGTGAGGAGATGCATCTTAGAGACAAAGGCAAGTTAGGCCCCTATAATCTAATAGATTTGAGTCACAATCTTAAAAAAAAAAAAAAAAAAAAAAAAAAAACAAACAAAACAAAATAAATAAATAAATAAATAAATAAAAAAAAAAAGGGAGATTGCATGACTCAAACTTGTTCCCCTTGTACATGGCCTAAACCTTAGTTTACCCGATTTGTGAGAAAGAGTGGATCCCGAGTCATACATCTCAGGCCAGCAGTTAGGTTGACACATTTTGGGCCAGATGACTGAAGGTGCTAGGAGGTATGCACATTAGGAGGTTCATTATTCCAAGAAGATAGAGGTATAGGCGATATCTTTTCGGAGAGTAGAGGCATGAGTTTAGAAAACCAAGTGACAATTTGACTGAAAGTGGCGAAGTAGACAAACAAACCAATTATGTAGTATATACCTATATGTATTATCCACAAAAGTCCATCATATTCCACCAAACATAACTTGAGAATTCCCCTCACGACCAAGGTAGGAAATCATGATTCATTTGAGAATTGAGAGTTATTATGAGAGACACTCCATATATTCCATATTCATATTCCACTATACAAAAAGAGAGTGAGTGCGAGTTTCACCAAAGTGCATGGAATCCTACACAAGGGACCAAAGATCATTATTGGCTGGTATATAAGTGAAGAGCGAGTCAAAAATATGGACCCATCTTACCAATGCAAGTTACAATGTTTGCTCGAGGACGATCAAATGTTTAAGTGTGGGGTGATTTGATAAGTCATTAATTATACACATTTTATACCCTATAAATATATGATATTGCACCATTATAAGTGTTAATATTCTATTTATATGGATAATAATCATAACTCGAATGTTGATACTACTAATGAGATGTTTATGTGATTTCAGGTGCAATTTAGATGGAGCATAACTTGGGGAAAAGAAGTTGGAGCACAAGAGAGAGATAATAATCAAGACTCGGACCTGCTGACACAGTCATAGTATTTCGGCCATACCTCACAATCTGGGCCTCCTCTAGATGCATACTATATACCCTTGGAAAGAAGAGAACAAAGCCCACAATTCATTCTTTATCACCAGAGCCCAATTCCGAAGTCTACATGACCCAAATTGACCATCTTCTGGACAGATCTTTCATGCACTTTGCATGCACTCTTCATGCCTTCTCCATGCTCCCTTCACACTCTTTGCATGGAGCTTCATTCATCCCTCATGATCACCTTTTGAGAGGGTTATATAACCAGGTGCAAGGCATCCATTCTAATCACCTTTTAAACTTCATAATTCTCTCTCTTGGAGTTGGGCAAGTCAAGCAAGCTTCACCCTTCCATCCACGCTTCATTAATGGGTTCTATCATTATTTTATTTTCTTTATTTTCCATGTATTTCGAGTAAGCCCTTCGAGGCATAGTTAGTGTTTATGTTTTTGTGTTGTAACTTTTGAGACCATTAATAATGAATTTCATTTGAACGGTTATATTCTGTTTTTATTTACTTATTATCTTTCATGTTCAATGAATTGTTTTAAGTTTATTTCGGTCAATTCTATGTTCAATAGTAATTAACAAGGGCCACAAAATTCCTATGGTTGCTTTGCTCAATAGCCTCCATTAGAATTTGAATAATAGCCAAGTGCAAATAACTCACAACGATCTAAACAGTTCTGAACAAGCTCATTGTTTAGGAGGTTTTGATTTGTTTAAATAACCAATGATTTCTATTGAATTGGTTATGATATTCAAGTAGGTTAGTGTTTTTATTTATGAGCTCATCTAAACTAAAACCCTATCTTTTTGTTTGAGTTATTTATCGGTTAGAGCTCATCTTACTGCACTTAAGAGATTAATTCCAAATTCATTATTATAGTCAAGGATAAAGTTACACACAAATTCACTACACAAAACTATGCCTCATTTCACAAAACCACCACATCTCTTGATTTTTACTCTAAGTTTCCTCTTTACTTGTTACTTTCATTTTGTTGCAATCAACCAATCAACAACCCCCCCCCCCCCAATTGTGTGTCTTGTTTTAGGTCTTGTGTTTGGTTTTATTTACGGTCTTGGTTTCTCTTTATTTTAGTTTTCTATTTTTGTTGAGTCCATTTTCATTAGAGAAGTAATCTTTTCACCTGGTTTAGTCTAAATAGCTCTCTGTGGTTCGACCCCTACTTCCACTGTCTACTTTATTGTAGTTAAGTCTAGGGTTATAAATTTCTTTTGGTAAGTGTATAACGACTACAAAAATATCTCTTATCACCATGTGACAAGGGCAAAAATCCTTTCATTACCTTGTCTATGTATGTACTTTGACCCAGACCTATAAGCCTTCTAGATCTATCTCTATAGATCCTGATTTCTAGCACGTAGGAGGCTTCTCCTAGGTCTTTCATCGAGAAACTCTCTCCCATCAATTTCTTGACATTCAATAATGTTGGGACGTCATTTCCCATGAGTAATATGTCATCTACGTAAAGCACCATGAATACTACCGTGCTCCCACTGAACTTCATATAAACACAAGGCTCACCTTCACTTTTGGTAAAACCAAAACTTTTGATGACTTCATCAAAACGAAGGTTCCAACTTCGAGATGCTTTCTTCAATCCATATGTACGTCCTTGGTAAGATTTCCGTTTAGGAAAGCTGTTTTGACATCCATTTGCCATATTTCATAGTCATAATATGCTTCTATGGCTAATAGAATTCTGATAGATTTAAGAATAGCTACAGGTGAGAAAGTTTCGTCATAGTTAATACCATGAACTTATTTGAAACCTTTCGCCACAAGCCTTGCTTTGTAGGTTTGTACCTTTCCATCCACGTCACTATTCTTCTTGAAGACCCATTTGCATCCGATGGTCCTCAAGCCTTTGGATGGGTCATTCAAATTCCAAACTTGATTGTCTTGCATGGATTACATCTTGGCTCTCATGGCCTCTAACCATTTCTGAGAGTCGGGACTCTTCATCGCATCTTGGTAGGACGTTGGTTCATCATCTATGAATGTCACATCATCATCATTAGACATGAGAAATCCGTATCTCTCGGGCTCATGACGAATCCTACTAGATCTACGTTGATTGTGTTGTGTTTCAAGCTTGCCAACTCATTGAGAGCTTGTTTGTTCCTCCATCATAGGTTCTGCAACTAGAGGTGGGTCTCGAATTTCTTCGAGTTGCACTTTACTCCCACTCTTCTCATAGAGACAAACTCTCTTTCCAAGAAGGCTCCATTGCGAGCAACAAACACTTTGTTCTCTGATGGGTGGTAAAAGTAATATCCTTTGGTTTTCTTAGGATATCCCACAAACAGGCACTTATCAGATTTGGGTCCGAATTTATCGGAAAACTGACGTTTGACATAAGTCTCACATCCCCAAATTTTAAGAAAAGACAACTTGGGGTTTTTCCCCGTCCATATCTCATATGGCGTCTTATGAACCGCTTTGGATGGAATCATGTTCAGTATGAATGCAGCAGTCTCAAGAGCGTAACCCCAGAAAGACATTGAAAGACTCATTTGACTAATCATCGATCGAACCATATCCAATATGGTTCGATTCCTCCTTTCGGGCACTCCATTCCACTGAGGAGTTCCTGGAGGAGTCAGTTGTGAAACTATTCCACATTCTCTAAGATGATCCACAAATTCCTGACTCAAATATTCGCCTCCTCGATCAGATCGAAGTGCTTTAATCTTCTTGCCAAGTTGATTTTGTACTTCATTCTTAAATCCTTTGAACACTTCAAAGGATTCAGACTTGTGCTTCATTAGGTAGACATAACCATATCTACTGAAGTCGTCGGTGAAAGTTATGAAGTACCGATACCCACCTCTAGCGGCCGTACTCATTGGTCCACATACATCAGTATGTATGAGTTCTAATAAGTCATTGACCCTTTCTGCAACTTTTGTGAAGGTTTTCTTAGTCATCTTGCCAAGTAAACAAGACTCGCATGTCTCAAATGATTCCAAATCAAATGAGTCTAAAAGTCCATGAGAGTATAATTTAGAAATACATTTCTCATTTATATGGCCTAAGCGACAATGCCAGAGATATGTTGTATTTGAGTCATTCGGTTTAAATCGTTTAGTGTTAATGTTATATATGGACTTATAATTCTCTTTCATAAGATCTAGCACGTAAAGACCTCTTTCTAATAGAACATTTCCATAGAAGAGATTATCATTTAAGATAGAACAATTATTATTCTCAATAACAAATTTATAACCATCCAAAGCTAGACTAGAAATAGAAATAATATTTCTGCTCATAGCAGGTATAAAATAACAATTATTAAGTACTAATACAAGTCCACTAGGCAAAGTCAGTAAATAAGTTCCTACGGCTAATGCAGCAACTCTTGCTCCATTTCCCACACGCAGGTCGATTTCGCACTTAGCTAATCTTCTACTCCTTTGTAGTTCCTGCACATCATTACAAATGTGAGTACCACATCCGGTATCTAATACCCAAGATTTAGGAGTAAGTGAATTAGTTTCAATAACAAAAATACCTGAAGCGGTAGTCACACTACCCTTATTGATTTCGTCCTGATAGAGTTTGCAGTTTCTCTTCCAATGGCAAACCTTGTTGCAATAGAAGCAAACTCCCTCTTTGTCTTTCTTGATCTTAGGTTTAGACAACACCTTGCCTTTACCCTTGCTATTGTTCTTGCCCTTCTTCTTGTGAACCATTAGAACGTCTTTGACAACATTTGTCTTCACGTCCTCTTGTGCGTTCTTAAGCATCCCATGCAACTCGGTGATGGATTTCTCCATCTGATGCATATTATAGTTCATGATGAATTGCTTAAAACTAGGAGGTAACGACCTGAGAATTACGTCAATAACCAATTCTCTGGGCATAGCTGAACCAAGCCTCTCCAATTGATCAAGATAGCTCTTCATCTTGAGTACATGAGCACTCACAGATGAACCTTCCGCCATCTTTGTGTCCGTCAGAGAGACCATCGCTTTGTAGCGCTCAACTCTAGCCTGTTCTTGGAACATTTTCTTGAGAGTTACGATCATATCGTAAGCACCCATCTCCTCCAGTTGCTTCTGAAGCTCGGAGGTCAAGGTCGCTAGCATGAGACAAGCTATGTCCGTGTCATCTTTAACGTATTTAGCATACGCATCTCGGGCAACCCTTGTGGCTCCCTATTCTGGTTCCTCTGGGTAAGCCTCTTCTATGACATACAGTTTATTGTCAGCCTTGAGAACAATTCTCAGGTTTCTAAACCAGTCAAGGAAGTTAGACCCATTGAGCTTATCCTTCTCAAGGATAGATCGGAAATTCAACCCAGTTGAATTATTATTTGCCATTATTCTACAAGTTAAAATGTAAAGTGCCATTATTATTTATTCAATAGGGTTGTTTTGTTTTGGTGTTTCTTATTATATACTCCCACTATTTTTCTTCAAATCAACCACCTTCAGTAGTATTGATTTGGAAACTTCAAATGAATGAGGTTTCGTAGTGAGTCAAGATCCGTATTTCATTGAGTATTAAGTGCGCTTTGGCGCAACCCTCAATATACAACTATTTAGGTAGGAACACTTCCAATTATATCATATACAACTCTTTCCTTTTATGGAATGAGCATCATATTCCCGGTGTATTATTCCATCTTGTGCCCTGAACCCAAGTCCGACTTGCTTGCTCAGTTAAGTTTAACCATGTATGATTATCAGCAAAATAGAGTCCAGCACACTCAGCTTTGGCATGACCCATGCTGGACGCCATTTCCTGCGTACCCTCCTTTACAAAGACAATCCTCCATATGCTCAGCTTTGGCATGACCCACATGGAAGACTGTCTAAGTACTGAGGGCTTCAGTGACATGGGGGGCACTTCTTTACTTAACATTCTAAAGGATTTTATTTTAGATTTATAAATATAAACATCATAGAAACTAAGTTAAATATGGTATGAGCCTAATCCTCACGAGCGAACTGATCTTTGTTATTCATTCCGGGAGTTAACTTGTATGGAACAACAAAGACAGGCCAGCATGAGTATTGTGTGCTTGAATTTTTAAAAGGTGCGAACCCATCTGTCGACAATCTTGAGAAACACATTTCGAGATTCGATTGCAAAGTCCGGACATAAGAATGACATGTTCAATATGCAAAATAGAGTTCTTACTTATGACATTCACATGAACAATGAAAGATAGATGAATTAGATTCTATACCTTTGACCATATATTGAATATTCGATATACAAGAAAGAATTCTGGTCTATGGCATTAAGATGAAGGATGAAAGACATATGAATTGAATTCTATATTTTCAACAATATATTCAAGGAGTTCAATATGCAAGAAAAAATTCTTGCCTATGACATTCATATAATGAAGACATGCGCTTATCATCTATTCATTGAAAGGTTCAATGTACAAGAAACAGTTCTTGGTAACGGATGAATAAGATTCTTCAAGCCATACAATATATTATGCAATATGCCTGGAGCATAAGAGAGCAAATAGTAGTCATTTGATGACTAGAATAAATATCTAAGTTCTCATGAAGAACTAAGATATCCTAATCTATGAGAAGCTAGGTGGTGGTAAGAGATTACACTTTCCTAACATGGTTCATTATCACAATTCGTTTATTTTGAATACAGTAATTTGGAAAGAGTTCCAAATAAGATATCGTAATTGAAACAAAATCATATTGTCGCTTCAAAAGCGGATAATAGGTACGCTTAAATCAAAATATGACCTTGGAACTAGGAGTAGTCCTGAGTGATCTTAAAGACTGACAATCTGTGTTGTGAACAAAGAATCACTCAGAATAGAGCAATAAGGATACAAGTACATGTTTCAGAAGTTCTCGACTAATGATAGAGATCATTAGTAGACATTATAAGTTTGCAATGTAAATTTCTATCATCTAATACGCATATATTTCCAGCTAGTAGAACATGAAAGTCATGTTGCCTAATGAGCATTACATGCTTAGGATTAGCCTAGTGCAAGTGGGAGACTGAAGAAATTATGTCCTAGGCCAAGGAATTGGACTAGACATTAGATTATGAGAAACACATTTATTCAGTTCATATATGAATGATTGTCTGGGTGTGTCTGGGTGACTAATATATTCACATATATTAGATCGACCATGAATGACAATTCGGGTGCACGTCATCGGAATATATGATTCTAATGGTAGAACTGTGAACCAACAAATGGCATTCTAAACTGTCCTTAGTGATATGTAAGATGTTTATAGAGATAAACATACTTCAGTTAAGAAGTAAAATATCCACACTAGTATCATGTATGTGGAACTTCATATTTTAATATGATTATACGTCATCCATAATGAGATGTTCATTAGGGTCATCATTAGGTATGCACTGAATTATGACGAGGATTGTGAGTGACCAAGATGGAATTTGTTCCCCTCGTCAAGAGGGAGATATCTCTGGGCCCCGTGATTAACTGGGACTGAAGGAAATGTATGTCCATGTTTAAAATGGATTAATATACATTGTTAATATTATTTTATATTTAGTCAGACTAATTCTCTATCAGGATGAAATACCTTAAAACAATTGTATATAAGATGTATAAATTGATGAACAAAATAATCAATTTTTGATAGTTGATTAAACAAAACAGCACCATTCCGTTGTCAATAGAATAGTTCCGTTCTCAACGGAATAGATATGGAAACTGTAATAACCTTTGCCGCCAAGTTTTCTGTTAAGGAAACACATATTCTGTTAGGAACGGAATAGCTCCGTTGGGAACATAATAGGCGCAACTTAGGGTTTTTTTTGTTACAGTTACTGAGCAATCGTTAAAAAAAAATGAATTGTATCACCATATGGATTTGCCTCCCTCTCTAGTATAAATAGAGAGTCAGTCTCCCTCTATTTTACAGACAATTCTAAAGACTTAGAGGCCGTCATAACACTGAAAGAGAGAGAGAGTTTTGTGAGATAATTTCGGAAAGTATTTCTAGACTTGTCTAGCCGAGACCGGTCCGGTTATTACGTTTGTCTAAAGTTCGCGTGGATACGACTAGAAGTTCTCTAACTTGAGAATTTACGAGGGATCGTTTCCCATCCCTAGGAAGAGCAAGGAGGTTCGTAGATTCGAGTTTCAGGAAGGAGAAGGTTGGAAGTCAGAATCGTTCAGACCTATATCTGTTTTCTGTCTCACAAATCAGGAAGATCCGAGGTATAAATTTTAGTAGCTAATCTCGTACTTTTATTCCCTTAACAATGATTCTAGAGAGAATTGAACCTGTAGGTTCCACTGCACATATAATTTCTTATTCTTGCATATTTAATTTGTGCAAATTTAATCCAAATTTTAACGAAGAAAAAGAGATCTCCAAAGCGATAATTTTGAATAAAAATATATTATGCATATAAATGGAAGAGACTATGCTTATAGAATATTACAAGTCATGCAAATGAAATGAGATGTCACAACATAAGTTCCTAAAAATACAAATAGAATGCAATAAAGCGTGATTCATAGAAAAAGAGAAGAAACTGAGGGCGCATTTAGAAACCTTTCAAGAGACCGCCAAATACTTCAATCCCATTTATTCCTAGATTCTAATACATAAATTTTAACAGCTATATTATTTTCTATTACTATCTTTACTTTAAATTTGAATTATTTTTTTGATAATTTTTTATAGGAAAAAAATTTGGACCTCCCATCATATATATAGCTTCTATCGCCTCCCATTTTCTGAGAGCCTAATTTGGGAGCCCGACCCATACGCCAAATTATTTTTTCCTTACCTCCTAATGACTCAAATACATTACAGGTCAAATATTCAATATACCCAAATTATTGGCTCCCCAGACTCCCAAAACCATCTCATCTCACGATATTTTGAATTTCTCACGATATTTTTATTTTCTCGTGATACAGATGAAATAAATCAGGACTATAAAAGTAGTCAAGATCTGCTTGTTATTTTCGTTCCCCGCTCCGCTTAGCGTTTCTCTCATTCTTTCTAGGCGATTTTGAGACAATTTCACCAATTCTCTTCATTGTTTACGTGATTCATGTTACTGTAGGAATAGTGCCCTAGGCCAAATATTTTTGTACTAGGAAATGGTATGTATTAAGACATTATTATTTATTCAATAAAGGTTGTTTCTTATATATCTGTGTGTATAGGTTGTGAATGTAAATATTATATCAACCAAGAATGACACTTCGGATTCACGTCATCAGAATATGTGATTCTGATAATAGAATTGTGAACCAATGAATGACATTGTAAACTGTCCCTAGTGATATGTAGGATGTTTATAGAGATAGACATAGTTCAGGTATGAAGCTACATATCCACACTAGTATATTCGTAGGCTGGATGATCATGTTCTGCTGATCGTGGACATAGAGATGTCAAGTATGGAATATGGGTACGTGTTAGAGAACACATACTGGACTGACCACACTATGAGAATATGCATGGTATATGTCATTAGTGATTCTCATATGAATAGTGTGATTGTTCCTACGACCTGAGGTCACCATGAATTTCTGTATGAGGAACTGCATACTTTAATATGATCTTACGTCATCCGTAATGGGATGATCAATAGGGTCATCATTAGGTATGCACTGAATCATGACGAGGAATGTGAGTGACCAAGATGGGATTTGTTCCTCTCGTTAAGAGAGAGATATCTCTGGGCCCCCTGATGAACTAGGACTGAAGGAAATGCATGGCCATACTCAAAATGGATTAACATGTGTTGTTAATATCATTTTGTATTTACTCAGTCTAATTCTCGATCAGGAAAGAGACTTTGATCAAACTCAAGGATGACATAATACCGTGTCTTGTGATCAAGACGTATATCGTAGAACAAAAGGAATAGGCAAATGTCTATTCAGATAGGTTTCTGATCGCTGATCATTTCATTTAACATGGGTAGTCATGACATCAGTCTACAGGTTACTCATGACTTACGATCTTTACAAGATCGTTGCCAGTGTTAAATGGAACCTACACGGTCACACAATGAACTCCATTCGTACGGGATGAATATGCCTCAAAAACAATTATACCTATGATGTATAAATTGGTGAACGAAATAATTAATTAATGGATAATTGATTGAACAAAACAGTACCATTTCGTTGGCAACGGAATAGACATGGAAACTATAATAACCTTAGCTGCCAAGTATTCCATTATGGAAATATCTATTCCGTTGGCAACAGAATAGGCGCAGATTAGGATTTTTAGTTATGGTAACTGAGCTATCGTTCGCCTCTCTCTCTAGTATAAATAGAATGGCAGAGTCTCTCTATTGCATACACAACTCTGAAGCCTTAGAGGCCGTCTATTACACAGAAAAGAGAGAGAAAGTCTTGAGAGATATTCGGAAAGTATTTCCGGACTTGTCTAGCCAAGTCCGATTATTCTGTACGTCAGAAGTTTGTGTGGATACGAGTAGAGGTTCTTTAACTTGAGAACTTGTGAGCGATCAATCTTCATCCCTAGGAGAAGATAGGAGTTTCGCGAGCCGAGCTTCAAGAAGGTGTTTCGCAAGTCGAGCTGCAAGAAGGAGACGGAGTACTTCCGTTGAGAACAGAGTACTTCCGTTGAGAATGGAATAGTTCCGTTTAGAACGGAACAGTTCCGTTCCCAACGGAATAAAGAGAGAGGCGAACGATTGCTCAGTTACCATAACTAAAACCCTAATATGCGCCTATTCCGTTGCCAACAGAGGAATAGGTATTTCCATAACGAAATACTTGGCAGCTAAGGTTATTACAATTTCCATACATATTCCGTTGGGAACGGAACTGTTCCGTTGCCAACGGAATGACACTGTTTTGTTCAATTAATTAATTGATTATTTCGTTCACCAATTTATACATCATGTGTACAACTATTTTGAGGCATATTCATCCCATACGAATGGAGTTCATTGTGTGACCGTGTAGGTTCCATTTAACGCTGGCACCGATCTTCTAAAGATCGTAGTCATGAGTAACCTCTAGACTGATGTCATGACTACCCATTTTAAATGAAATGATCAGCGATCATAAACCTATCTGAATAGACATTTGCTTATTCCTTTTGTTCTACGATATAAGTCTTGATCACAAGCCACGGTAATATGTCATCCTTGAGTTTGATCAAAGTCTCTTTCCTGATCGAGAATTAGACTGAGTAAATACAAAATGATATTAACAACACATGTTAATCCATTTTGAGCATGACCATGCATTTCGTTCAGTCCTAGTTCATCCGGGGGCCCAGAGATATCTCCCTCATGACGAGAGGAACAAATCCCATCTTGGTCACTCACATTCCTCGTCATGATTCAGTGTGTACCTAATGATGACCCTAATGATCATATTAAAGTATGCAGTACCACATACAGGAATCCTTGGTGACCTCAGGTCATAGGAACAAGCACACTATTCATATGAGAATCACTAATGACATATACCATGCATATTCTCATAGTGTGGTCAGTCCAGTACGTGTTCTCTAACACGTACCTATATTCCAGGCTTGACATCTCTATGTCCATGATCAGCAGAACATGATCATCCAGCCTGTGAATATACTAGTGTGGATATGTAGCTTCTTACCTGAAGTATGTCTATCTCTATAAACATCCTACATATCACTTGGGACAGTTTAGAATGTCATTCGTTGGTTCACATCCTACATATCACTTGGTTGATATAAGGTTTACATTCACAACCCATACACACAGATATATAAGAAACAACCTTTATTGAATAAATAATAATGTCTTAATACATAATCCATTTTCTAGTACAAATACATTTGGCCTAGGGCACTAATCTTTCAATTCTATCGATTTTCCTCCTCTTGAATCTGTATCTCTGTGGATCTTATTGTTTTCTGACATCGATCGGTCACAAGAGGTGAAATTCTGATTTTTTTCATATAATTTTGCTTTCGTGAATTGCTGAAAGATTTCTTATTAGTTTTCAATGAATTTTACTCGCTAAAAAATCTGTGTTAGTTATTGTATTGTCTGATTTTGATAATTTTTATGTTTTTGTCAAGATGAGATTCAAGATTTCGTACTATGAACTCTATCAACGACTGGATATTACTCAAAAGTATCGGTCATAGGTGATTGTGCTATTTCAGTTGTCAATTTTGTGTTTTATTTAGTAAGTTGAACCTTATTGATCTCTATTTCTATGAATTTGTTCTCATCTCATCTTCTATTGATTGAAAAACCCATGATTATACATAATATTACGTTTGAATGAATTTTAAATTTTAAATGAATGTTAAATTTCTTTTATTTATTTAATAATATACCTTTTATAATTTATAATATATTTTTTTAATCTTTTTTTCCTTCAGGTGTAAGTTCTATTGAGTAGCTTTTGTTATTCATTCACGTTTCTTCAACTCAGGTCAGTAATACTTGTCTAATATTTTACTATCCCTTTTGTTATTCCCCTGCTAAGGTTTTGGCCTGTTTAATTATTTTTAATGATTAAAATTATGTTACCTTTAGAGTGATATTATTTTTATAATTGATATTATACCTTTTCAAGTTACTATATAGCTTTGACATTTTTTATTTTTATTTTCCCTAAGGTCCCGTTTGGGAGCAGGATAAGTGGGGAATAACTGATTTTAACCCCATAATCCCTGCCAAACACTGATTGAAACGCAAGGAATAAGAAGAAATAGAGCTAAATTTTCTAACCCAACTATGTATCAGTAGTAATTTTAACCCACCTTTATGCTCCTTTTTATGACCATAATACCCTCGTCATACCCCCAATCCCTTTATTTTTTTTATTTTTTAATTCAAATCCTTCTCTCACTGCCAAGTCATCCTTCTTCTCCCCCACTACCAAATTCCATTTTCTCCATTATTCATCTTCTCAAATCTCAAATATCTTTCAATATATTTAATTTCTCCACAAATAAATTATATGAATAGACTCTATATTTTTTTCTCTTCAATTTCAGATCATGATTGCATAAATTCCATGTGAGTATAATTACATTTTTGTTTGTGTGCTATTGTATGCATTGGTGTGTATTGAGTGTGAGTCCTTTGGTAAAAGATGAAGATGATAAAAATGAAAGATTGAAATGGAGTCAGTCAAGTGGAACAGAGAATTAGGAAAAAAGTATAAAGAAAAACCATGGAGCAATGGAACCAAAGATAAAGTTGCAGGTAGGATGAATAAGAATGATTAAAGAAAAAATTAAAAGAAATTAAAAAATTACAAGGAATTTTCCTTTAAGATCATGTAGACACTTATTCATGTAAAAATTAACATCATAAAGGAACCCGGATAATGTTATCTAATTTAATTTAATATCATGTCAATTATTATATGGATATTTTGGTCATTTCTACACTATCCTATTTTTAAATTGAAATTATCCTAATTTTTATCTCTACCATCTTACCAAACATCATCATAAAATTTAGAGGTAAGCAAGAATAAATCCTTAAATCCTAATAAAATTAACTCCCTCTTATCCTCCTGCCGAACATAGCCTTATTGATTATATGTTTTATTTTTTCAACACAGTGATGAATCTTCTATGAAATTTAAGCTGTCCTTTTCTTCTAGCTCAGAATGGTCCGAAAACTCGGAAAATGAAGCAAACGATGAAATAAATTGGGAGATGTTGCTGATAAAGATTCAATTTCTACGAGGTTGAGCTTTGTCATGTATGACTGTCAAACAGAGGCTAAATTTAAGGTATTTCATCCTTTTGTAATATCCTTATGGTTTATTTATATTTTGTTTATACCTTTGTCAACTTTGCAATATATATTTCTCAATCTCATATAGTTAAATTCTGGTATATGTTTTTCAAATGTATATTGCATAATGCAAAAAGTATACCAGAATTTCACAACTGAGATATAAAGGAATAGAAGATATACTACATAATGCAAATAAAAGAAAAACTCAGAGATCCGAAATGGTTCGATGAGATTTACAACCTTCGGAATAAATGGGTGCCATTTTCATTAAATGACTCGGTATATATCTTTTGCCTTTATTCGTACCTTCTTTTTCAAATTTCATAAGCCATCCAACATATTGCTAATTCGATACATTTTCTTTTTCTGTTTTGTACTTAGGACAGATGGGGTTTGTATTTGTTCTGTTTACCTGATGCTACATCTTTTTGGCTATATATTTTTTTGGTGCTGTGAATTAAATGGTATGAGTTTGTACTAAATTGGTATGTGTTTTACGTAGACTGGTAGATGTTTGTTTAAATTTGGTATGTGCAATCTTGTATGCGTTTCTCTACAATATGTATCGGTTTCTACTAAACTGGTATAGGTTTGTGTAGACAGGATATGTGTTTGTGTTAAAATTTGGTATGTGCAGACTGGTACGTTTTATTTAAAACTGATATATAAGTTTCTATTCAACTGGTATGTCTTTTGTGTAGACTGGTATGAGTTTGCTTTTGTGTATCTTGTTGTACAAAACATGTTATGAAAATATTATGATTTCATTTTTCTGTGTTTTCTGATAATTTCAAATTTTTTCTAACTTTTTTAGGAAACCTCATGAAAAACGCGTCGAAAAAGAGCGCAGGCAACATCAAAAAACCTGATGAAAAATGCGTTGAAAAAAAAATAATACTGAAAATGAACTGAAAAGGTCGCGTGCAGCGTGACACAACGCGAAGCTGGAAAGATATCCGTATGATATTTCTCCAGCTAAGTGCAGGCAACGTCAAAAAAATCTGATGAAAAACGCGCCAAAAAAATAAAAAAAAATCATACTAAAAACGCACCGAAAGGGTTGCGTGCAGCACGACACTGAGCAAAATTAGGCATGACATCTGTGTAGCTAAGCACAGACATTGTCTGAAAAGAAACACGCAAAAAAGAAGAAAAAAAAAATTGAGGAATTGAAAATACCGCGAGAAATTGAGTTGAAGCCATATGGAGCTACGACAAAAATAATTATATGTTGAATTTCGTGGGATCCATTTTGGGAACTTCTAATATTAGTCATCAAATATGGGAGCACGACAGTCCATTCAATCGGAAGCTCCGAAGTTCAAAATGACTTCCATTTTTATAATACATAGTGCGATCTCATTGATTGGGAGCTAAGGAGTCACAATTTGTGAAAGATTAATAGTCGGTATACGATCATATCGTAAGCACCCATGTCGTCTAGTTGCTTCTAAAGCTCGGAGGTCATGGTCGCTATCATGAGAGAAGCTATCTTCGTGTCCTCCTTAACGTATTTAGCATACATATCTCAAGCAGCCCTTGTGGCTCCCTGTTCTGGTTCCTCTAGGTAAGCCTCTTCTATGACATACAGTTTATTGTCAGCCTTGAGAACAATTCTCAGGTTTCTAAACCAGTCAAGGAAGTTAGACCCATTGAGCTTATCCTTCTCAAGGATAAATCGCAAATTCAACCCAGTTGAATTATTATTTGCCATTATTTTACAAGTTAAAATGTAAAGTGCCATTATTATTTATTCATTGGGGTTGTTTTGTTTTGGTGTTTCTTATATTGTACTCCCACTATTTTTCTTCAAATCAACCACCTTCAGTAGTATTGATTCGGAAACTTCAAATGAATGTGGTTTCATAGTGAGTCAAGATCCGTATTTCATTGAGTATTAAGTGCGCTTTGGCGCAACCCTCAATACACAACTATTTAGGTAGGAACAGTTCCAATTGTATCATATACAACTCTTTCCTTTTATGGAATGAGCATCATATGCCCGGTGTATTATTCCATCGTGTGCCCTGAGCGCAAGTCCGACTTGCTTGCTCAGTTAAGTTTAACCATGTATGATTATCAGCGAAATAGAGTCCAGCACACTCTGCTTTGGCATGACCCATGCTGGACGCCATTTCCTGCGTGACCCACATGGAAGAATGTCTAAGTTCCGAGACCTTCAGTGACATGGGGGGCAGTTCTTCACTTAACATTCTGAAGGATTTTATTTTAGATTTATAAATATAAACATCACAGAAACTAAGTTAAATCTGTTATGAGCCTAATCCTCACGAGCGATCATGAGGTTCCTAATTCTAGATCTATCTCTAGATTACAGAAGTAATCATCAACGAACCCTTCGTTGTGTGTGCAAAGGCCATCTTCCGAAGATTGCGCCAAGATCTCTTGCCTTGAAGTCTTGAAATAATATCTATCCTAACAACTATCCTATTGCTAGAAAAGATAATTTACAAATTTGGACAACTCACGGGTTGCCATACTTACAACTTTGGACAACTCACTGGTTGCCAAAGATATTAAATAAAATTACAAGTATTGACACACAAGATTACATCACAGAACAATCACAGATCTAAAGCTCGTACCATATTTGTATATTTAAATTCCATGTATAACAAAAATTAGGGTTTCTCGTAAAATTAGCATGATCCGTTGTGAACGAAACTATTCCGTTCTAAACGGAAGTATTCCGTTCTCAACGGAGATGTGCTGGAAATTTGTAGTTTCTTTTGTTTTAGTTCCGTTTCCAAAATGGATTTCGAAAAACTATTTTTCGAAACTCCAGAGAATCATAATTTCCAATATTATATTCCTAGAAACTATTCCCGTGATGTTTTGAAATAATATTTTCAAAACCCTAAAATTTATTATTCTAGAATTTACTAAATTTTAAATATGTAATAGACGATTATTTCCTTAACGAATGCTCTGAGGCCACTGTTGGGAAATCCATAGCCATGTACATTACATGCGCAGCGAAACCTATGGATTTAACCTGTCCTAGGATCTACGTTAAGGGAATAAAAGTACGAGATTAACCATTAAAATTTATACCTCGGATCTTCTTGATCCGTGAGATGAAGAACGGATGCAGGTCTGAACTTTTCTTGACTCGCAACCGTCTCCTTCCTGAAGCTCGGCTCGCGAAACACCTTCCGTAAGCTCGGCTCGCGAAACACCTTCTTGAAGATCGGCTTGTGAAACTCCTTGCTTATCCTAGGGATGAAGATTGATCGCTCACAAGTTTCCAAGTTAGAGAACCTCTACTCGTATCCACGCGAACTTGAGACGTACTGAATAACCAGACCTGGCTAGACAAATCCGGAAATACTTTCCGAATCTCTCTCAAGACTTTCTCTCTCTTTTCTATGTAATAGACAACCTCTGAGGCTTCTGAGTTGTGTATAATAGAGAGACTCTGCCCTTCTATTTATACTAGAGAGAGAGGCGAACGATTGCTCAGTTACCATAACTAAAAACCCTCATCTGTGCCTATTCCGTTGCCAATGGAACTATTCCATTGCCAACAGAATAAGTATTTCCATAATGGAATACTTGGTAGCTAAGTTAATTACAGTTTCCATGTTTAGTTCCGTTCCCGATGGAATGTACTATTTTGTTCAATCAATTATCCAATAATTGATTATTTCGTTCACCAATTTATACATCATATGTATAACTGTTTTTGTGGCACATTCATCCCATACGAATGGAGTTCATTGTGTGACCGTGTAGGTTCCATTTAACGCTGGCAATGATCTTCTATAGATCGTAACTCATGAGTATCTCTAGACTGATGCCATGACTACCCATGTTAAATGAAATGATCAGCGATCATAAACCTATCTGAATAGACATTTGCTTATTCCTTTTGTTCTACGATATACGTCTTGATCACAAGGCACGGTAATATGTCATCCTTGAGTTTGATCAGAGTCTCTTTCCTGATCGAGAATTAGACTGGATAAATATAAAATGATATTAACAACACATGTTAATCCATTTTGAGCATGGCCATGCATTTCCTTCAGTCCTAGTTAATCATGGGGCCCAGAGATATCTCCCTCATGACGAGAGGAACAAATCCCATCTTGGTCACTCACATTTCTCGTCATGATTCAGTGCATACCTAATGATGACCTTAATAATCATCCCATCATATTAGAGTATGCAGTTTCACATACAGGAATCCATGGTGACCTCAGGTCATAGGAACAATCACACTATTCATATGAGAATCACTAATGACATATACCATGCATATTCTCATAGTGTGGTCAGTCCAGTACGTGTTTTCTGACACGTACCTATATTCCAGGCTTGACATATCTATGTCCATGATCTGCAGAACATGATCATCCAGCCTGCGAATATACTAGTGTGGATATGTAGCTTCTTACCTGAAGTGTCTTTCTCTATAAACATCCTACATATCACTAGGGACAGTTTAGAATGTCATTCGTTGGTTCACAGGTCTACTATCAGAATCACGTATTCTGATGACGTGAACTCGAAGTGTCATTCTTGGTTGATATAAGTTTTACATTCAGAACCCATGCACACAGATATATGAGAAACAACCTTTGTTGAATAAATAATAATGTCTTAATACATAAACCATTCCCTAGTACAAATATATTTGGCCTAGGGCACTAATCCTACAATAACAAACATAAAATTTATTCTAAGATATTTCATATAATATGTGCATATAGGTTATTTTAATATAATTAAAATAGACCATTAATATGCAATTTAGTTTTATGTGATCAAAGTGCGTGACTTTGATAGTAAAACTATAAAGTGTTATGAATGCTATTCTAAATCGTCCCTGGTCATTTATAGGATATTTGTGGAGACAAATATACTTGCGGATACATATAAATATATATTTATAGACAAGCTATAAATGTACACCAATATATTAGTTGACTGAGATCATGTTTTACTGATCATGGATATATAGTTATCAAGTCACTGACATAGGTATATGTTAGAGACCATATACTGGACTGACCCGCCATAAGAATGCTACATGTTTTATGTCATTAGCGATTCTTGTAACATAAATTATTTATAGTTCTTTGACCTGAGATTGTCTCGGTTCCCAACATGAGTAATTTTATACTTTAATATAATCTAACATTGTCTTTTACCGGGTAGTCATAATGGTTACGATTAGGTATATAATGGATCATGTGGAGGGATGAGTGCAATCAAGATGGGATTTGTTCCTCTCATAAATGAGAGAGATATCTTTAGGCCTCTTGATGAATTGAACTGAAGAAATGTATAGCTATACTCAAATGAATTAATAAGAGTTATTAATGCTATTTGTTCTTGTTCAGTTTAATTTGGAATCAAGAAATATTAATCGATTAATATAAGGATGACGTATTACATGCCTAATGATCGATATAGATATCGCGTGATAAAGGGACTAAATACGTGATCCTTGATTAGGTAAATCGGATCATCGATATTCACTTAAATTGGGTAGTCATGATGGCTTGATAGAGTCATGATTTATAGACTGTCAAGTCTATTTCCAACATTAAGTGAACCTACAGGGTCACACACAAAGTGATGGTGTTATGTACTAGGCCAAAGTGTTTGTGACCTAGATGATGGATTGTAATAACAAACATAATATTTATTCCAAGATATTTCATATAATATGTGCGTATAGGTTATTTTAATATAATTAAAATAGACCATGAATATGCAATTCAGCTTTATGTCATCAAAGTGCATGACTTTCATAGTAAAACTATAAAGTGTTATGAATGCTATTCTAAATCGTCCCTGATTATTTATAGGATATTTGTGGAGACAAATATACTTGGAATACATATAAATATATATTTATATACAAGCTACAAATGTACACCAATATATTAGTTGATTGATGATTATGTTTTACTGATCATGGATAAATAGTTATCAAGTCATTAAGATAGGTATATATTAGAGACCATATACTGGACTGACCCGCCATAAGAATGCTACATATTTTACGTCATTAGCGATTCTTGTAACATAAAGTATTTATAGTCCTTTGACCTGCGATTGTCTCGGTTCCCAGCATGAGTAATTTTATACTTTAATATAATCTAACACTACCTTTAATCGGGTGGTCATAACGGTTATGATTAGGTATACAATGAATCATGTAGAGAGATGAGTGCAATCAAGACGGGATTTGTTTCTCTCATAAATGAGAGAGGTATCTTTAGGCCTCTTGATCAATTGAACTGAAGAAATGTATGGCCATACTCAAATGAATTAATAAGAGTTATTAATGTCATTTGTTCTTGTTCAGTTTAATTTGGGATCAAGAAATATTATTCAATTAATATAAGGCTGACGTATTACATGTCTTATGATCTATATAAATATCGTGTGACAAAGAGACTAAATACATGATTGTTGATTAGGTAAATCGGATCACCGATATTCACATAAATTGGGTAGTCATGATGACTTGCTAGAGTTAGCTCATGATTTATAGACTGTCAAGTCTATTGCCAATATTAAGTGAACCTATAGGGTCACACACAAAGAACAAACTGAAACAGGTGTAGAAAATCCTAACAACTTATATGATGAGTTGCATAAGAATGTCACAAAAGATATTGTCATCTTATGTGATAAGATGTGATATATATGTATATAAAGACTATGAGCACAAAAGATTATGCAATCTAGAAGAGTCTAGATGATACATATGGATAATGATGAGCGATGCCATACACATCTTTTAGTATGAAGAGACATGACTCTTCACCTCTATATAAGGATATAGAGGGCTCTAAAATTCAGAACAACACATCATTCTCTCTCTCATTATTTTCACATTCTATTTTGGGAGACAAAAGAGAGAAAATATATTTTCTAATTTGTATGACAAAATAATGAAAGGGTGTTTTCTTTTGTATGACAAAAACGAAAGAGTGCGATTATATGAGAGGAATTATACATTTTTTGTGAGACAAAATAAGAAGAAGAAAAATAGTTTTCTTATGCAAGAGGAGAACAAGCTACTAGCATATAAATTGTTCTTCTTCCCATTTTAAGAAGTTTGTTCGTGTGGACACCGGTAGAGGCGTTCGTACTTTCAGGGCTTGTGATATATTCGGCCTAAGAAGATGAGAATGGTTTATTGAGAGTTTTGGTGGAGATCGATTGTGTGTACGGTAAATGGCTTGTGCACGATACAACCTAGACGGCCTTAACGGACGAAAATCGGTTAGGACAGTAACCGGTTTAGATGTGCTTGGACAACACACATGGTTTGAGCGTCATGGATTAAGCGTAATCCGAAAGGTACTTTTTAAGTATTAGTTCTTTGATTTAACCGATACGTATGGGTCCTCGGGATGGATTTTGGACGGAATTTTTTATTTTTCCGCTGTGTTATGCACGTCCAAAACCCAACAGTGGTATCAGAGCGACGTGCGTATTTTGGTTAAATTGAGTCGGTATATATGCGATATATACTATTTAGATACCATTTATAATTTTGATTTATAATTATAAGGCTTGTATATAGAGTATTCAAGTGTTGAATATTCTTAATTGAAAAGTTGCGATTAATGGATATGATCGAAGAGTTGCATTTAAAGAATGCGACCAAAGGATATGACCAAAGGATGCGATCCAAAAGTTATGTCCAAGAGACGCGATCAAAAGATGCGATGAATTGATGTGATCCAGAAGTTGTGTCCAAAAGATGCCGCCAAGAGATGCGATCCAAAGGTTGAGTCCAAGAGTTGCGACCAACGGGTGTGACCAAGGATGCGATCCAAATGTCACAACCAAGGAATGCGTCAAAAGGTTGTGTCTAAAGAGTTGCGGCTAATGGTTGCGACTAAAGATTGTGAACAAAAGGTCTGACTAACGGGTGTAGTAAAAGGGTGGCACTAAAGAGTGTGACCAATGGATATGATCCAAATGTCACGTCCAATAGGTTGCGACTAACGGTTGTGACTAAGGGGTGCGACCAACGGGTGTAATCGACATGCGTAACCAAGCGGTATGCCCGAAAATGTGCAATCGCAAGAGTTACGGCCTCTTGAATAGTTATGTCTTCATGAAAGGGTCCATACCATGAATTACCTTTTTGAAATGGTGCATGTGATGCATTATTTCATGAAAAGTTGCATGTGATGTATTGAATTCATGAAAAGATGCCTATGATGCATTAATGTGTAGAAAAATGTGTGTTGACAAAGTTGACCAGGTGTTGACCATGTTGACCATGTTGACAGTTGACTGTTGACCCACTGTGTTGACTGTGGACTATGTTGATTGTTGATTGTATTGACTATTAATTGTTGACAGTTGACTACACTAATTTATCCCTTGACTATTGACCATTGAATTGGTCCAAAGTTAATCATGACCTGGTCAAACGTTCACCGATCCAAATGTTGACTGAGCGAAATATTGATTTTCGACTTGTTAAATGTTGACAATGACGACCGCGCCGCGAATTCGCATTCGTAAGCTATATATATATATATATATATATATATATATATATATATATATATATATATATATATATATATATATATATATATATATTTTATAAATGGTTAAATAATCGAAACATAATATGATTATATTTATATTTGATATATTTGTTGATATGTGTTGATATAATAAAAGAGTTCATTAGGCATAACACATACATCATTGAGATGAAGGAGTTCATCGTCCATCATGAATACATCATTAAGATGATAGGTTCATTTTCAACCACACATCATGGTGATGAAAGAGTTCATCGATTTCTATATATGGAGATAAGATTTCTATATACAATCTAAGAAAAATTTCATGGAGATGAAATATATATTAGGAAATCTTTATGTTTGTTCAGAAAGATCAAGGCCATGATATATCATCATTATTATCTTTATTCTATTATTACATGTGATGTTCTTTGAAGATTGCATATAACATATAATATTAAATAAAATCCCTCAAAATAATGTTAAGTCTTGAAGGGCCTTCCATAAGTCTAAATTTCTCAATACTCTGATCAACCCTGCATAGGTCGTGCCAAAGCTGGGTATGTAGGGACAATCTTTGGAGGAGAGAATGTGTGAAATGGGAGCCAACATAGGTCATGCCAAAGCGGAGTGTGTTGGGTACTATTTTGCCTATGATTAAACATGGTTTGACTTAACTGGGCTAACAAGTCGGATTTGGGCTCGGGGCATACGATACGATATATACGTCGGGCATATAATGTTTATCCTATGCTGTTCAAGAGTTGTATGAGATACAATTGAAATTGTTCCTACCTAAATAAGTTAAGTTTTGAGCAATGAGCCAAAACTCACTTAGGACTTAATTGAAATATGGATCTTGTCTCGCTATGAAACTTTTAGGATTGAAAGTTTCTGAATCAATGCGTTTGAGGGTTATTGATTTGATTAAAAATAGTGGGAACCATTATATGAAATATTTAAAAAATAATAGTATTTGCATATTATTCAAATAGAATAGTATATCTATTTATGTCTCAGATAGGTACTTGAAAAGGATAAATAGCATGAGATGCTAATAATTGTTAACTTGAACATGGACAATTATTGTCAATAATGTTCTCGTGCTTAAAAAAAAAAGAACGTAAAGAATAATCCCAAAGATAAGGGTAAGATGTTGCCGGGGCTTCGGCCTTAGATAAGAAGTTGGTATATTTCGCAATGACTCGGTTCATTGAAAGACACCATAATTTCTCAAGAAGATATGAAAAAGGAAAAGAAAGGGTAGTGTGACTATCGCTTCAAGTATTCATGTTATAGAAATTAGCTTGTCTATTTTATGTGTATTAGATACACGATATGAATTACACATTTGTGAAAATATACGGACTAATATATCATAAATTGAAGCTGAGTGAAAAAAGTTCAAAAAATGGGTTTTGTTAGGCCGGGGATGATTTATCAATTACCAAAAAAAAATTATAACCATCTTTATTCGTTATATTAAGTTAGATCTTATGTAATGTGTCATTATAATAATTCGTTTCGTTAGAAAATAATACGCATACAAAAGCTTCATCATTTGTACTGACGTGGTGCCGAATGGCATATAAAATGGACATCATTATATTATATGGAAATGGTGCTGAAAACCAAAGCTGAATATAAAAGCTCGGTGTACATGAAACTGGTCCACAAATTATTTTTCCATGCATTTGGCTTAATTCACATGTTCTATCCGATTTACCTCTACATTGGGCTTAAAAAAAAATAAACTGAAGTAAAGTTTTCCTCTCCTGTCCGCTCAGGGTTAGAGTCGGGAGGCCCTCTCACGGAAATTAAATTGAGACCCAAATTTTTTAAATAATATTATCCTAAATTAATTACCAAAATATTTTTAAATATGAAATTGATAATAATTAAAAAATTAATTAAAATTTTTTCAAAATACCACTCGTCTTACTCAAAATAAAAAAATAAAATAAATATTTTTTATAATTTAAATATGTTTCTTCTATCTTTAGAAGCAAATATATCTATTAAATAAGAATAATCCAGATTATATGCAAACTTTTGTTCAATTGATAGTATTGCTAATCTATTTAACCTCTCTCTTGGGAAAACGAACCTTTTATCTTCTCTTTCTCTTTAATTAGTCTCGAATTTAACCTAATTTATATAAAATTAGAAACAATGAATTTTAATTAACCAAACACAAAATAAAGAAAAATAAAGTGAAAGAAACCTTAAGGGAAAAAATATTTGAAGAATCCTTCTTTCTTCCTCTCCTTTCTATCTTATTTAGTCCTTAATAAATTTACACAATTTTAGATTTGTAATTTAACCCTCCTACAAATACAAAATTAAATTAGAACAGTTAGTTTAGTAAGACTAATTTTATTTGTACACCCCTATAAATTCTAAAATAGTATGTAATACTTATAAATTATCATGGATATTTCTAATTTCATCAATTTATCTAATGTATGTAAATAAAATAGGATGAAAATGAGTAGTTAATTAATAATAAAATTAGTCAAATAATTACTTACTTGATAGGAAGATATTCCTTTAGTGAAGATAAGTCATACGCAAACCTCCAATTACAAGAATTCTTCTATTAATTGGTTCACCTCTTCTATTTGGGGCTTCAATGAGTGGGTAGGAGTTTGTTAGGCATGGGCATGGAAGAAGGCTGAGGAGATGTCAGATTGGCTTGCAAGGAAAAAGGGGATATTTTTTATTAATAGGTAGAGGGCAATTGAGATTTGTTTTGCGTTGAGTTTTGAATGAAAATAGTTTTTGTTTTATTTCAGTTTGTTCTCTTTATCGTTTTCAATTTGGGGTTGAAAATAATCCGAATTCAGTACAAATTCCACCAAAATTTTCCACAATTAAGACACTCGTTTGAAATTTGGGGTTGAAAATAATCCAAATTCAGTCCAAATTCCACTAATTTTTCATAATTAAGAGACAAATTATGTCAATTAAATGCACAGTTAAACAAAAAACACCAAGCTAACCACAAAAATGAAATATACCTTCAAATTCACAGAACATTAAGAAGAATTCTTCTTTTTCTTCTTAATTTTTTTCCTCTTTTCTTTTCCCTCTTTATTTCCCATTTGATGAAGATTAAGCTTGCGTATGAAAGAGAGAGATGAAGAATCATCGACCTTATGGTCGTAAAGACCATCGCCTCTGTCGTTCCGATGGTCGGAAGGGAGCGGACGGGCTTCGATTTTTTTTCCTTTCGCGTGAGAATTGAGTGACTGAGTCGGTCCATGAGTTGAGTTGATTCTTGGTCCACTTCTCACGGGCCGGCTTATAATTATATGGGCTAAATTTTAAATTTTAGTGTATATGATTTATATAGGGTATATTTTATATGGAGCCCATTCCATATTGAAGGCCCTTGGCCTATGTCAGTACTGGACCTTTATAGGGCCGGGCCTGTGTCTTCCTCCGTCCACCTCTCTCTTCTATCCTCCCATCTTCCTCTCCTTCCTTTCTACTATGTTTTTCTTTCCACCCTCTCCTCTCTTCATGTGTCTTCTTTTCATTGAAGAAGGGACCTCCTCTGTAATATACCCTAATGCTTCCATATCACAATAAGGGAGTACTTCATGACTCAGCTCCATTGCCTGAAGCTCTCTCCCCCATTGGATCTGCTCCAACCATCACTGAACCACATTCCCCCTAAGCCCTAATGCTTTTCCACCACACCTCCATCCGGCCCACCACAATCTGCCACCTCAACCATAAGTTACGGATATTCTCAACCCTTGGATCTGCCTACCGACCCGACATTACTACTCATTCTTAACTCTGTCTCCCATTCATCACTAGCTTCTATATGACCTCAACCATAGCATACATCTCAAGTATCTTAACAACCCATACTCCATGATGTACCTACTCCCATGAAGTTTGTCCTATACCGATACGGAGGCTCATCCTTAGAATACCTTTTGCAACTGTCGGAAACCATCATTCTTAATGACCTATATCTTGATCCGCAACTATGGCTACAAAGATATGGCATAACCATTTTCTCAAGGCAAACCACTAATAACATCGCATACATTGATCATCCATTCAAAATTGAGGTCCACATTCTTAACTTTCTCCTTGACTATTGGTACTGGTCTTACTTCGGACAGGCGGTAAGCTGTTTCGGGCAATTGATAGATGTAATCTAGACATAATCTAACCGGAGTTGATAAAAACACTAGAAAGTTCTATGTCCTAAAGCTCAAATCATTTCGGAGTTCATCTTCCTAGGACATGGTTTATGCTGGTCCGTGCTTACTATATACGTAGTAAACATTGAACTGTATCCCCCTGTAATGTGTATTTTTGTACACATTTTTAGGGGTTTTATCATGAAAAATTCATCAATAAATTGCATAAATTATATAAAAAATATTTAAAATTAATAAAAATTATTTGTGAAACTCTTAATATACTTTTGTGTGATTTTCAGGTAAAAAAATCGAGAAAACGATATTTGGACGACTTGGTGAAAAGTCAACTCCAAATGACAGCCTATCTGAAAAGCCTGGGCCAAAGATGGCCGAATTTTCAACAAATCTCCGCAAAAACCCTACACACGATTCCCCAAAATTCTTATGAACCTTATCCGTCTCCTATCCAAGCCGAGACCTACAAAATCCACAAAAAGACGAAAGTCAAACCCGGGAAATCGCCGAGTTGACCAAAAGTCAACTTTTCCAAAAGGGATCAAACTGGGTATCAAGTCGAAGAGCGCGATGATACGAATCCAACGGTATAAACCTTGCGAAAAAAGACCTTCTAGAACTCCCAGAAAATGCGATACAAGATTTGGTCAACCTTTGACCTGGTCAAATCCCTTTCAACCAACCAGAGTGTGACACATGTCCACAAATTTTACGCAGAATTTGTTCAACACATAAACCAAGGAAAAAGAATTTAAGTTTAACCAATCAAGAGCTGACACGTGGCAGATTATTTTAAAAATCAGCAAATCCGAAGATGACACGTGGCTAGTTTGTTGGAATTAGATAAAAGCAGAACACGTGGCAACTTGTGATTGGGTAGCATCATTAACAAACGTCCGTGCAAATCTCAGTACGAGATTAACGCCAGCCACTCAGGAGGTGACGCGTGGCAAAATGTGTTGATCAAAACGCGTTTAACAGTAATGTACACCTTTCACTCTCCAATGATTATATTACTGGACGCCTCCGGTGAGGAAATAACACACGATTTTCCAAGTATGGGACGCTCCAGTGGGAAGAAACAGAGAGGAAACCTCACGCGCTTTCTGCCGAACTGACAGAGCTCAGTACGAGGAATGAATCGGGCCAATAAGGAGTTGCCACGTGGCAAGCGTTTTCAACAGAATTGAAAGGTGAGACGCGTGGCAAAATTGTGGCCATTGGATCAGATATCTGATTTTGATCAACTGAATCTCTGAGCGACACGTATACTATCCGTTGAATTCGGATGAGATAGAAGATGAAATGATATATGTACCCAGAAATTGCACTCAAGCTGAATTTGTATAGAAAAGAAGAAAATAGTGCTAAATACCCCCCAAATTGCTACGCAAAACAGAATCCGGATCAAGTTAAATTTTTAGTCCCACAAGCTTATTTCCAAATAATTCTAGGTCATTTTTATCTATAAAAATACACCTTTTTCTCTCTCTAAGGGGATTGATCCATTCTTACATCAAATTCATAGACTTATTTCTTCTTCCATCTCTTCCACCATATTTTTTTCTTTTCCACCATTAATGTCCAATAACTTCAAATCTTCAATTCTTGAGAATTAAAAGAGAAAAATTGAATTTTAGAGAGAAGTGCTTGATCTAGATGGGGCAAGTGCTAAATCGATCAAGAAAGGGGAGAGATCGAGAACGATTCGCTTCTTTAGGGTTTGATTTAGTTTTCTTTCTCTTATTTGTATTTTATTTTTGATGCAAATATGTTTTTTGTGGACATGAGTGAGTAGTTTTAAGAGTAGGGAAAGACTTTTTGTGTGACTTGTGTTGATGAAATCTTAAGTGAAACTTTGCATTTTATTATGGTATTTTAAGATGAAGTTGAGTTATTTAGAAAAATAATTTAATGTGAAATATTCATGAGAAATGTCTAGATTTGTTTGGATAATATTGACTTGGAAAAGTTTTCCTTATTCAAATAAGGGTTGAATCAATTATAAGAACACTTAAAAATAGAAGTTTTTAAATGGATCTGAAGGTTGATGAGTTTATTAATCAATTTTTGGAAGGAAATTAATTAAACCTTGCTTATAAATACTATATAATTAATTTGCTATCCTTTGTGATTAGTTATTCTCAAGTTACACAAATCGTCATTATTTCCCTACTATTTCCCTTTTATCCTTTAAAAAGAAAATTTGTTTTTAATTTTATCTTTCGTGCAATTCTTCTTATTTAGAGCAACAACAACAATCTTTCAAAACCACAACACTAAAATCAAAGTGAGAATCGAACGTTAAAATATTTAAGGCCTTGCTTCCTTGTGTTCGACATCCTAAACTCAAATTTCACTTATACACTTTGTAGATGAATTAGGGAACTTATAAATATCTTTGTTAACGCGTGATTACACCTGATAAGAGGTATTTTTGCAGTCGTTTTACGCTCACCAAAAGAAATTTGTAACCCTAGACTTAACTACAATAAAGTAGACAGTGGAAGTAGGGGTCGAACCACAGAGAGCTATTTAGACTAAACCAGGTAAAAAGATTACTTCTCTAATGAAAATGGACTCTAATAAAAATAGAAAACTAAAATAAGGAGAAACCAATACCGTAAATAAAACCAAACACAAGACCTAAAACAAGACACACAATTGGGGGGTTGTTGATTGGTTGATTGCAACAAAATGAAAGTAACAAGTAAAGAGAAAACTTAAAGTAAATACTAAAAGATGTGGTGGTTTTGTGAAATGAGGCATAGTTTCGTGTAGTGAATTTGTGTGTAACTTTATCCTTGATTATAATAATGAATTTGAAATTAATATCTTAAGTGTAGTAAGATGAGCTCTAACTGATAAATAACTCAAACAAAAAGATAGGATTTTAGTTTAGATGAGCTCGTAAATAAAAATACTAACCTACTTGAATAGCATGACCAATTCAATAGGAATCATTGGTCATTTAAACAAATCAAAACCTCCTAAACAATGAGCTTGTTCAGAACTGTTTAGTTCGTTATGAGTTATTTGCACTTGGTTATTATTCAAATTATAATAGAAGCTATTGAGCAAAGCAACCAAAGGAATTTTGTAGCCCTTGTTAATTACTATTGAACATAGAATTGACCGAAATAAACTTAAAACAATTCATTGAGCATGAAAGATAATAAGTAAGTGAAAACAGAATAATAACCGTTCAAATGAAATTCATTATTAATGGTCTCAAAAGTTACAACAAAAAAACATAAACACTAACTATGCCTCGAAGGGCTTACTCGAAATACATGGAAAATAAAGAAAATAAAATAATGATAGAACCCATTAATGAAGCGCGGATGGAAGAATGAAGCTTGCTTGACTTGCCCAACTCCAAGAGAGAGAATGATGAAGTTCAAAAGTGATTAGAATATATGCCTTGCACCTGGTTATAACCCTCTCAAAAGGTGATCATGAGGGATGAATGAAGCCCCATGCAAAGAGTGTGAATTAACATGGCAAAAACATGAAGAGTGAATGCAAATTGCATGATAGATCTGTCCAGAAGATGGTCAATTTGGGACACGTATATCTCTGAATTGGGCTCTGGTGATATGGAGTGAATTGTGGGCCTTGTTCTCTTCTTTCCAATAGTATATAGTATGCATATAGAGAAGGCCCAGATTGTGAGTTCTGGCCGAAATACTAAGCCTGTGTCGGCAGGTCCGAGTCTTGATTATTATCTCCATCTTGTGCTGCAACATATTTTCTCCAAGCTATGCTCCATCAAAATTGCACCTGAATTCACATACATATGTCATTAGCAGTATCAACATTCAAGTTGTGATTATTATCCATATAAATAGAATATTAACACATATAATGGTACAATATCATATATGTATAGGGAATAAAATGTGTGTAATTAATGACTTATCAAATCACCCCACACTTAAACATTTGATCGTCCTCGAGCAAACATTGTAACTTGTATTGGTAAGATGGGTCCCATGTTTTTGACTCGCTCTTCACTTATATACCAGCCAATAATGATCTTTGGTCCCTTGTGTAAGATTCCATGCACTTTGGTGAAACTCGCACTCACTCTCTTTTTGTATAGTGGAATATGAATATGGAATATGTGGAGTGTCTCTCATAATAACTCTCAATTCAAATGAATCATGATTTCCTACCTTGGTCGTGAGGGGAATTCTCAAGTTATGTTTGGTGGAATATGATGGAATTTGGTGGATAATACATATATATATACTACGTAATTGGTTTGCTTGTCTACTTCGCCACTTTCGGTCAAATTGTCACCTGGTTTTCTAAACTCATGCCTCTACTCTCCGAAAAGATATCGCCTATACCTCTATCTTCTTGGAATAATGAACCTCCTAATGTGCATACCTCCTAGCAACTTCAGTCATCTGGCCCAAAATGTGTCAACCTAACTGCTGGCCAGAGATGTATGACTGGGATCCACTCTTTCTCACAAATCGGGTAAACTATGGTTTAGGCCATGTACAAGGGGAACAAGTTTGAGTCAAGCAATCTTTTTTTTTTAATTATTTATTTATTTATTTATTTTTTTTTATTTTATTTTTTTTAAGATTATGACTCAAATCTGTTAGGATTATAGGGGCCTAACTTGACTTTGTGTCAAAAATAGAGTTTACCCGAGAATCTACTCTCATAAATTTGTCTCTAAGATGCATCTCCTCACGAATACACTCCTTCTGACACAAAGCTCATCTACTACACATAAGCCCTCCTTCTCCAAAACCAAGCAACAAAGTGACTTTAGAAGCTAATAGACTTGGATATTATTTATATATATACGAGATGATATAGTGGGTTATTATGGATATTATACTATAAACAACTTGAGTTCCGGGTCACGGTCCAATGGTAAGTCCTCACATACTTTCTCGCGCAAATCCCTAAATTATTGGCACTCAAACAACAAATCGAGTTCACCAGTGACAAAAGATCCCTAAACTAACGACCTCAATTCTTCTTGAACTGGTCTATATGATCCTTTTGAGTCCAAACAAGTTCCCCCACATTATTCAATACAGTTTACAGTTCTCTCTCAATCCTTTTGATTTTTAATTGGGCATTTTTTTTAATTTGAGGCTTAAAAATGGGTTTTTATTATTTTTTTATATTTTTTATTTATTTATTTATTTATTTATTTTAACTACCTAACATGCAATAAAGACTCCACCCCACACTTAAACTTTTACTCGTCCCCGAGTAAAGCTAAGCACAAAGTAGTGATGCAATGCAAGAAAAAGAAAATAAACAAAGAAAAACACAACCTTTATTCGCAAGGTTGCCTCCCAGTAGCGCCTCTCTTTAACGTCGTTGGCCCGACGTTTCCATCTCCTCAAGCAGTGGATGCTGGCTCTCCAAGCTCGTGAATGTCAATCCAACTCGCATCGATACTCTCATGAAACTGCTTCAGCCGGTGCCCGTTGACCTTGAACACCTTCCCTAAATCCAGACCCTGAATTTCTGCTGCCCCATAATCGAACAATTTGGTCACAAGAAAGGGCCCTATCCACGTACTTTGTAGCTTACCCGGGTGTAATTTGAGTCTTGAGTTAAACAGCAAAACCTTGTCACCCACTTTGAAATCCTTGTGGGCAAGCTTCCTATCGTGATACATCTTGATCTTCTCCTTGAAGATTCGGGAGTTCTCATACACGTCATTTCGGATCTCCTCTAACTCTTGGATTTGC
Source organism: Juncus inflexus (assembly GCA_024447665.1). NCBI lineage: Eukaryota > Viridiplantae > Streptophyta > Magnoliopsida > Poales > Juncaceae > Juncus > Juncus inflexus. The sequence goes on from JAJHPC010000017.1 coordinate 1,437,464, forward strand.
AGCTTCCGGTTGAATGCATCGTTTAGGTAGTCCAGATGGCACTTCTTGATGGCCCAATAGGCTTTGTGCTCGAGTTCAACCGGAAGATGACAAGCCTTTCCATAGACTAGCCGATAAGGGGACATGCCTACAGGGGACTTGAACGCAGTCCTGTAAGTCCAGACTGCGTCATTCAACCGAAGACTCCAGTCTTTCCTGGTGGGGTTTCACCACTTTCTCCAAAACGCCTTTGATCTCCCTATTCGAAATCTCTGCTTGGCCATTGGTTTGAGGGTGGTAAGCTGTCGAGGTTTTATGTGTGACATGGTATTGCTTCATTAATGCCTCGAAACTCCAGTTGCAGAAATGGGTTCCTCTATCACTGATGATGACTCTCGGGACCCCAAACCTACTAAAGATCTGGTCCTTGACAAAATCCACGACTGTTTTTGCATCTGCCCGTTTTGTGGCCTTGGCCTCAACCCACTTGGAGACATAATCGACTGCTAGGAGGATATACTCAAAGCCATATGAGGGAGGGAAAGGTCCCATAAAGTCGATACCCCACACTTCAAAAACCTCACATGCAAGAATATACTTCATCGGCATCTCGTCTCTCTTGGTTAGTCCTCCTGTTCTCTGGCATCGCTCACATGACTTTACGAAGAAGTAAGCATCCTTATGTAGAGTGGGCCATAAGAAACCACACTCAAGGACCTTATGAGGTGTCCGCTTGGCGCCAAAGTGTCCTCCACACTCCAGAGAGTGACAAAACTCAAGCACGGATCTGACCTCATTATCTGGTATACATCTCCGAATAATTTGATCCGCGCAAATCTGAAAGAAGTAAGGCTCATCCCAAATATAAAATCGAGAATCATATCGGATTCGATCGGCCTGTGCACGTGTAAGATCCTCTGGTAGGTCTTTAGCCACCAGGTAATTCACTATATCAGCATACCATGGTGTATAGCTTTGCACGGCATAGAGATATTCCTTAGGAAAGAATTCCGATATTGGGGTACCCTCCTCAATACTCATAGAAATGCGGCTAAGGTGATCTGCAACTGGATTCTCTGATCCTCGTTTATCTCTAATCTCCAAATTGAACTCTTGGAGCAACAATATCCAACGAAGAAGTCTCGGCTTGGATTCCTTCTTCTTGAAAAGATGCCTCAACGCGGCGTGGTCAGAGTATATAATCACCTTAACCCTTAACAGATAGGACCTAAATTTCTCCAGTGCAAAAACAATGGCCAACAACTCTTTTTCTGTAGTTGTGTAGTTGCACCGAGCATCGTCTAAGGTCCTGGAGGCATAAGAGATTATGGCCAAAATACTAAGCCTGTGTCGGCAGGTCCGAGTCTTGATTATTATCTCCATCTTGTGCTCCAACATATTTTCTCCAAGCTATGCTCCATCAAAATTGCACCTGAATTCACATAAATATGTCATTAGCAGTATCAACATTCAAGTTGTGATTATTATCCATATAAATAGAATATTAACACATATAATGGTACAATATCATATATGTATAGGGTATAAAATGTGTGTAATTAATGACTTATCAATACCACGACACGTTTTCGCGTAGTTACACCCCCACACCCTCCGTATGAACCATCATCCATTCTACCTTCACATAGTGATGACCTCCACTTAGGGAATGATGACTCAAACCCACACACTCAAGTACATGATGGTGCAGACACAACAACTCTCCCCGACTTGACTGGCAACCACCACAAACCATGACCTAACGGAGTCATCCCACCAGAATGATAGCAACTGAATCCAAGCGGTGCAACAGATGGTTCACAATACCCTCCATACACCAAATCCACCCACATAATTCTAAATAAGATCCACAACACATCAGGCTACACCATATGCATCCATAGAAAATCTAATCACCCTCCAAAATGCCTTTTCAAAAAGATTATCGCAGGATTTGTCACCTATAAGTGACAGGGCACTCTTACCTAGTGTTGATCACATGAAGAGCTTAATCAACGGAAAATAAACATTCTTGAGAACTGAACATGCCCCACTAGCACCAACCAACAAGATACGTTTGACTATTCGGAAAACAAGCCAAAACAATGCCAGTACTTATACTGATCTAAATAAAAAATACTCAACTTGGATCATTGGACCTTACCCCACCTCATTTAATATCACATTAACTAAAAGAAATGTTCACAATGCCGCATGCACAAGTCATTCTTTATGTCCTAGTCAAAAGTATCATGGAAGACGCACCTATCAACACCTTACAAATCCTAACCCTATAAGATGTCAACAACATTTTCTGTCTCTCTAACCACAATCATGTGACCTCTCTCTCTTACCTAAATCATGTGATCTTCCTGTGAAAAATAAACTCATAAAGAAGGATAATACCAACATAACTTTAAGATCTATAAATATCTCTCACATTGGAAACCCAACACATTCTTCTCTGCCTCTCACAGAAACTCGTCCTTAAGCTTCCTTGCCAATAATGGCGTCCTCTTCCCATAACCACCCAAACAACTCTCCCAATGAAAACTCCACACTCAATGAAGAAAAACTCATACCTAAATTTGTTGGCCTCCTTGACGCCGACAAGAATGAGCAGCTTGTGATTGTTATACTATCACCTAACATAATACCCTCTAGAGACTTATCAAAATGTCTCCTTCTCAAGCTCACATATGACACCATGATCCAGGAGGATTTGATCTTGTCCAACCTTGCTAGAATATGGGGTGCCGACACGAGTGTAACATTCTTAAAGATTTCCAAAGACCTTTACCTTGTTGAATCTGACACAACTGAGCGTGCAAGCAACTTTCTCAAAAGAGGGTCGTGGATGGTTAGGGCTCACATTGCTATCCCCAAAGAGCTATTCTCCCCTAAAGATATTGACTTTGATGACATAACAGAGATATGGATCTAGGTCCAGTGCTACAACCTTCCCAAACACTTGCTCACAACTAGTCGGGTCACACAAGTGTTCGCACCAATCGTAGAAGTTGACCTGTTGACTCCCATTCTCTTTACACCTCAAGAGGATTACGTACGAGCGCGGATCCTTGCGAATCTCATGAATCCACTACTTGATCATCTTCTTCTATACTTAACAGATAACACGCACCAAAAATATTTCTCATCCTATGAGAGAATACCATGTGTGCATGTACTGTGGGCGCGTGGGCCATCGAGCCACTTTCTGTCACAAAAGAAACTCACTGGTGCAACTGCTAAGAACTTACCCCAAAAAGTTACAACTCCAATTGGCACCACAACTAAATGATAAAATTGATCCTCGGATCAATAACACCCTCTACCTCCCTGCTACTAATGAACCCATCCCTCATCCTGCAAACCACTCTCCCAACAAGTCAACTAAAGAGATATCAACTCCAACCGAGTCTAGGGACATGACACTGGATCCTGATGTCACTACTTTGCCACTGATTAATGCACCGAATTTCACACCAAACATTTTTGACCTGAACCCGCTAAGGAGAGCCAAAAAAAAAATCAGCGATGTCTCATGAGACGTTGCTAGAGGACCAATGAATATATGGTCATGGAATGACCAAGGTTGCGAAGGCCCGGCTACTATTCGATCCTTAGAGAGATATCTACGTTATACTCAGACCGACCTAGCATTCATTTTCGACACTCGATACACCCAAGCTAAAGCCGAAAGAATGATAGCCGGATTTCCTCTTAAAAACAAGGCCATCGTTCCTGCGGATGGGCTCTCCGGCGGGTTATGGATTCTTTAGGCATATCAAGTAAGGTACAAATAGTCGAGTTGCATGATTTTTTTGTAGTAGCTAATATAACTTTTTGTAACTCTAATGATGTATGGACTCTTTTTGCGGTGTATGGTGATTCACACCACACTTTCAATAATATTATTTGGGACCGTGTTGTTTATTCTTTTTCTTCTTGTTAGAAATTGTGTGTGTTAGGTAATTTTAACACCATTCTTGGGCTTCACGAAAAATGGGGTGTGTGTGTGTGTGTGTGGGGGGGGCTCATACACGATTAATACACAAAATACTAGGAGTTTCTCTAATATGATAAATAATGCCAGCCTAATAGATCTTGGTCACAAAGGGCCCGCGTACACCTGGGCCAATCATCAATATACCGAAAATTTCATATTGCAAAGGCCAGATAGAGTTATCGCGACCAATCGTTGGTGTTTAGCATTTCTTGCCGCTATAGTTCTTCATCTACCCAAATTCAATAGCGACCATTGCTCTATACTTCTTTGGACTAATTTTTCGAGCAAACACGCACAACGAAGGTTCAAACTTGAAAATTGATGGTTTCTTTCTCAATTATTCTCTCATACAATACATGAAGCCTCAAACTCAACCAAATATAGCCACTGAATGATCACATTACTACGATTAAAAAATTCATTGCCACATGGGCTAGAAAAAGTAATATAGATCCAAATAAAAATGTGGCCTACATTGAAGAGCAAATGCTTGAAATCCAATTAAAAATCCCTCAAGATACACAAACATGGGGTACTCAAATAGCTTCCATTCAAAATGAATACAATTTTTTCCTTAAACAAATTGATGAATTATGGTGTCAACGAGCGAAAATCAGTGGGCCAAAGAGGGAGATTTAAATATGAAATATTTTCACTCAGTTGTGGTTGCACGTAAGAGACGTAACTTAATTACCTCTGTTCTAAAAGTAGATGGCTCGTGGGATTTTTGTAATAAGGAAATTAGATTGGCTTTCATTGATCATTACAAAATAATTTACAACTCTACCAACCCATACAGCCTAAAGCAAGTAATCCCTTAAATAATAACTACAGAACATGCTCAAGATAGATAACTACAAAATAATTTACAACTCTACCAACCCATACAGCCTAGAGCAAGTCATCCCTTAAATAATAACTATAGAACATGCTCAAGATAGATCCACATCAGGTGAAACGGTTTAACATCTATACCTGAGCTAACTGAGATACTAGAAGTTGCCTTTCATGTTGGTCCTGATCCAGCACCCGGCCCTGATGGTCTCACCACTCGGTTCTGCCAATCTAATTGGATTGTACTTGATAATCAAGCAATATCTATGATCATCGACTTCTTCAAGCACAACACCTTACCTCATAACCTTGGTTTAACTAATATTTGCCTAATCGCAAAAATAGAGAACCCTACAAAAGTGATGGACTATAGACCCATTTACCATTGTAAACTATGCATACAAAGTAATCACCAAAATTCTATCTAACAGGATCAAGCCTCTATTCCTACAAATAATGTCTCTCTATGAAACGGTTTTTGTTCATGGGCAAGCTATCCACAACAACATTATTCTAACGATAAAAGTGTTACACTCTTTCAGATCTAAACATTTCAAAGCTCATGCCTTCGTGCTAAAAAATAATCTTTGCAAGGCGTTTGATACCATTGAATGGTCCTATCTATCCCGCATCATATACTACATGGGTTTTCCTTCCAGGTTTCACATCAAAGATTGTAAGTTGCATCTTCTCGGCTAAATTCACTATCAAACTAAATCGGCAAGCAGACGGTTTTTTACTCCGTGTAGGGGTTATGACAAGGTTGCCCACTTTCTCTGTCCCTATTTATTATTGTGACTGAATTACTATCTCAGATTCTAGGCCATTTTCTATGGACCGGGTTGCTTAAGGGAGTTAAACTTGCAAGGTCGTGCTAGCCCATAACACACTCTCTCTATGCGAATGACCTCATGATTTATGGCAAGGCTACGCCTCAAGAGGCTATGAACATTAAACAAGCATTGTACATATACGGCCTAGTATCGGGCCAATGAATCAACCCGTCCAAAATAAAAATTTGGTTTAGCCGTAACATATCCATCCACACACGGGACCAAATCAAATAATTTTTAGAAGCAGAAGATGCTGGACCAGCCGAAAGATACCTAGGTTCCTATCTACATGGAGGTATGTGAATGACCATTAACCATGATCATCTCATTTGAAACTTCCAAGCAAGATTATCCGGATGGAAAACGAGAATATTTCACAAGCAGGTAAATTAATCATCATTAGATCCGTACTAGAAAAAATCCCTATCTATCACATGGCAACCGAGGTTATCCCGGCCAAAGTAATTCAAAAGCTCAACTCGGTCATCAAGAATTTTTTTTTGGGGAGGATGTGAGGATACAAATCGCTATCTAGCTTGGTGCTGTTGGAATGAAGTAATCAAATTAATTATCAAATGAAGGGGGGCTTAGGCTTGAGGGACTTACAAACTCTAAACGAAGCCTTACTTATCAAATTTATTTGGAGGATTGCAACTAACAACTCGGCCATTTTGATTGAACAAATCAAGGGCATCAACCGAGATCTAATTTTTGGACCACGCGACGAACTGAAAACTCTTCTAATCTTTGGAAAGCTCTCATCAAAATGCGTCATGTCATTCAAGAATCCATAACCTGCTAGGACATGGCAATACAGTCCAAGCATGTGGACAGCCTTGGCTCAGGGGTTGGAACGAACACACCACCCACAACTTGCAGGAATTACGCTTGAAGGTTCATGACTTTACGATCATAACAACAACATATGGAACACCGAACTGTTGAACACTATATTCCCAAACACACCCATATCCGTCTTTAATACCATACATTTCACACCACACATGAATAATCATAGAGAAAAGCACTTAATTTAGACAGCAACTCAACAAGGACTTTTCACAGTTAAGGAGGTATACAAATTTCAAATTAACAAATTTTGGGATAATCAAGCAAGTTCTACCAACAATGAAGATTGGTTATGGAAAGCTATATGGAAAATACCATGTATCTTACATAAAATTAGAGTATTCTTACGAAAATTATGTAAGGAAGCCATTCCATCCTTAATTGGTTTACACAGGAGATTCGCTCAAATTAAACGAACATGCCAGCTATGCAATAATAACTCTATGCAACCGCTGACTCAATGGAGGGCGTATCATGCAGCAATGGAGTGTAAGTCTTGGAAACTAATGATAAAAAAAATGAGGTTCATACATTTTCCAAGACAGCAGAATCAAGAAGCTCATCAACTAGCCAACCTAACAGGAATCTAGTCCATCAACTATCATGACTCAGTCATGCCTGAGATCAGAAGATAGGAGGATAGTTAGCATTTTAGGGTAGGTATTAATTTCAAAAGGACTGTAATTTTCTTTTACGCTAGGTCAGATTTTTAAATGTAATAGGTCATGCTTGTTTGTCTTATGAATGTATGTTAAGGTTAAACATTGTAACAATCTTTATTGCTACGGGTTTTATCAAAAATAAAAATATCCGGTTTGATGTTTCATTTTTAGTCCCACATTTTTAGATCTATTAACTCTAATTATTTATTAATTACTTGTTTGAAGCTGAGTTTAAATTAGAATCAAGGCCTTAGTTGGTATGAAATAAAAAAGAATCATTCATCCTCTCTATCTCTGTCAGATGCAACTCAAACGAGCCTAACTGTCTCCACTCAGACTCAAGGAATCAAGTCTCTCATTCCCCCTTTCTTTATTAACAAATATGCTTCCTTTCTAGCTATTTACAGGAATGGAAAACGGGAAGCACACATAAATTCTCTACTTCTATTCTATGAGCATTCTTCACCACCAAATCATCGGAGATATTCCAGCCGTCGGAGAATAAGAAGACCAAAAAAAAACCATTAAAATCTACAGCTGAATACGTACAAATTCAGAGAGCCTGTGCTACAGTCACTCTAACATATATCATCGAAGAAAATGCCAATGCGTGGGCTCCACACATGCTTCTATCGCCAAGGGTCCAATAGACCCAACTAGTTTTACCGTGATATGCGCCCTCTGTTACTCAAATTAAGCCCACATCTCCCACAAACCCAAACAAAATCCCAGTCACACATCATGCCTCACTCCAAACCCATATTAAAAATAGCTCTAAAGCTCAATCACAAACCGAAGCCCACTTTCACCTCAATCCTTTTGCAACTGTTTCTGAAACCCAACTTCCGACCCAGTCCACTCCTCAATCTGATGAGCCCATCATCAACTTCAAACCGTGGCCCACATAACCCATTTTATAGACTCAATCTGAGCTAATCGCCCACGATCTCCTTATACTCCCTCTCGTCTCATCCCTTTCGTTTATGCTCAGTGACCACCACCAGCTCCACTTCGCTGGAGTGTTTGCCTTTCTGCTAAGAGGCGAACATAATACTTCTCTCCAATTCATAAAGCACAGATCATTCAATTCGATGAAACTTCGCCAATCGCCTTGGAAAAAAAGAAGAACAAAAAGAAGGCCATCCACCAACCTCTCCACCTCAAAGACTCAGATGAAATTGTCTCCAAATCTTATGTTACAGCCATTTTGGGTGCGGTTGGAATCAACATCGATCATTCAATTGAGCAGACAATTGAACTCCTCCCCTAATCTTCAGACACCACTTTCACCTCCACTGATCTCGCCACTGTCAATGAAGAACAGGTCTATCAAACCTAAATCAAAAGCCAACATTATTGTGCTTCTTTTTTATTTTATTATGTTGTTCTTGTTAGCTTCTCTCTGTTGTGTTGTTTGTGTTTTTATATTTTGTTGTATGGTATGATGCTTTTGTTTTGTTTTTGTTTGGGGGAGAAGTGATTCAAGGCATTTAGGGAGGATCATACCTTCTAATCACCAACATGGCCAAGCTGCCTCTGTTAGGGGTATTCAGTGTAGTAGGGACAATATGATGTTTGATGTAGATTCTCAAACATCTTCATATTTAATTGGCTTGGCTTGTAATTTAAATAAAGTTATCTTCCCTTCTCTTGTTGATTTTATCATCCACCATGAATAATAAACATCTTAACTTCATCTCCTAAAACGTTCGAGGTTTAAACCAAGAAGAAAAATGATACTCTATTAGGAAAGTAATCCAGCAAGAACACCCAATTCTCTTTTGTCTCCAAGAGACTAAACTACCACAATATTCCTCTCTTCTTCACAAACTAATTTGTCCCTTCTTCCCTTCTGACTTCTCCACTCTACACTCCGATGGTGCCTCCGACGGAACCATATTGGCTTGGCAAGAAAGAAAATTCAAAAAACTTAGAGAACTAAAAATTCGTTATTCTATCATTGTTACTCTTCAAAGTACATGGGAAGCAACATAATTCTAAGTAACGGGAGTCTATGGACCAAACGACGGACAAGCACGGTGACAATTCTTCGATGAATTAAAACATATTAGATCAACAAACGACCTACCTTCGATGCTCCTCAGAGATTTCAACTCGGTTTTGGCCACTAATGAAAGAAATGGCGTGTCTACTAGCTGGAGGGAAGTCCATCTATTCAACAACCTCCTTAACTCACCCCTTCAAGGGCGAAAATATACGTGGGCAAATTCAAGAGACTCACTATCAATGGCTAGGCTAGACCACTTTCTTTTTATCCTGTCTTGGTCCTCTCTTTTCCCAAACTCTTACCAAGATGCATTGCCAAACACATACTCATACCACTATCCAATTTCTCTCAAAACATCCACATCCTTTCAATCACCTAACATCTTTCAATTAGAAAATTTCTTGCTCGATCATGCCAAATTAGAACCCCTAATCTTTCACTCTTGGTCTGGGCCACCAGCAACCAACCCAGCCCCACTTACCGTCAAATTTAACTCTCGAATTAAAATATCAAACAATTGAGCAAATCTACCTTTGGAAATGTGCCCTCCGAGCTCCGAAATATCTGTACTTCCGTTGCATGGCTTGACAAGAAAGAGGAAATGCGAGTACTTTCCCCTTTCAAAAAATGGTTGCGTCTCAAATTAAAAGAAAATTTTCGGAAATTAGCCTTATATGAACAAAAACTATGGACGCAAAGAGTGCAAATCAGATGGATTCAAAAGGGAGACCAAAATATGGCTTTCTTTCCTCAAAAAACCACCATTCACAAAAGATCGGCCACTATAGAGGTCCTTAAAAAGAATGGAGAATAATTTCGTGGTTACAAAAACAAGTCCACTATCTTATTCGAGTATTTTAGAGATATCCACAGAAGCCAAAATCTAAACAACTCTATTTCTGTTCTTAATCTCCAAACTGTCTATCCTCTTTAGCAAATTGACCTTTCTGATCTTGCTAATGATATCACACAAGAAGAAATTCTAGAAGCCATCTGGGAAGGAGGTTCAAGTAAATCACCTGGTCCCGACAGTCTCACATATGAATTCTACAAAAAATTCAAACACCTACTGATCTCATTCTTACTTTTTAACTCATCCGAGCTCCTGCAAACCGGTCTAAATGGACTAAAATCCTCCTTCATAACCTTAATTCGAAAAAAATGAAAGCCCTGCTGAGCCGAGAGACTTCAAACCAATCAGCCTTATCCATTCCGCACAAAAATTATTCTCCAAAATATTTACAAACAGACACACCCATACCATTGATGATCTTATTATCGGAAATCAGTTGGCATTCATTCGAGGAAGAAATATAGCTGAATGATTCATCTTTGCCCAGGAAATTATCTGGTAGGCTAGGCTTGCAAAATCACTGATCATTACCTTCAAAGTGGACCTTCTTAAAGCATTCGACTCAGTATCATGGAACTTCATCATCTAATTTTTAATAGCAAGATCTTTTCCCACTATACATTGACTAGGTCAAATATGCAGTTCTGCAAGGAAACACAAAAATTCTGCTGAATGGCACGGTAGGAAAAACCATTCATTATAAAAATGGAGTCTGCCATGGTGATCCTCTATCACCATATCTCTTCATCCTTGCCATGGATGTCCTTAGCTCCATCATTTCCAATCTAGCACATCAATGTTTCATCATCTTGCCTATGCCCTCAACTCAACATTGCTTATTGTATGCAGATGAATTGATATTTTTCTCAACCCATCAATATCAAATATGCAGGCTCAAACTAATATTGCACATCTTTTCCAAAGCATCCGTCTTCTTACAAATGATCAAAAATCTGAATTCACTCTTACTTCTGGTAGCCTTCTAGATTACCGACCTTTCCTATAGGCCCTATGATGCTCTCACACCTCTTTCCCAATGAAATACCTAGGCCTTCCACTCTCTGACAAAAAAAAATGCTCAAACGAGACTATCTCCGGCCCCATGCTACAAAAATTCTCGAAACAACTTGCAGGTTGGAAACAAAATATGCTCCCTATAGGTGGCCGTCTGACCCTCATCAATTCTGTCTTGTCAGCATTTCCTGTCTATTTTATGTCCGTTTCAAAATTGTCCATTTGGCTCATCAAACAAATAGAATAAATTGGACATTCTTTCCTCTGGAAAAATGTGTGCATGCTAAAAGATCAAGTCTTGGGTTTCGGACGTGCATAACGCAGCGGAAAACAAAATTTTGTCCAAAACCAATCCGAGGATCCGTGCGTATCGGTCAAATCAAAGAAGTAAATCCTAAAGATACCTTTCGGATTATGCTTAATCCGTGACGCTCAAACCATGCATGTTGTCCATGCATCTCTAAACCGGTTACCGTCCTAACCGATTTTACGTCCGTCTAGGCCGTCTAGGTCGGATCGTGCGGAAGTCATCTACCGCACACACAATCGGTCTCCACCAAAAGTCTCAACAAACCGTTCTCATCTTCTTAGGCCAAATAGATCACAAGCGCCGAAAGTACGAACGCCTCTACCGGTGTCCACACAAACAAACTTCTTAAAACGGGAAGAAGAACAATATATATGCTAGTAGCTTGTTCTCCTCTTGCATAAGAAAACTCTTCTTATTTTATCTCAAAAAAGATGTATATAATTCCTCTCATATAATCACACTCTTTCATTTTTGTCATACAAAAGGAAAGCACCCTTTCATAATTTTGTCATACAAGTTAGAAAGTATATTTTCTCTCTTTTGTCTCACAAAAGAGAATGAGAAATAATGAGAGAGAGAATGATGTGTTGTGTTGTGAATTTGGAGCCCTCTATGTCCTTATATAGAGGTGAAGAGTCATGTCTCTTCACACTAAAAGATGTGTATGACATCACTCATCATTATCCATATGACATCATCTAGACTCTTCTAGATTACATGATATTTTGTGCTCATAGTCTTTATATACATATATATCACATCTTATCACATAAGATGACAATATATTTTGTGACATTCTTATGCAACTCATCATATAAATCGCTAGGATTTTCTGCGCCCGTTTCAGTTTGTTCTTTGTGTGTGACCCTGTAGGTTCACTTAATGTTGGCAATAGACTTAACAGTCTGTAAATCATGAGCGACCTCTAGCAAGCCATCATGACAACCCAATTTAAGTGAATATCGGTGATCCGATTTACCTAATCAACAATCACGCATTTAGTCCCTTTGTCACACGATATTTATATCGATCATAAGGCATGTAATTCGTCATCCTTATATTAATCGAATAATATTTCTTTATCCCAAATTAAACTGAATAAGAACAAATGACATTAATAACTCTTATTAATTCATTTGAGTATGGTCATACATTTCTTCAGTTCAATTCATCAAGAGGCCTAAAGATACCTCTCTCATTTATGAGAGGAACAAATCCCGTCTTGATTGCACTCATCTCTCTACATGATTCATTGTATCCCCCCTCAGTCAGCAAAGTTGAGATCATTTCCGTCAAATGATAAAATAGATTTGGGCAGTCGGAGTTGGTGGTGTTATTTAACAGCAGCCAATGCCGCTGAACAAATCCACACTCTTCTGAGATATGATCCACCGTTTCCTGCTGCATGCACCACATGTAACAACTGTTGGGTTTCTACCATTCATAACGCAGCGGAAAAACAAAAATGAAACAAAATCGAATTCAAAACCCAAAAGAAGGATCCGTGAATTACAATTAAATCAAAGAAAAGTTCATAACTTTGTACCTTCGGATTACGCTTAATCCGTGATGATCAAAAATGAATTTGGATGACGCTTTTCTTTGCCGGATCCAAACCGGTTTCAAAACCGATCCTTTGAATGTTTCGCTTAATCGGTCTCGCAAACCGATCTCCAAGCAATCTCCAAACGAACCGATTCTCCAAGCAAACCGATTCTCCAAATAAACCGATTCTCCAAACAAAATACCATGGTTTCAACCCAAATCACAAAGACGCCGCACTTCGCTTCGTCCTCTACCGATATCCACACGAACAACCCCTTGGAACGGATAAAGAGCGATATATGCTAGTATTCGTTCTTCATTTCTCTCACGGAAAATAACAAAAGAATAATTTTCGGATTTTTCTCTCCTCTTTTTCTCACAAAAAGATGGACGAAAATATTATGCCGTTAATCTGATTTTGGGGTGTCTCTTGTGCCTATATAATCCATAAGTTTCATATCCTATGTTTATGGTAACTATGTAACCATATATGCAACACACCTTATCATATACGATGTAGGATTAGATGTGTCACTTGACTATGTAGCTCTCCATACAACTTATCACATAAGTTATGATTTTTCTGTGTATGTCTCATTAGTTGTTCTTTGTGTGTGACCCTGTAGGTTTACTTAATTTTGGCAATAATCACAATGGATTATAAATCATGAGCGGCCTCTAGCAAGACATCATGATTACCCAAATTAAGCAAGTATAGATGATTCGATCAAACCTAATTTATGTCATGCATTGTATCATTTTGTTACACGATATCTATATCATCCATAAGGCATGGTATGTGTTAACCTTATGTTGGTCGATAAATATTTCTTGACACCGAATTTGATTGAACATGAAATGACATTAATAACTCCTTATTAATTCACTTGAGCACGGCCGTGCGTTTCTTCAATCAAATCATCAAGAGGCCTAAAGATATCTCTCTCAATTTATGAGAGGAACAAATCTTATCTTAATTAAACTCTTTCCTCCGCACAATTCATTATATACCTAATTATAATTTTTATGATCGCCCGGTTAAAGACGATGTTAGTCTATATTAAAGTATAAAATTTATCATGTAGGAAACTGAGATAATCTCAAGTCTAAGGATTACAGATACATTCTTTACTGAGAATAACTAATGACACGAACCATGTAGTATTCTCAAGGTGGGTCAATCCAGTATATGGTCTCTAACATATACTTACGTTAATGACTTAATAAATCTTATTCATGATCAGTAAAACTTGACCATCAGTCAACTAACATACTGATGTCCATTTATAGCTTATCATAAAGTATGTTTGTCTCACAAACATACTATGAATGATCAGGGACGGTTTAGAATATCATTCATAATACTTTATAGTTTTACTATCAAAGTCACATACTTTGATGATATAAAGCTGAATATCATATTCAAGGTTCATTTTAGTAATAAGAATAAATAACCAATACGCATTTATTATATAAAATATCTCTAAATAAACACAATGTTTGTTTAACATAATCCGTACATCTAGGTCTCAAATATATTGGCCTAGGGCATACTACTAACAGATGCAACACTTGGACGCAACCTTTGGATCGTATCCCTTGTCGGCAACTTTTGGACACAACTTCTGTATCATATCTATTCATCGCATCTTTTGATCGCATCTCTTGGACATAACTTTTGGATCACATCCTTTGGTCATATGCTTTAGTCGCATTCTTTGGATGCAACTCTTGGATCATATCCATTAATCGCATCTTTTCTATTAAGAATATTCAACACTTGAATACTCTATATGCAAGCCTTATAATTATAAATCAAAATTATAAATGGTATCTAAATAGTATATATCACATATATACCGACTCAATTTAACCGAAACACGTATGTCGCTTTGATACCACTGTTGGGTTTCGGACGTGCATAACGCAGCGGAAAACAAAATTTCGTCCAAAACCAATCAGAGGATCCGTGCGTATCGGTTAAATCAAAGAAGTAAATCTTAAAGATACCTTTTGGATTATGCTTAATTCGTGACGCTCAAACCATGCGTGTTGTCGATGCATCTCTAAACCGGTAATCGTCCTAACCGATTTTACGTCCGTCTAGGTCGGATCGTGCGGAAGTCATCTACCGCACACACAATCGGTCTCCACCAAAACTCTCAACAAACCGTTCTCATCTTCTTAGGCCGAATAGATCACAAGCGCCGAAAGTACGAACGCCTCGACCGGTGTCCACACAAACAAACTTTTTAAAACGGGAAGAAGAACAATATATATGCTAGTAGCTTGTTCTCCTCTTGCATAAGAAAACTCTTCTTATTTTATCTCACAAAAGATGTATATAATTCCTCTCATATAATCACACTCTTTCATTTTTGTCATACAAAAAGAAAGCACCCTTTCATAATTTTGTCATACAAATTAGAAAGTATATTTTCTCTCTTTTGTCTCACAAAAGAGAATGAGAAATAATGAGAGAGAGAATGATGTGTTGTGTTGTGAATTTGGAGCCTTTTATGTCCTTATATAGAGGTGAAGAGTAATGTCTCTTCAAACTAAAAGATGTGTATGACATCACTCATCATTATCCATATGACTTCATCTAGACTCTTCTAGATTACATGATCTTTTGTGCTCATAGTCTTTATATACATATATATCATATCTTATCACATAAGATGGCAATATATTTTGTGACATTCTTATGCAACTCATCGTATAAGTCGCTATGATTTTCTGGGCCGTTTCAGTTTGTTCGTTGTGTGTGACCCTGTAGGTTCACTTAATGTTGGCAATAGACTTAACAGTCTATAAATCATGAGCGGACTCTAGCAAGCCATCATGACTACCCAATTGAAGTGAATATCGGTGATCCGATTTACCTAATCAACAATCACGCATTTAGTCCCTTTGTCACACGATATTTATATCAATCATAAGGCATGTAATACGTCATCCTTATATTAATCGAATAATATTTTTTGATCCCAAATTAAACTGAACAAGAACAAATGACATTAATAATTCTTATTAATTCATTTGAGTATGGCCATACATTTCTTCAGTTCAATTGATCAAGAGGCCTAAAGATACCTCTCTCATTTATGAGAGAAACAAATCCCGTCTTGATTGCACTCATCTCTCTACATGATTTATTGTATACCTAATCATAACCGTTATGACCACCCGATTAAAGGTAGTGTTAGATTATATTAAAGTATAAAATTACTCATGCTGGGAACCGAGACAATCGCAGGTCAAAGGACTATAAATACTTTATGTTACAAGAATCGCTAATGACGTAAAATATGTAGCATTCTTATGGCGGGTCAGTCCAGTATATGGTATCTAATATATACCTATCTTAATGACTTGATAACTATTTATCAATGATCGTTAAAACATAATCATCAGTCAACTAATATACTGGTGTACGTTTCGAGCTTGTATATAAATATATATTTATATGTATCTGCAAGTATATTTGTCTCCACAAATATCCTATAAATGACCATGGACGATTTAGAATAATATTCATAACACTTTATAGTTTTTACTATCAAAGTCACGCATTTTGATGACATAAAGCTGAATTGCATATTCATGGTCTATTTTAATTATATTAAAATAACATATACGTACATATTATATGAAATATCATAGAATAAATATTATGTTTGTTATTGCAATCCATAATCTAGGTCACAAATACTTTGTCCTAGGACATAACACCATCACAAGGAGGTTTGGGTATCCGAGACCTTGAAACCATTAATAGAGCGCTGCTTATGGAATGGCTCTTGAACCACAAAGATGGACCTTTAGACTGGCCTTATATAATAAAACATTTGACAGACTTGCAGTATGCATATGATAAACCCGCCATCTTCAATAAATCGTCCGCCTTTTGGAAATAATGCTTAAAACTCCAAAAACCCTTCCAAACCTCCACCAACTTTTACATACAAAATGGGGCCCAGACCGATTTTTGGAACTACTCTTAATTAGATGGGGATTCCAAACTTTAAGTTCCCTGCTCCTCTTTCCCTCTCAATCAATTTTGTCCAGTCTCTGATTTCTACCAAAATCAACAATGGACAATATCTGTACGATACAATCTCAGCCAACCAACTTAGGCGGAACTCACCAAAATAACTGAGACACTATCAACACTTCTACTAACAAATCAAAAAGATGATACCTCATGGAAATGGGAGGCTAAAAAAAACTTCATAGTCATAAGTACATATCACTTTCTAATCCAAGGTCCCTCCATTATAACGCGCTCTAAAGATCTGTGGAAATGGAAAGCACCAATCCGAATCAAGATCTTTGCTTGGCTCTGTTCACTCAACAAACTTAGTACAACGGATAATCTAATAAAATGAGGTTGGGTAATACCAAACCGCTGCCTTCTGTGTCTACAAGATGCCGAATCAGCACATCACCTATTCATAACTTGCACTTTTACCAATCAAAATTGGAACTTACTTCGGCTACACCTGAATGATATACCTCTACCGAATACATAATATTCAGGGATGAATCACGCCACTCAAATCTTATAGTGCAGAAAGTATGAGACGAAGTCAGACTTTGGAACTTAGATTTCCACAATTGTTTTTAGCTCCCTTATGTTTCATAGTTTCTTTTCTTTTCTTATTTTAAAATAATTGCAGCCCTTTTGGGCACAAATATTTGTAACTATAATTGCTTTCATTTTCCTTTTATCATTTTGTATTGAAACCTTTTTAAATCTAATATATTGGACGTAGGACTTTGAGCCTACTCTAATTCATCACAAAAACAGAAACAAAAAAAATCAAGTCTTTAGTGATGCATGGGCCTCATTGATGCGCTAGTGACTCTACTGCGCTTTGGTATAGTTCGTCGGCATGTGTTGTCTCTTGGACTTGTAAGTAACCCTCCCCATTCTGAAAATGTCAGCTCAGAAAAAACATGAATGTTTTTTATATCTATAGTACAATTAGATAATATCTTATATTTGTATACAAATATGTATTTGACTTCAAAAATCCAATCATATCATATTTAATAGCAGATATTGATATCCGTATCAGATACTCGAATACCATATAAATTTAGTACTTTATTTGAAAATAATAACGGACATAATAAAATATATACTTAAAACATAAAATATAAAATATAAAATGAATAAAATAAAATTAAGATATTTAATTATATTATCAAAGATAAAAAAAACAAATGTTTTGCATTAAAATATTTTTGTAATAACATTATTTTTAATATCTCTTACATAAAAAAATTGAAATGGTGGTGGTGGAGCATATGGTTTAATTCAATGGAGACCAAAGAATCTTATGAGGGCTTGACATACCGTGAACTTTCTTGAAAGAGAGGAGGCCTTCATGAAGCGGAGGAATGCGAACACAGGTGATGCATAGCTGTCGTCACTCCATTCTGAAAGGTGTTGGGTTCTGTCTCGCAACGAGCACAACCCTCGTGTTTAGTTGCCATGATTTATATTGGAATCCTGAATTGAAAAATATAAAATATAATTAATAGAATAATAAAATAATCTATCTCTCTCTCTCTCTCTCTCTCTCTCTCTATATATATATATATATATATATATAGAGTTTTGCTAATAAGCTAATATTATTATTAAGGAGTTGGTACTAACAATTTGTAGACCCTTCGATCTGCTTTAATTTGTGTGCAGCTCTTTGATAAGCATATTTAGTAACTCTCTTTCTCACATGAAAAGAAAATAAACCTTGACCACAAAGGAAATAATCGCATAAATGGAAATGTTTTTCCGAATATAGAACTTTCCTTCGATATTCTGATTTCTTCTCTTCCAAAAAATCTCTTATTTTTATATATTAAAAAAAATAGGGGTTTGAGAAGAAATTGTTGGCATGTTTTGATTGAATTTAGAGGTCGAAGTATTTTTGTAAATTTAAATTTTATATGAATTTTAGTTTGAAATTTATTTGTATGTATTATGATATGTGAGTTTATTAATTTATAATGGATATATATTTACACGATTTGATTAAATTGTATGAATAATGTTAGTATACATTTTGATTAGAAATTTTATGAATTATTATTGTATGCATTTGATTTGAAATTTATATGAAT
Organism: Juncus inflexus; assembly: GCA_024447665.1. Lineage (NCBI taxonomy): Eukaryota > Viridiplantae > Streptophyta > Magnoliopsida > Poales > Juncaceae > Juncus > Juncus inflexus. The sequence goes on from JAJHPC010000017.1 coordinate 1,456,495, forward strand.
TTCTATGATTATAAAATTAAAGCAAAATGGTCCAAAAATCGTTAGTATCAAACGTTTTGTACTAACATTAGTTTCCTAAATGAAATATATATATATATATATATATATATATATATATATATATATATATATATATATATATACACACACACACAACATAGATCTACTCTCTCATTTGAGATTTCGTAGGAATCTAGATACATAATTTCTCTCCTTGTCGTGCTTAAGTCATGAAACTATTATTTTGTAAAAATCATAACATTTTTTGATGCTTCTGAATGAATATATTACAAGTCAAGTAATACATTTGATATGTCATATATTTTTGAGGGTACACATGCAATATGTTTATCTATATCATATGGATTTATTAGGACATATATGATAATTTCTAATTTTCTCATTTAAAAGAGACTAAATTATATTTTCATATTTTGGAGGGTACACATGAAATTTGTCCATCATAAATCATACAGGCCATACATGATATTTTCTATTTTTCTCATTTTAATAAGGGCCTGAATTATATTCTCCATATTTTTTGGAGTATACACCCACAATATGTTTATAAGGCCGTATAGGATAATTTCTAATTTTCTCATTGTAATAAGGGCCTAAATTATATTTTTCATATTTTGAAGGGTACATATGCAAGTGTCCATCGTAGATCATAGGCATTTATTAGGGTATACATGATAATTTCTAATTTTCTCATGGGTTTATATACCTATCACCCAGCAGCCCCCTAATCCGCCCTTTACCACTGGTAAACGGGGCCCACTTATTTTGAATATATGTGGGGCCCGTTTATCAGTGGTAAAGGGCGGATTGGGGGGGCTGGTAAACGGGGGCTGTATATACTTTTCCTTTTCTCATTTTAGTAAGGGCCTAAATTATAGTTTGATATTTTAGAGGGTACACATGTTTTATCTATCAGAGGTCATATGCATTCCTATTTCGTTAGACCACCATAATTTATAATTTCCTCATTTTATAAGAGCCTAAATTATATTTTCATATTTCGATGTCTATATATGCAATTTCTCCATCATAGGTCATATGCATTTTGTAGGCCATGTATATTATTTTTTATTTTTCTCATTTTATAAGATTTTAAATTGTATTTTCACATTTTGGAGGGTACATACGCAATTTGTCATCATATATCGTATCCATTTGTCGGATGTATGGATATACATTATAATTTCTAATTTCAGAAGGGTACACTAAAATTCGCAGCCCATTAAATTTCTATTTGGTGTTTGGGTTTTGTATGCTTGCTCCCCTACATTTACAAAAAACAAATGAAAGCTTTGTGCCAAAACTCCTCTAATTGGAGCGATTAAGTACTACCCAATTTCTTTGAGAGGTTGTGAGTTTAAAATTTGACAAAATCAATTTCTTTGAAAAATAGATGAAAGACTATAAGAGCAACCCTAGCTATAAAAGAAAAATTAGAGCTCTATATGTACTTATCATATGCACAGGTGAAGTTTTATACAGTGTCCATAGTTGTTAACTTTTTTTTATGTGTAGTATAATAATGTGACAAATTGAATTATGAGCTTAAAATGACCCGGTCTCATATTCTTGGTAACAAAATGGTCACTTGAAATCCAAAACAGATGCATGTGTCAGGCTGTCAGCTCCACGAAAATAGGAATAATTTTGTATACTACAAGACGGGATCTCACTCCGTTTCGGAAATATTTTTTTTTGTTTTACATGATCATATATGATAAAAAAAAAATCTTATGTGAAAAATAATTTAAATTATTTTCAAACATGATATATCATTTTTGTAGCGTTATGACTGTTATTTCAATGTTCCATAAATTCTACATATATAATAATAGAGAAGTTTGTTGGCTTGAACATAATTGATCAACTATACTACACTATTCCGGTAGTTATAGTAGTAAAATTTTAAATATTGTCAAATAATTGAAAGACAAAATTTCCAGAATTTTATTTTCCTAATTCCAAATAAAATATATTATAACTGTTTCTATAATTTTTCCTTCCAACATTGTGAAATACATCTCTTTTCATGTAACTTCTTTGCATTCATTAACCGTAACAATATTGTGATAATTACTTTTTGATTGAGAATGAAATTCAAATGTAGTTAAAATCATCACATTTTTTATTCTTTCTTTTAACTATTAAATGCTCAGAATTTGAGTCATACCATTTGATCAAGTCAAATCATATCTTATTAGCACCGTTAGATTACACTAACGATTTATTTAACAAAATTATAGAAATTATAGTCTTGATAAAAGAAAAAGTTTTAAGGCATCTATAATTTCGAAATGTTAAAACATCACCATTGTCCCTCTTTTTCTACTATTATCATGCGCAAAAAAATTTAGAGCTATTATGGGAAAAGCATTGGAAAATAAGAAGTCTATGCCACATACCGTCTTAAACTTAATAGGTTTAATGCTAATTAATTGTGACGGGAGAACATGTAACGTAACTTAAACTCTTAGTATGTGACACAATAAATTAGAAGTCGTAGAAGATGCAACTCTTTAAGAGATACAATTAGTAGGCCAGGTTAGCAATAATGGTCTGCTATAAGTCTATAATTTTAGAGATTTTTTCACTTAAAACCATACTGAGTTTTGTAATATCAAAAATAACACATTTTAAACAAAATTCCAATAATCACACTTTCAGTATTTGAGATACCAATAATTGAAATTGCACAACTCTCTTTGAGGAGGATCACAACAACCCTCTTTGAGGACTTGGCAAGAACTCTGACTAGCACAAGTTTGCACATGAAACATCTTTATGCAATGTTCATCTCGATACTTTGGCAGACGCTTCCGAATAGGATGTATAGTACCAAGGACGGCCTTCTCGTCTCTTCAAGGAGAAGAGGTCGGCAGTTCACTCATCCAGTCGGTGATGTTGTGACGCTTCTACATCTGTCAGAGAAACGGTCCCAACACGATAAATCACGAGTCATACTTGCACGATAGTTTGGAAAGGCAAAGCAAATTGGACGTAGTTTCATTCTTTTTATCATTTTGTTGATTAGAAATAACATTTGAATTCTTTTTAAAAGGTTGTTACTTGTAATTTCCAATTTGTAACATTTTTTTATGCTTTTAATGAAAGTCTTATGTAGTTTTTTCGGCTATAATTCAAAATTTTTTTTTTTTTAAATAAAACAAAAAACTTCAACAAATATGATAAAACATAAAAAACCACTTACAAATATAATGATCATTATCAAAAGAAAAAGAACTTGAGGTAATCTCATCTTATTGGATCTACATGGATGAACAATAAATCTTCCTTTTAACTAACTGTAACATGTTAATAATTAAATCTTATTTTCAAGTGATTTTGTCCATGCCTAATAAGCCTCAACTAGTTGCTTGAAATTAATAGGGGAAGCAAATTGGAGGGATCCAAAGTAGATTTGATATGTTCCTCTCTTTGAAGCAGCTTGTGTTCCATGGATCCTATCCCAAAACACATGCTTATTTCTATTTCCACAATATGTAGAGTTCGAAAAGCACATTTCACTGTTAAATTGACCGCTTCCGCAACATGCCCTTTGCACCTTGTTAAAACCTAGAAATAACGAGGAAATTTATGAGATGAACTTCAATATATAGGAAAAATGTAAAATTAATTGTCAAATTCTAGGCTGACTAAAACGTCAGGTTTATGCTAATTATTTGGCTGCTTGACATCACAATTGTCAAGCAGCCATAATGACAATTAACAGTTGAGTGCTCTATGCAATTTCTGATAAAATTATTCATAAAAGGAAATGTTATTTACCAGATGCTGCTGGATTGAATATCATGTCTGTGATGGCTTCGTAGGTGCTCCCAACTGAATATTTCATCCCTTGCAACTTTGGACTAAGTTGCTTCAATAAGGATCTTAATGCATCATTAAATCCTTTTGTAAGATCATTCATCCCTTGGATACAATCACCATTAGGGTTTTGTGCTCTTGCAAATGGGCAGCATCCTATTGGACCCACATCAACAATCCCAAATTTTCTTGCCCCCAAATCATACAATGTCTACAAAGGAGAAGCACTATTATTAACTTGTGTTGTTTTATTATATACTGGATTTTTTCAACCTAACTATCTGAATTTTTTGGAAATGTTCTATATATTTTAATTTAACTTTTTTAGTTCTTATAAAGTGAATTTAAGTTTTTCTTATCTCGTACATGAGTTAAATTTCCAGTTATTTTTTAGCTAATCTTGAAATCTAAGTGGCAGTGCGATATGTATTTTTTAAGTCATTTAGAACAAAAGAAAAATTGTGAATCTCATTATCACCTATATATTTTTAGTTTAGTTTGTACGAATCAAACATTTTTGTTTCCTTAAAGTGACTTTGGTATTTAGATAAAAGATCAGTAATAAATGTCGCGACTTGAGTATTGTTCGGAGAAGAATTCTGTCGAACAAACGCAAACAAATCATTGCCTCCCGCGCTTACGATAAAGAGAGATCTCGACAATGAACCATTAGCAATTTCATTACCCAATCTTTTTATAATCTCTAATTTCGTGGATTTAAAATACTCTACTTGTTGCGTCATGGTGATGGCAGTCCCCTGTAATAATTGTTTCAAGGAAATTATTTTCTGAAATTTATGGAGTAACTTATATGCTGAATTCTGGAATATGGTACCATATTGTTATTATAATATCTTTGTACTGGTTGAGGATTGTTTTCCTTGCTTATTTGGGCTTTTTTCTAATAGTATAAACAATTTTTTTTACTGAATATTCATGTTTAATTACTAATACAAATACGATATACGAACAAGTTATATTTTTCTTTGGACAAAAACAAGTTATCTTTATGTAGCATAAAAAAAGAAGAGTTAATAAGAAGATTAATTACAGTTGAGTCCAGAATTCCGGATCCCCCTGAAGCAAAGTTGAGACCTCGGAGACCTTTCATTATTTGATTTCTCATTTTTGGTGAAATGGAGAGATAAGGAGGTGGGCTCCTTTTGAACCCCGCATACTCGGCTGTTTATACAAATTAAAGTCACAAACAATTTACATTATTTTTTATTTCCTATAATAATAATATTTATTAAGGAATATTTTAAATTAATATATTATTCTTTATTCAGTTTAAGGAAATAAGCCAATTTACAATTTAGTTTATTGGGCTCTATTCATAATTCGGTTTAAAAGCTTTTTCAATCAGCTTGGTTCTAGGGTATGAATCAGTTTGCCTTATTCGATTTGGTTTGAACGGAACCGAACGAACGAAACACTTCAAAGAGTAAAAAATAAAATATTATAAAATTTACCAAAAAAATCTGCAGTGTTGTATCCATTGCTGAATCTTCCGGTTGGTATAGAATGCGGGAAATCTACACCATAAGGTGAATAATTAACCTTCACAACGCGACTCACTGATAAATAGTCATTGTTACCGACATCTACTGTGGAGTCACCAAACACATAAATTGCCGGGACCTTTTGTTCGGCAAAGGAGGAGACCAAATTCAAGGAGAAGAGTATACAATGAAAGAGAAGATAATTCATAATTATGTGCTTCATTTCGGAAAGAAGATTACATGAGAATATTTGATTGGTTTAGAGTTAGAGATTACATGAGGCCTATTTATATGAGAATATTTGATTGGTTGGTCATACTTGGAAAGTTCTTTTTATTGATAAGTTTGACTGATTTTACACAAATATATTGATGCGTTATCTCTGTTATTCTGGAAAGATTTAGCCACTAGTTAAAAAAAATGAAAATCGTTATTATTATTATTATTGTTGAATATTCTATGATATATTTCTTTATTGACTAATGATTGCTCTTCATTTTTAGGAAATAAAATATTTACCCTATATGATTAAAAATATATAATATCACTTTAATTTTTTTTTTGTTATCTTTTTTATTCAAAATTTGCTCCTCCACTTGTGGATTAGTTGTAAAGGAGGCTAATGCGCATTTGGTTCACAGTTTGCGCATGTGTCTGTGGATTAGTTGCAAAGGTAGCTAGCTAATGATCATCTGGGTTTGAACATTGATCTTTATAAATTATGACTATAAATTATCTTCCAGAAAAGTAAAGTGTGACTATCTATTGCAAATCTCAAGGAGAGAGGGGGCATTTCAAAATGGTCAACATAACAATGACGAGTATAATATTCATCTCTTTTAGCGAGATAAAGGTGAATAGAAGAGCAAATTAAACACATGCTTCATATGCAAAATTCAAAAGTGCCATAGGTCAGCCGGATGAAAAGAAAATTTCGGTCCTCATACACCAACGACGAGCCCACATGTATGTAAAAATATTTTATAAACATTCAAAGTATAAATTACATGTACGTAAACCGATTACTCGAACTCCATAAACATTCAAATTATAAAACATTTTATAAAACATTTATATTACAAAATGTTTCTTAAAATCTTTTAATTATAATACTTGTGCAGGTGGCATAATAGTCCTTAAAATATTTAAATTATCCATAGAGCACAAAAAATGTTTAAAGTTCACAAATATTGAATTGTTCAAACATAAGCATAAAAAATGATCAATCCGTCAAATTTCGTGCTCCAACATATTGTTAGAATCACATCAATAAAAAAAGTTTGAAAGATGAGGATCTACGATAAAGAGTTTACACATAGTGCCCTAATTCCCCCATCCCGCCTCCTCCAGTTTTTCCAGTGAAACTGATGTGTCGTGAGGGTACATAATAAATTAATTTTTTAAATAACCCTAAATTACTCGGTTTTGATTGCAAGCGCACGATCTATGTGTAGTACTTTGAGTGTCGAATCCACATGGAGGAGTGGAATTTTTAGTTTCTTTTAATACACTTCGGATTAAGTTGTTTAATTGGTTCTGATTTTTTAAATAAAATAAAATAAAAATAAAGAAAAGATGGTCGCTTAAGACTGTTTTGGAATCAAGAGGTGTGATGTCTTCCAGGAAAGTCTTTTCTGTCCCAACTCGCCACGATCACTGAAATTCATGCTTGAAACGCAAGGCTCTCTCACTTGTCCTTACGCGGAGGGGCTTTTACTTAATCCTCCTCAAGTAGGCCTTCCGGTCCTCCTGACTCCTTGACTCAGTTCTCGAAGTAGAACGGTATTTCCGTACTCGCTCTACCAAGTTCTGTCTTATTGCTCGAATCAGCATGGTTCCACTTCCAGGGTCTCAGATGACGGAGTAAGCAATTCGATACTAGCCGTCAGTCTTTACCATGCGGTCTAACATCAAAGCGCTAGGTCTAAGGTCTACATACCTGGTTTATCCCGCCTTACTTGCCTGCCAGCATGTGTAACCGAGATATGTCTTGGATTGGATTGAAAAAGCACAAAACAAATATGAGATTAAAAAGACATTGATACTACTACTCGAACTCTAACCTAGAAAGGGGTTTAGTTACGAGAGTACAAAATTAAATCCAAAAGATAAATAAAGTGATACATAAAATAGTACAACCTTATTTCTCTTTCTCTTATATTAAAGCTCGGTCCTACTACAAACTATGATAATTTTGCGACATTAGGACCGGCCTTTAGGGCCAATATTTTATAGGTGAAGGGCCGGTCATATGAAAAGAAGAAATAAATCTACCCGAAATCCTATCAAATCTAGACCCTAGATCTAATTCCCCAATCAAGGCCTAATCAAATATTTTATTACTGGTTATTCCTAGATTGAAGATCTATTCTTTCCGCGCAATTGGAGATAGAATACTAAATATGCGCCCTCCTAGAAGAATCATTTGCTGCTTTCAAAATCTTGACGCGGTGACCTCCAACTTAGCGGTTGCAAGACGACCCGCGGTCACTGTGATAGCTACCGCGGTTGCAGTAGTAACTCCGAATTGCTCTTTTTAAGCTCCTTTTAGACAAATTTCATATATTTCTTGAAATTGAAGACAAACATCAGCAGTAACTGAATTCTACATAAAATGAACTTGAAATAATATAAAAAGTTCTAAAAATAAGATGCAAATGAAGTAAATATGATACTAAAATATAGATATGAATTTGGCCGATCATAATTCTCCCAAGCTTAGAATTTGCTTGTCCTGAAGTAAACAACGTCATTCCCTATTCAGCCAAAATGGTATGGTACTCGGTTTATACCTAGGGTAAGGGTCCCGAGCATAAGATATGCCTACCGGTCAAAATCCTTCATCCTCAGTCTGCTCGAATGTTTGAAATAACTGGTTTTTTGATCAAGAGGTAAGGTGGTAGGTATGCTCACAGTCGCCAATCTCGATGACTAGAAAGGAACTCATATCTCGTGCTCGGCGGATTGATGGTGGAAATATCACGTATACTACTTAGGTCATAAACCTGAGTCACAACTGGGAGTGGAATCTCAGCACGATTCTCTACTGCTCAACTTGCTAGTCTGTATAGCCAAGTAGAGATCATCTCACTTTCTGCTTGGGCCATGAGACATTTAATATCCACAAACTCCTTGGCCTCGTCGGGCAGCCCGAAGCATAAATGTCTACGTGTCGGTAGTGGTGGTTGACACGATCCAGTCACTAGGCTTTTTAATGTTCCTCTTTCTCCCAAGCCTTGTCGAGTGAGTAACGGACACCTCCTTCCCCTAAAACTGCGAGCCGTTGGCTTGATGATCCCCTACTTCAGACCGTTAATGAGCGGCTCGCTTTCTCTCTCTCTGAAGATCCTCCGATAGAAGACGACCATCTTACTTGACCCTAGAGAGGACCGCGGAAGACTGTTAGTCAGTTCTCGCAGCCGCTAGCTTTTTAACATTCAGCCTATTCTTCCAAGCTTAGTTGAGCAGCATGCGTTCCCCTGATCGCGAGTCGTTCGGCTTTTAATTTTCCTCTTTTCTCCTAGCCATTTTGGGTACGACTCGTAAAATTCTCTTACCTTAACTCAGGCTGGCAGCCCTTTTATTTCCTTCCTACTTCGGCTTTATTGGGACAGAACGTTATCATTTTCCTTTTCATCTCGGGCAAATTCAATTTTTTTTGTCTATAACCCGAGATTTCGTTGATTCGAACCGTGATGATAGCTGGTTCCTTCGGTTGGGCGTGAGTGCCGGTTGGGTGCTCGGACAGCGGTTTTCCTCTTATGAGTTTGTCAATGATGTATATTTCCCTTACTTCTCGGAATAGTCTATCCTCTTTCTCCAAATCCAAAACCATGCCAATATCCACTCTTCGGTCGTTAATAGGTTAGGATATATATATATATATATATATATATATATATATATATATATATATATATATATATATATATATATATATTATGGTTTGGTTTATATTATGAGCTTGAATAGGCTTCGAGTCTAGTGGTTGAGATTGGTCCATGTAATTGTCCCTGTCCCCTTGGCCACGTGCTAAGCATTGAGCAATTGGACTTCTTTCGTAGATGGAAGGGACTTCTTCTAACTTTAAACTCATATTATACCCACAACCCTAAATTAAGGTAAGGTTAGTGCACCATATAAGTTTGGTCAGTAGATTTTTATTATTATATTTTTTTTTAATTTTGTTATTTTATATATTTTTTATTTTTTGGGGTTTTTCTTCAAATTTTTTTAATATTTGATGGTTTTTCTAATTTCTTTTTTTGGTATTTTTGTTTAGAATTTTTTTTTTATGCATGCAAAAGCAAATTAACCTACATTGCAGGTACGTAAATGAAAATGTGACATGCAAAAAACAACCGAAACTACATGAAAACAAATAAAGGTGATAAAAACTATTAAAAGTCTCCCCAAGTTAAGAGTTTGTCCATTTCTCGGGACATGCAAAAATAAAAGGGAGAGGGGAAAAGAAATTTACTCACTTCTAAACATTTGCATCCTCCATGTTTTCCTACAGTGGTAGTTTGTCCTTTCTCTATCAGGAACGTTTGAAGTCGATAGATAGAAAGCTATTCTAGATTGCATGGTCTTTGTACCTCATTAAGAATTATAGTCTCTCTAGTTCTCCTAGTTTAATCCTCCCTGCTCTTGGATCTGCTTGTCCCATGCTTACGTCTCCATTTCTGGCAAATTTCGCCAGCCGAGCTATTAGGACTCCACAGGTTATATCGGTCTCTTGTACTCTTCTTCCTTGCTCGATTAAATTTTTTATCATTTGTTCTGTTACACATCAGACCAGCCTCCTATCCCTCTCCGTCAATGCATTGATTATCCTGACCTCCATGTCCGTTGGGTGGACTGCTTATGCCGTGTGCATTGGGAAGGCTATCGTAGCTAGGATTAGCAGCACTATCCTTAGCAGTGATAAGCCGCAATTCGTTCTTCTATCACATGTGATGACATCTTACCATTTTGACCCAGGCATCCTTGACGTCACAGTTCCCTCTGTCGAGGGATCTACATCCGTTCCTTGTCTCGCGGATCAGGAAGATCCGAGGTATAAATTTTAATGGCTAATCTCGTACTTTTATTCCCTTAACGTAGATCCTAGGGCGGGTTAAATCCATAGGTTCCGCTGCGCATGTAACGTACATGTCTATGGATTTTCCAACAGTGGCATCAGAGCGTTCGTTAAGGAAATAATCGTCGATTACATATTTAAAATTTAGTAAATTCTAGTATAATAAATTTTAGGGTTTTGAAAATATTATTTCAAAACATCACGGAAATAGTTTCTAGGAATATAATATTGGATATTATGATTCTCTGGAGTTTCGAAAAAATAGTTTTTCGAAATCCGTTTTGGAAACGAAACTAAAACAAAAGAAGATACGAACTTCCAGCCACGTCTCTGTTGAGAACGGAGTACTTCCTTTGAGAACGGAATAGTTCCGTTCAGAATGGAATAATGCTGATTTTACGAGAAACCCTAATTTTCTTATACATGGAATTTAAATATACAAATATGGTATGAGCTTTAGATCTGTGATTGTTCTGTGATGTAATCTTGTGTGTGAATGCTTGTAATTTTATTTAATATCTGTGGCAACCGGTGAGTTGTCCAAAGTTATAATTATGGCAACCTGTGAGTTGTCCAAATTTGTAAATTACCTTTTCTAGCTATAGGATAGTTGTTCGAATAGATATTATTTCAATACTTCGAGGCAAGAGATCTTGGCGCAATCTTCGGAAGATAGCATTGGATCTTCCCACACACAACGAAGGGTTCGGTGAAGATTACTCCTGCAATCTAGAGATAGATCTAGAATTACGAACCTCATGATCGCTCGTGAGGATTAGGCTCATACCATATTTAACTTAGCTTCTGTGATGTTTATATTTATAAATCTAAAATAAAATCCTTCAGAATGTTAAGTAAAGAAGTGCCCCCCATGTCATTGAAGCCCTCGGTAATTAGACAGTCTTCATGTGGGTCATGCCAAAGCTGAGCATATGGAGGATTGTCTTTGTAAAGGAGGGTACACAGAAAATGGCGTCCAGCATGGGTCATGCCAAAGCTGAGTGTGCCGGACTCTATTTCGCTGATAATCATGCATGGTTAAACTTAACTGAGCAAGCAAGTCGGACTTGGGCTCATGGCACAAGATGGAATAATACACCGGGCATATGATGCTCATTCCATAAAAGGAAAGATTTGTATATGATACAATTGGAAGTGTTCCTACCTAAATAGTTGTGTATTGAGAGTTGCGCCAAAGCGCACTTAATACTCAATGAAATAAGGACCTTGACTCACTATGAAACCTCATTCATTTGAAGTTTCCGAATCAATACACTGAAGGTGGTTGATTTGAAGAAAAATATTGGGAGTACATTATAAGAAACACCAAAATAAATCAACCCCAATGAATAAATAATAATGGCACTTTACATTTTAACTTGTAGAATAATGGCAAATAATAATTCAACTGGGTTGAATTTGCGATCTATCCTTGAGAAGGATAAGCTCAATGGGTCTAACTTCCTTGACTACTTTAGAAACCTGAGAATTTTTCACAAGGCTGACAATAAACTATATGTCATAAAAGAGGCTTACCCAAAGGAACCAGAATAGGGAGCCACAAGGGCTGCCCGAGATGCGTATGCTAAATACGTTAAAGACGACACGGTGATAGCTTGTCTCATGCTAGCGACCATGACCTCCGAGCTTCAGAAGCAACTGGAGAACATAGGTGCTTACGATATGATCGTAACTCTCAAGGAAATGTTCCAAGAGCAGGCTAGAGTTGAGCGCTACAAAGCGACCGTCTCTCTGACTGACACAAAGATGGCTGAAGGTTCATCTGTGAGTGCTCATGTACTCAAGATGAAGAGCTATCTTGATCAATTGGAGAGGCTTTTTAGCTATGCCCAGAGAATTGGCTGTTGACATAATTCTCGGGTAGTTACCTCCTAGTTTTAAGCAATTCATCATGAATTATAATATGCATCAGATGGAGAAATCCATCACCGAGTTGCATGGGATGCTTAAGAACGCACAGGAGGACATGAAGACAAATGTTGTCAAAGACGTTCTAATGGTTCACAAGAAGAAGGGTAAGAAGACCAGGAACAAGAGCAAGGGTAAAGGCAAGGTGTTGCCTAAACCTAAGATTAAGAAAGACAAAGAGTGAGTTTGCTTCCATTGCAACAAGGTTGGCCATTGGAAGAGAAACTGCAAACTCTATCAGGACGAAATCAAGAAGGGTAGTGTGACTATCGCTTCAGGTATTTTTGTTATTGAAACTAATTCACTTACTCCTAAATCTTGGGTATTGGATACCGGATGCGGTACTTTTGTAATGATATGCAGGGACTACAAAGGAGTAGAAGATTAGCTAAGGGAGAAGTCGACCCTGCGTGTGGGAAATGGAGCAAGAGTTGCTGCATTAGTCGTAGGAACTTATTTATTGACTTTGCCTAGTGGACTTGTATTAGTACTTAATAATTGTTATTTTGTACTTGCTATGAGCAGAAATATTATATCTATTTCTAGTCTAGCTTTGGATGGTTATAAATTTGTTATTGAGAATAATAATTGTTCTATCTTAAAGGATAATCTCTTATATGGAAATGTTCTATTACAAAAGAGGTCTTTACGTGCTAGATCTTAAGAAAGAGAATTATAAGTCCATACATAACATTAACACTAAATGATTTAAACCGAATGACTCAAATATGACATACCTCTGGCACTGTCGCTTAGGCCATATAAATGAGAAATGCATTTCTAAACTCCACTCTCATGGACTTTTAGACTCATTTGATTTGGAATCATTTGAGACGTGCGAGTCTTGTTTACTTGGCAAGATGACTAAGAAACCCTTCACAAAAGTTGGAGAAAGGGTCAATGACTTATTAGAACTCATATATACTGATGGCCGCTAGAGGTGGGTATCGGTACTTCATAACTTTCACCGATGACTTCAGTAGATATGGTTATGTCTACCTAATGAAGCACAAGTCTGAATTCTTTGAAGTGTTCAAAGAATTTATGAATGAAGTACAAAATGAACTTGGCAAGAAAATTAAAGCACTTCGATCTGATCGGGGAGGCGAATATCTGAGTCAAGAATTTGAGGATCATCTCAGAGAATGTGGAATAGTTTCACAACTGACTCCTCCTGGAACTCCTCAGTGGAATGGAGTGTCCGAAAGGAGGAATCGAACCTTATTGGATATGGTTCGATCGATGATGAGTCAAACGAGTCTTTCAATGTCTTTCTGGGGTTACGCTCTTGAGACTGCCGTATTCATACTGAACAGGATCCCATCCAAAGCGGTTCAAAAGACGCCACATGAGATATGGACGGGGAAAAGCCCCAAGTTGTCATTTTCCCGATAAACTCGGACCCAAATTTGATAAGTGCCTGTTTGTGGGATATCCTAAGGAAACCAAAGGATATTACTTTTACCACCCATCGGAGAATAAAGTGTTTGTTGCTCGCAATGGAGCCTTCTTGGAAAGAGAGTTTGTCTCTATGAGATGCAGTGGGAGTAAAGTGCAACTCGAAGAAATTCGAGACCCACCTATAGTTGCAGAACTTATGATGGAGGAACAAACAAGCTCTCAAGGAGTTGGCAAGCTTGAAATATAATAGACTAAACGTAGATCTAGTAGGATCCGTCATGAGCCCGAGAGATACAGATTTCTCGTGTTTAATGATGATGATGTGACATTCATAGATGATGAACCAACGTCCTACCAAGATGCTATGAAGAGTCCCGACTCTCATAAATGGTTAGAGGCCATGAGAGCCGAGATGCAATCCATGCAAGACAATCAAGTTTGGAATTTGATTGACCCATCCGAAGACTTAAAGATCATCGGATGTAAGTGGGTCTTCAAGAAGAAGACTGATGTTGATGAAAAGGTACAAACCTACAAAGCTAGGCTTGTGGCGAAAGATTTCAAACAAGTTCATGGTATTGACTATGATGAAACTTTCTCACCTGTAGCTACGCTTAAATCCATCAGAATTATGTTAGCCATAGCAGCATATTATGACTATGAAATATGGCAAATGGATGTCAAAACAGCTTTCCTAAACGGAAATCTGACCGAGGACGTGCACATGATGCAACCCGAGGGTTTTGTCGATTCTAAGAATTCTGGTAAGGTTTGCAAGCTTCAGAAATCCATCTATGGATTGAAGCAAGCGTCTCGAAGTTGGAACCTTCATTTTGATGAGGTCATCAAAAGTTTTGGTTTTACTAAAAGTGAAGGTGAGCCTTGTGTTTACGTGAAGTTCAGTGGGAGCACGGTAGTATTCCTGGTACTTTACGTAGATGACATATTACTCATGGGAAATGACGTCCCAACATTATTGAACGTCAAGAAATTGTTGGGAGATAGTTTCTCGATGAAAGACCTAGGAGAAGCCTCCTACGTGCTAGGAATCAGGATCTATAGAGATAGATCTAGAAGGATTATAGGTCTGAGTCAAAGTACATACATAGACAAGGTAATGAAACGGTTAAGAATGCAAGAATCCAAGAAATGATTTTTGCCCTTGTCACATGGCGTGTCTCTCAGTAGGACACAATGTCCTACAAATGAGCAGGAACGAAGATGCATTACTAAGATCCCATATGCTTCGGCTATAGGATCTATCATGTATGCCATGATATGTACTAGACCGGATGTGTCATACTCATTGAGCGCAACAAGCAGGTTCGAGTCTAATCCAGGTGAAAGTCACTGGATAGTTGTTAAAAGAATCCTTAAGTACTTACGAAGAACTATGGACCTGTTCCTAGTCTATGGAGGTCAGGAAGACGAGCTCGTTGTAAAGGGTTATACCGACGCAAGTTTCCAGACAGATTCAGATGACTTCAGATCGCAATCAGGTTATTTATTTTGCCTAAATGGAGGCGCAGTGACATGGAAGAGTTGCAAGCAATGTACTGTGGCAGATTCTTCAACGGAAGCAGAGTATATAGCCGCTACAGAAGTGGCTAAAGAAGTTGTTTGGATAAAGAACTTTTTGGAGGAGCTAAGAGTAGTTCCGAGTATCTCAGATCCAGTGGATCTATATTGTGACAACAATGGAGCGATCGCACAAACAAAGGAACCGATATCTCACCAAAAGTCCAAGCACATACTGCGACGCTTCCATCTGATCAGAGAGATCATACAAAGGGGTGATGTTAAAATGTGTAGAGTGCCATCGGACGACAATGTCGCTGATCCATTAACTAAACCACTCCCGCAAGCGAAGCATGAGCGTCATGTTAGGTCTATGGGCATAAGATGCTTATAATTGGCCTAGTGCAAGTGGGAGACTGTAGGATTAGTGCCCTAGGCCAAATGTCTTTGTGCTAGGAAATGGATTATATATTAAGACATTATTATTTATGCAATAAAGGGTGTTTCTTATATATCTGTGTGTATGGGTTGTGAATGCATATTTCTTATATCAACCAAGAATGACACTTCGAGTTCACGTCACCTGAATACGTGATTCTGATAGCAGAACTGTGAACCAACGAATGACATTCTAAACTGTCCCTAGTGATATGTAGGATGTTTATAGAGATAGACATAATTCAAGTAAGAAGCTACATATCCACACGAGTATATTCGCATGCTAGATGATCATGTTCTGCTGATCATGGACACAGAGATATCAAGTCTAGAATATAGGTACGTGTTAGAGAACACGTACTAGACTGACCACACTATGAGAATATGCATGGTATATGTCATTAGTTATTCTCATATGAATAGTGTGCTTGTTCCTACGACCTGAGGTCACCATGGATTCCTGTATGAGGGGCTGCATACTTTAATATGTTCTTACGTCATCCGTAACGGGATGATCATTAGGGTCATCATTAGGTATGCACTAAATCATGACAAGGAATGTGAGTGACCAAGATGGAATTTGTTCCTCTCGTTATGAGGGAGATATCTCTGGGCCCCCTGATGAACTAGGACTGAAGGAAATGCATGGCCATGCTCAAAATGGATTAACATGTGTTGTTAATATCATTTTGTATTTACTCAGTCTAATTCTCGATCATGAAAGAGACTTTGATCAAACTCAAGGATAACATATTACCGTGCCTTGTGATCAAGACATATATCGTAGAACAAAAGGAATAAACAAATGTCTATTCAGATAGGTTTATGATAGCTGATCATTTCATTTAACATGGGTAGTCATGACATTAGTCTAGAGGTTACTCATGACTTACGATCTTTAGAAGATCGTTGCCAGCGTTAAATGGAACCTACACGGTCACACAATGAACTCCATTCGCTGCCAAGTATTTTGTTATGGAAATACCTATTCCGTTGGCATCGGAATAGGCGCAGATTAGGGTTTTAGTTATGGTAACTGAGCAATCGTTTGCCTCTCGCTCTAGTATAAATAAAAGGGCATAGTCACTTTATTCAACACACAACTCAGAAGCCTTAAAGGCCGTCTTTAACACATAAAAGAGAGAGAGAAATCTTTTGAGAGATATTCGAAAAGTATTTCCGGACTTGTCTAGCCAAGTCCGGTTATTCCGTACATCTGAAGTTCGCGTGGATACGAGTAGAGGTTCTCTATCTTGAGAACTTGCGAGCGATCTATCTTCATCCCTAGGAGAAGAAGGAGTTTCTCGAGCCGAGCTTCAAGAAGGAGTTCTTCAACCCGAGCATCAAGAAGGAGTTTCGCGAGCCGAGCTTCAGGAATAAGACGGTTACGAGTCAGAATAGTTCAGACCTACATCCGTTCTTCATATCGCGGATCAGGAAGATCCGAGGTATAAATTTCAAGGACTAATCTCGTACTTTTATTCCCTTAACGTAGATCCTAGGGCGGGTTAAATCCATAGGTTCCGCTGCGCATGTAACGTACATGGCTATGGATTTCCCAACACTAGGCCTGAAGGAAATGCATGGCCATGCTCAAAAATGGATTAACATGTGTTGTTAGTATCATTTTGTATTTTTCAGTCTAATTCTCGATCAGGAAAGAGACTTAGATCAAACTCAAGGATGACATATTATTGTGCCTTGTGATCAAGACGTATATCGTAGAACAAAAGGAATAATCAAATGTCTATTCAGATAGGTTTATGATCACTGATCATTTCATTTAACGTTGGTAGTCATGACACCGGTCTAGAGGTTATTCAAGACTTACGATCTTTGGAAGATCGTTGCCTGCGTTAAATGGAACCTACACGGTCACACATAGAACAACGTCTAGTCGGGAAGGAAATGCTCTTAAAAAGTTATACATATGATGTATAAATAGGTGAAGGAAACAATCGATCATTGGATGATTGATATGAGTGATTGTGCAAAATCAGCATAGTTCCGTTGGCAACAGAATAGTGCCAACGGAAGTTTCGCTGCCAATGGAACAGTTCCGTTGGCAACAGAACTCAGCCAATTTCTCGACAGCTAAGTTTTCAGATTAGGAAGCCTTATTCCGTTGGCAACGGAGTAGGTCCGTTGGGAACAAATAAGCGCTGTAATTAGGGTTTTAGTTTTGTTAACTAAGCAATCATTTGCCTCCCTCTCTAGTATAAATAGAGGGGCAGTCCCCCTCTATTAGATACACATAATAGAGCCTCCAGTCTGCCGTAATACAGAGAGAAAGAAAGAGAGCCTCCTTAAAGTATTTCCGGACTCGTCTAGCCGAGTCCGGTTATTCCGATGATTCGAAGTTCGACGTGGATACGAGTAGAGGTGTTCTGTTTTGAAGACTAGCGAGCGATCAGGTTCTTCATCCCTAAGAAGAGCAAGAAGGTTCTCAGAGTCGAGCTTCAGAAACCAGGAAGGAGAAGGAAGCAAGACAGGAGTTCGTTCAGACCTACATCCACTTCTCTCTCCCGGATCAGGAAGATCCGAGGTATAAATTTTAATAGCATAATCTCGTACCTTTATTTCCTTTACAATGATCATAGGGAGGGTTGAACCCGTAGGTTCCGCCGCACTTGTAACGTACATGGCTACCGGTTTCCCAACAGTCTTCTCCTTGGATTTTTTTCGGACTATTGTTTTTGAACTTTATTTAAAATATTACATGTATGTTTCAATGATATCAAAATGATTTTTTTTCTTGTCTTGATGAAAGTGTATTATAAAACCCTCTTTGAACAGTTTTTGTGAATCCTTAAAGTAACCTCTAATTTTTTTAAACGGGTTATTGAACTCAAATGGAGCATCTATTTAGGGCGAGCTTTATTCTCTCTCATTTGATGATCCATTTTGGCTGTTTTTCAAAAAGGGGGAGAAGATATAATATGCTACATTTTACGAAATTATTTAGAAAATCATCAAAATGGGGAGATTGTTGTTCTCGGTTTGATGATATTTAAAATAATTCCGTAATTACTAATCTTGTTTGAGAATGTCTTATTATCTCAGAATGTCACACGTTCAAGTTTTCGAAAATGGAGATTTCATCGGAATGGAAGCATCTTTCTGATCTCGGGAAGTCTAGAAGTCGTCATGCTTTTAAAGGATTTCAAGAGAGTATTTAAAGGCATGGGAGCAAGCTTCTTTAGTCTTCAAGTGTGTTGTGTGGAGTAAGTAATTTAATTTATACTAAAAAGAGAGTAAAATCTGTAATTTATTCAATTTCTGCTAGTTCCGTTGGCAACGGATCCATTTCCATTGGCAACGGACCCAGTCCAACGAAAGCAGTCCATTGCCAACGGACCTAGTCCATTGGGAACAGGCCTCCCCATTGCCATTTTCTTCTTCTTGGAGTTTTGGCTGAAAAATTGTTGCGTGAGTTTCGTTGACAACAGAACTAGTCTGTTGGCAACGGAACTAGTCCCCGGCAACGGTGCCATTTGTAAGTATGCGAATTTGTCATTTCAATTCTCAACTTCACAAAGATTTTTATAAGTTCCCTAATGCAATTCAATATTTATGTGGTATGCGAGTTTAGGATGTCGATCCACAAAGAAGCAAGGCCTTAAAATTTGAACTTTTAATCTCGTGTTTATTCAGTGCAAGTTGTGGATCAAGATGTTGTTGTTGTTGTTTTTAAAAGAAAAAAAAAGCAAGAGAAAATAATAGAAATAAATTTTGTTTTTAGGAGTTCAAAAGAGAAAAAGTAGGGAAATGTCGACTATTCATATGACATGTTAATATTTCATCACAATACATAGCAATTTATTACTAAGATTTAAAAGCAAGGTTTGATCAATTTATTTCCACAAATTAATCAACAAACAACTCAAATATTAATTTTTACTCAATTTAAATCCTTATTTGAATAAAAGAACAACCTTTTCAAGTTATTATTACTCAAACAAATCTCAACACTTCTTACAAATATTTCAATTTAAATCGTTCTTCCAAACAACTTAACTTAAGATTTGATATATTAGTGTCAAAATTTAGTCTTTCAAATATCATAATAAATGCAACTTAAGTTTTATTAACATATGTCACATGAAAAGTCTTTCCCTACTATGAATTTACGCACTCATGTCCACAAACATCAAATTTACAAGTCCTTGAGTTATATTATTCATCCAAGAAACGAAATAAAATAAATGAAATAAAGAATAAATAAATCAAACCCTAAAGATGACAATCGTTCTCGAATTTTTCATCCTTCATGGTTGATCTTTGCACTTCGTCCTAGATTTGGTGTTCTCTTCTTTGAAAATCTCACTCTCTTTTTCTACTCTCAAGAATTCAAGCTTGAAGTTTTGTGGACATCAATGGTGGAAAAGAAAAGAATGAGAATGGTAGAAATGAAAGAAGAAATGAGTGTGATAATTGATATTAGAATGAATGTATGAATGCCTTCTTAGAGAGAGAAAAAGGGTGTATTTTTATAGAGAAATTTAACCTAGAAAATATTTGGAAATAAGCTTGTAGGACTAAAAATTGAGCTTGATCCGGATTTGATTTTGGGTTGTAATTTGGGAGATGTGATGCACTCTTTTTCCTTCCTTTCTATTCAAATTCTGCTTGGGTGCAATTTTCTGGGTGCATTTATCAATTCCCCTCAACTCTATCCAAATTCCCCTCAACTCTATTCAAATTCTGCTTGGGTGTAATTTTCTGAGTGCATTTGTCAATTCCCCTCAACTGCCTATACACGTGTCGCATAGAGATTTGCTGATCGAAAATCAGATATTAGATCTAGCGACTACGATTTTGCCACGCGTCTCACCCTTTAATTCCTGCTAAAACAAACTTGCCACATGGCACACATTCATTGGCTAAAACCTATCTTCGTACTGAAATTCCCTGATCATTGTACTGACCTCGTCAGCCTTCGCAGAAAATGCATGAAGCGTTGTCTCTGTTTCATATCACCAGACGGTCCGGTTGTTGGGAAATCCATAGCCATGTACGTTACATGCGCAGCGGAACCTATGGATTTAACCCGCCCTAGGATCTACGTTAAGGGAATAAAAGTACGAGATTAGCCATTAAAACTTATACCTCGGATCTTCCTGATCCGCGAGGCAAGGAACGGATGTAGGTCTGAACTTTTCCGACTCGCAACCGTCTCGTTCCCGAAGCTCGGCTCGCCAAGCTCCTTCCTGTTGCTCGGCGCAAAGAACTCCTTCTTGAAGCTCGGCTCGTGAAATAGCATCTTCTCCTAGGGATGAAGATAGATCGCTCGCAAGTTCTCAAGGTAGAGAACCTCTACTCGTATCCACGTGAACTTCACTCGAACAGAATAACCGGACTTGGCTAGACAAGTCTGGAAATACTTTCCGAATATCTCTCAAAACTCTCTCTCTCTTTTCTGTGTAAAGACGGTCTCTCAGGCTACAGAGTTGTGTCAAATAGAGAGACATTGCCCTTCTATTTATACTAGAGAGAGAAGCGAACAATTGCTCAGTTACCATAACTAAAACCCTAATTTGCGCCTATTCCGTTGCCAACGGAGCTATTTTGTTGCCAACGGAATCGTTATTTCCATAATGAAATACTTGGCAGCTAAGGTTATTATAGTTTCCATATATATTCCGTTGGGAACGGAACTATTCCGTTGCCAACGGAACGGCACTGTTTTATTCAATCAATTATTCAATAATTGATATTTCGTTCATCAATTTATACATCATATGTATAACTGTTTTGACGCATATTCATCCCGTACAAATGGAGTTCATTGTGTGACCGTGTAGGTTCCATTTGACGCTGGCAACAATCTTCTAAAGATCGTAAGTCATGAGTAACCTCTAGACTGATGTCATGACTACCCATGTTAAATGAAATGATCAACGATTGTAAACCTATCTGAATAGACATTTGCTTATTCCTTTTGTTCTACGAGATACGTCTTGATCACAAGGCACAGTAATATGTCAACCTTGAGTTTGATCAAAGTCTCTTTCCTGATCGAGAATTAGACTGAGTAAATACAAAATGATATTAACGATACATGTTAATCCATTTTGAGCATGGCCATGCATTTCCTTCAGTCCTAGTTCATCAGGGGGCCCAACGATATCTCCCTCATGACTTGAGAAACAAATCCCATCTTGGTCACTCACATTCTTCGTCATGATTCAGTGCATACCTAACGATGACCCTAATGATCATCCCGTTATGGATGACGTAAGATCATATTAAAGTATGCAGTTCCTCATACAAGAATCCATGGTGACCTCAGGTCGTAGGAACAAGCACACTATTCATATGAGAATCACTAATAACATATACCATGCATATTCTCATAGTGTGGTCAGTCCAGTACGTGTTCTCTAACACGTATCTATATTCCAGACTTGACATCTCTATGTCCATGATCAACAGAACATGATCATCCAACATGCATATTCTCATAGTGTGGATAGTTGGAATGTCAAGTCACTAGGGATAGTTATCTTGAAGTATATCTATCTCTATAAACATCCTACATATCACTAGGGATAGTTAGAATGTCATTCCTTGGTTGATAAATATACATTCACAACCCATACACACAGATATATATAAGAAACAACCTTTATGGAATAAATAATAATGTCATAATCCATTTCCTAGCACAAATACATTTGGCATAGGGCACTAATCATACAGTCTCCCACTTGCACTAGGCCAATTCTAAGCATCTTATGCACATAGACCTAACATGACCCTCATGCTTCGCTTGTAAGAGTTGTTTAGTTAATGGATTGGCGACACTGTCATCCGATGGAACTCTACACATTTTAACATCACCCATTTGTATGATCTCTCTGATTAGATGGAAGCGTCGCAGTATGTGCTTGGACTTTTGGTGAGATCTCAGTTCCTTTGCTTGTGCGATCGCTCCATTGTTGTCACAATA
Organism: Juncus inflexus; assembly: GCA_024447665.1. Classification (NCBI taxonomy): domain Eukaryota; kingdom Viridiplantae; phylum Streptophyta; class Magnoliopsida; order Poales; family Juncaceae; genus Juncus; species Juncus inflexus. The sequence continues at coordinate 1,479,164 of JAJHPC010000017.1, forward strand.
TAGATCCACTGGTTCCGAGATACTCGGAACTACTCTTAGCTCCTCCAAAAAGTTCTTTATCCAAATAGCTTCTTTAGCTGCTTCTGCAGCGGCTATATACTCTGCTTCCATTGAAGAATCTGCCACAGTACATTGCTTGCAACTCTTCCATGTCACTGCGCCTCAATTTAGGCAAAATAAATAACCCGATTGTGATCTGAAGTCATCTGAGTCTGTCTGGAAGCTTGCGTCGATGTAACCCTTTACAACGAGCTCGTCTTCCTGACCTCCATAGACTAGGAACATATACTTAGTTCTTCGTAAGTACTTCAGGATTCTTTTAAGAGCTATCCAGTGACTTTCACCTGGATTAGACTGGAACCTGCTTGTTGCGCTCAATGAGTATGACACATCCAGTCTAGTACATATCATGGCATACATGATAGATCTTATAGCCGAAGCATATGGGATCTTAGACATGCGTCTTCGTTCCTGCTCATTTGTAGGACATTGTGTCTTACTGAGAGACAGGCCATGTGACAAGGGCAAAAATCTTTTCTTGGATTCTTGCATTCTGAACCGTTTCATTACCTTGTCTATGTATGTACTTTGATTCAGAGCTATAAGCCTTCTAGATCTATCTCTATAGATCCTGATTCCTAGCACGTAGGAGGCTTCTCCTAGGTCTTTCATCGAGAAACTATCTCCCAACAATTTCTTGACGTTCAATAATGTTGGGACGTCATTTCCCATGAGTAATATATCATCTACGTAAAGCACCAGGAATACTACGTGCTCCCACTGAACTTCATGTAAACACAAGGCTCACCCTCACTTTTGGTAAAACCAAAACTTTTGATGACTTTATCAAAACTTTTGCTTCAATCCATAGATGGGTTTCTGAAGCTTTCAAACCTTACCAGAATTCGTAGGATCGACAAAACCCTCGGGTTGCATCATATGAACGTCCTTGGTTAGATTTCCGTTTAGGAAAGTTGTTTTGACATCCATTTGCCATATTTCATAGTAATAATATGCTGCTATGGCTAATAGAATTCTCATGGATTTAAGCATAGCTACAGGTGAGAAAGTTTCGTCATAGTCAATACCATGAACTTGTTCGAAACCTTTCGCCACAAGCCTTGCTTTGTAGGTTTGTACCTTTCCATCCACGTCAGTCTTCTTCTTGAAGACCCATTTGCATCAGATGGTCTTCAAGCCTTCGAATGGGTCAATCAAATTCCAAACTTGATTGTCTTGCATGGATTCGGCTCTCATGGCCTCTAACCATTTCTGAGAGTCGCGGATCCTCATAGCATCTTGGTAGGACGTGGGTTCATCATTTATGAATGTCACATCATCATCATTAGACACGATAAATCCGTATCTCTCGGGCTCATGATAAATCCTACTAGATCTACGTTCAGTCTGTTGTGTTTCAAGCTCACCAACTCTTTGAGAGCTTGTTCGGTCTTCCATCACAGGTTCTGTAACTGTAGGTGAGTCCCGAATTTCTTTGAGTTGTACTTTACTGCCACTTCTTCTCACAGAGACAAACTCTCTTTCCAAAAAGGCTCCATTGTGAGCAACAAACACTTTGTTCTCCGATGGGTAGTAAAAGCAATATCCTTTGGTTTTCTTAGGATATCCCACAAACAGGCACTTATCAAGATTTGGGTTCGAGTTTATCGGGAAACTGACGTTTGACATAAGTCTCACATCCCCAAATTTTAAGAAAAGACAACTTGGGGCTTTTTCCCATCCATATCTCATATATCATCTTTTGAACCGCTTTGGATGGAATCATGTTTAGTATGAATGCGGCAGTCTCAAGAGCGTAACCCCAAAAAGACATTGAAAGACTCGTTTGACTCATCATCGATTGAACCATATCCAATAAAATTCGATTCCTCCTTTCGGACACTCCATTCCACTGAGGAGTTCCTGGAGGAGTCAGTTGTGAATCTATTCCACATTCTCTGAGATGATCCGCAAATTCCTGACTCAGATATTCACCTCCTCGATCAGATCGAAGTGCTTTAATCTTCTTGCCAAGTTGATTCTGTACTTCATTCTTAAATTCTTTGAATACTTCAAAGGATTCAGACTTATGCTTCATTAGGTAGACATAACCATATCTACTAAAGTCATCCGTGAAAGTTATGAAGTACCGATACCAATCTCTAGCGGGAGTACTTATTGGTCCACGTACATCAGTATGTATGAGTTCTAATAAGTCATTGACCCTTTCTCCAACTTTTGTGAAGGGTTTCTTAGTCATCTTGCCATAAGTCTCACATCCCCAAATTTTAAGAAAGGACAACTTGGGGCTTTTCCCCGTCCATATCTCATATGGCGTCTTTTGAACCGCTTTGGATGGAAACCTGTTCAGTATGAATACGGCAGTCTCAAGAGCGTAACCCCAAAAAGACATTGAAAGACTCGTTTGACTCATCATCGATCGAACCATATCCAATAAGGTTCGATTCCTCCTTTCGGACACTCCATTCCACTGAGGAGTTCCAGGAGGAGTCAATTGTGAAACTATTCCACATTCTCTGAGATGATCCTCAAATTCCTGACTCAGATATTCGCCTCCTCGATCAGATCGAAGTGCTTTAATTTTCTTGCCAAGTTCATTTTGTACTTCATTCATAAATTCTTTGAACACTTCAAAGGATTCAGACTTGTGCTTCATTAGGTAGACATAACCATATCTACTGAAGTCATCGGTGAAAGTTATGAAGTACCGATACCCACCTCTAGCGGACATACTCATTAGTCCACATACATCAGTATGTATGAGTTCTAATAAGTCATTGACCCTTTCTCCAACTTTTGTGAAGGGTTTCTTAGTCATCTTGCCAAGTAAACACGACTAGCACATCTCAAATGATTCCAAATCAAATGAGTCTAAAAGTCCATGTGAGTGGAGTTTACAAATGCGTTTCTCATTTATATGGCCTAAGCAACAGTGCCAGAGGTATGTTGTATTTGAGTCATTTGGTTTAAATCGTTTAGTGTTAATGTTATATATGGACTTATAACTCCCGTTCTTAAGATCTAGCTCGTAAAGACCTCTTTCTAATAGAACATTTCCATATAAGAGATTATCCTTTATGATAGAACAATTATTATTCTCAATAACAAATTTATAACCTTCCAAAGCTAGACTAGAAATAGAAATAATATTTCTGCTTATAGCAGGTACAAAATAACAATTATTAGGTACTAATACAAGTCCACTCGGCAAAGTCGTAAATAAGTTCCTACGGCTAATGCAGCAACTCTTGCTCCATTTCCCACACACAGGTCGACTTCGCCCTTAGCTAATCTTCTACTCCTTTGTAGTCCCTGCATATCATTACAAATATGAGTACCACATCCGGTATCCAATACCCATGATTTAGGAGTAAGTGAATTAGTTTCAATAACAAAAATACCTGAAGCGGTAGTCACACTACCCTTCTTGATTTCGTCCTGATAGAGTTTGCAGTTTCTCTTCCAATGGCCAACCTTGTTGCAATGGAAGCAAACTCCCTCTTTGTCTTTCTTGATCTTAGGTTTAGGCAACACCTTGCCTTTACCCTTGCTCTTGTTCCTGGTCTTCTTACCCTTCTTCTTGTGAACCATTAGAACGTCTTTGACAACATTTGTCTTCATGTCCTCCTGTGCGTTCTTAAGCATCCCATGCAACTCGGTGATGGATTTCTCCATCTGATGCATATTATAGTTCATGATGAATTGCTTAAAACTAGGAGGTAACGACCCGAGAATTATGTCAACAACCAATTCTCTGGGCATAGCTGAACCAAGCCTCTCCAATTGATCAAGATAGCTCTTTATCTTGAGTACATGAGCATTCACAGATGAACCTTCAGCCATCTTTGTGTCAGTCAGAGAGACGGTCGCTTTGTAGCGCTCAACTCTAGCCTGCTCTTGGAATATTTCCTTGAGAGTTACGATCATATCGTAAGCTCCCATGTCCTTCAGTTGCTTCTGAAGCTCGGAGGCCATGGTCGCTAGCATGAGCTTATCCTTCTCAAGGATAAATCGCAAATTCAACCCAGTTGAATTATTATTTGCCATTATTCTACATGTTAAAATGTAAAGTGCCATTATTATTTATTCATTGGGGTTGTTTTGTTTTGGTGTTTCTTATAATGTACTCCCAATATTTTTCTTCAAATCAACCACCTTCAGTAGTATTGATTTGAAAACTTCAAATGAATGAGGTTTCATAGTGAGTCAAGATCCGTATTTCATTGAGTATTAAGGGCGCTTTGGCGCAACCCTCAATACAGAACTATTTAGGTAGGAACACTTCCAATTGTATAATATACAACTCTTTTCTTTTATGGAATGAGCATCATATGCCCGGTGTATTATTCCATCTTGTGCCCTGAGCCCAAGTCCGACTTGCATGCTAAGTTAAGTTTAAGCATGTATGATTATCACCAAAATAGAGTCCAGCACACTTAGCTTTGGCATGACCCACATGGAAGACTGTCTAAGTACCGAGGGCTTCAGTGACATAGGGGGAACTTCTTTACTTAACATTCTGAAGGATTTTATTTTAGATTTATAAATATAAACATCACAGAAACTAAGTTAAATATGGTATGAGCCTAATCCTCACGAGCGATCATGAGGTTCCTTATTCTATATCTATCCCTAGATTGCAGGAGTAATCTTCAACGAACCCTTCGTTGTGTGTGGGAAGATCCAATGCTATCTTCCGAAGATTGCGCCAAGATCTCTTGCCTCGAAGTATTGAAATAATATCTATTCTAACAAATATCCTATAGCTAGAAAAGGTAATTTACAAATTTGGACAACTCACAGGTTGCCATAATTATAACTTTGGACAACTCACCGGTTGCCACAGATATTAAATAAAATTATAAGCATTCACACACAAGATTACATCACAGAACAATCACAGATCTAAAGCTCATACCATATTTGTATATTTAAATTCCATGTATAACAAAATGATGGTTTCTCACAATTTAGCGTTATTCCGTTGGGAACGGAACTGTTCTGTTCTAAACGGAACTATTCCGTTCTCAACGGAAGTACTCTGTTCTCAACAGAGACGTGCTGGAAATTCGTCTTTTCTATTATTTTAGTTCCGTTTCCAAAACGGGTTTCAAAAACTAATTCTTGAAACTCTTGGAAATCATAATATCCAATATTATATTTTCAGAAACTATTTCCGTGATGTTTTGAAATAATATTTCTCAAAATCCTAAAATTTATTGTACTAGAATTTACTAAATTTTAAATATGTAATCGCCGATTATTTCCTTAACGAACACTCTGATGCCACTGTTGGGAAATCCATAGCCATGTACATTACATGCGCAGCGGAACCTATGGATTTAACCCGCCCTAGGATCTACGTTAAGGGAATAAAAGTACGAGATTAGCCATTAAAACTTATACCTCGGATTTTCCTGATCCGCGAGGCAAGGAACGGATGTAGGTCTGAACTTTTTCGACTCGCAACCATCTCCTTCCCGAAGCTCGGCTCGCCAAGCTCCTTCCTGTTGCTCGGCTCGAAGAACTCCTTGAAGCTTGGCTCGTGAAATAGCTTCTTCTCCTAAGGATGAAGATAGATCGCTCGCAAGTTCTCAAGGTAGAGAATCTCTACTCGTATCCACGCGAACTTCACTTGAATGGAATAACCGGACTTGGCTAGACAAGTCCGGAAATACTTTCCGAATATCTCTCAAAACTCTCTCTCTCTTTTCTGTGTAAAGACGGCCTCTCAGGCTATAGAGTTGTGTCAAATAGAGAGACATTGGCCTTCTATTTATACTAGAGAGAGAGGCGAACGATTGCTTAGTTACCATAACTAAATGAAATGATCAGCGGTCATAAATTTATCTGAATAGACATTTGCTTATTCCTTTTATTCTATGATATGCGTCTTGGTCACAAGGCACGGTAATATGTCATCCTTGAGTTTGATCAAAGTCTCTTTCCTGATTGAGAATTAAACTGAGTAAATACAAAATGATATTAACAACACATGTTAATCCATTTTGAGCATGGCCATGCATTTCCTTCAGTCCTAGTTCATCAGGGGGCCCAGAGATATCTCTCTCATAACGAGAGGAACAAATCCCATCTTGGTCACTAGACATTTGATTTAAAATCCTCATTGATTTCCTTCTGTTTTTGCATTCCATTGGCAATGGAACTGCGCAGGTTTCCATTTTTTAGGGTTGTTGTTTCATCCTTTAAAAGGGGGCCGCCCTCCTCAGTTTCTTTGACGAATTTTCAATTGAAAAAGGAGAAAAACTCTCTTCTTAATACTAGTTAAATTATTCTAAATCTTAAAGTGAGATTAGAGGAGTTTTGAGTATGTTGCTCGTGTTTGTTTGTTGAGTTTATTGAGATCGGATTGTAAGTTATTGCTCCATCGATTCGTCAAGGTTGTTGTAAGATGAGCGGTGGTTCGAGGTCTTGTAATCTATCTTGTTTATTAGTGATTATCGGAGCCGCAAGGCAAGTCCCGTAGAGTAGGCAATCATGAACACAGTAAGGGCCGCTAGCGAGTAAACGGGTGGTTAAAGCTAACACAACTATCTCGCTGAACTTCGTCAACAAGTTCGTGTGTTCGGTATCTCTTTACTTTTTCTATTTACTTTAATTTCTTATTTATTTATCTTTCTTTGTTAATTAGTATTCAAACAACCATCAACAAAAGTCTAAAAATAATAAAAATATAAAACCCTAAAAATACAAATATTCACGTTTCTGCACATTAGGCCTTTTAAACCCCCAATAGGCCCCAATCGAACAACACTCTCACGGTGTCGTATGTTGGTGTATTCCTTCTGCTTATCTCATATAAGTCTACCCCAAGCATGTAAGTGTATGGATCTTCCTTACGATGCTGCAGCATTCTCCACTTCGAGTCGTACACACCCGAGTCATCATAAATCTCCTGGTCGAATTCTTTCAGTCTTGCGAACACATTGACACGCCTTTGTCTCTTATTCACTTTCCTTAGAAGATGTCGGAGTGCCACGAGTGTCTGCCAGGACCACAGCTTTGCATCCTAGAAGTTGTCTCCAGAATCTATGTAAACTTAGTTGTATCATCAACATTTACTTCATCGCCTTTGTGGACAGATTTTGACATGTCAATACTTCTTCAGCATGGCCGATTCATCTCATGCTATTTCTTAGTCCGAGTAGTTCTCCTATCAAGTCATTATCCACCTTGTACCAAAGTTCGACAACATCATTGTCTAGCTCATCATCTTCTCGGTTTGACTCTTCCTTCCGTCTACCTTAAGTTGTTTCTGTCAGTTTGTTCAATTCGGCATTTCCCTCGGCTCCTCCTGGTTCTATTTGGTCGGGTGGTTCAGTTCTTGGTTTCTTTGCACTAGTTTCCTTGGAAGTTCGTCGACTCGGTAGCAGAGCTCTTCAATTTGTAGTTTTCGTGCTATAGGATTAGCTCCCTAGGCCAAATATATTTGTGTTAGGAAATGGATTATGTATTAAGACATTATTATTTATTCAATAAAGGTTATTTCTTATCTATATATGTTTGTATGGGTTGTCAATATATATTTACATATCTTATATCAACCATCAATGATACTTTGGGTTCATATCATCATAATACGTGATTCTGATAGTAGAACTGTGAACTAACGAATGACATTCTAAATTGTCCCTAGGGATATGTTGCATGTTTATAGAGATAAACATACTTCAAGAAAGAAGCTACATATCCACATTAGTATATTCGTAGACTGGATGATCATGTTTTGCTGATCATGGACATAGGGTTGTCAAGCCTGAAATATACGTACATATTAGAGAACACTAATGGACTAACCACACTATGACAATATGTATGGTATATGTCATAAGTGATTCTCATATGAATAGTGTCCTTGTTCCTACGTCCTGAGGTCACCATGGTTACTATATGTGGAACTGCATACTTTAATATGATCCTACGTCATCCGTAATGGAATGATCATTAGGGCCCACATTAGGTATTCACTGAATCATGACGAGGGATATGAGTTACCAAGATGGGATTTGTTCCACTTATCTTGAGAGAGATATCTGTGGGCCCTTGTTGAACTAAGACTGAAGGAAAAGGATGACCATGCTCAAAATGGAATTAACATGTGTTTTAATATCATTTTGAATTTATTGTCTCTAACACTCGACCAGGAAAGAGACTTTGATCAAACTCAAGGATGATATATTTCCATGTCTTGTGATCAAGACATATATCTTAGAACAAAAGAAATAAGTTATCAGATAGGTTTATGATCGTTGATCATTTTATTTAACATTGGTAGTCATGATATCAGTCTAGATGTTACTCATGACTTACGATTTTTAGGAGATTGTTGCCTACGTTAAAAGTAACCTACATGGTCACACAATGAACTTCATTCGTATGGAATGAAAATACCTCAAAACAGTTATACATATGATGTAAAAATTGGTGAACAAAATAATCAATTATTGGATGATTGATTGTGCAAAATAGCCAGTTCTTGGCAGCAAGGTTTTCTATTTATGGAAACAATATTCCATTCTGAATGGAAAGGTTCCATTCTGAATAGAATAGGTACATAATTAGGGTACTAGTTATGGTAACTGAGCAATCGTTCATCTCACCCTCTCATGTAAATAAAGGGGCAATCTCCCTCTATTAAACATACAATTTTGAAGCCAAAGAGGCCGTCATCGCACAGAAATAGAGAGAGAGTTTTATGGGGTAATTATTCTGTCTTTTTGAAGTTTCACGTGGATATGAGTAGAGATCTCCTACTTTCGAGATTAGCAAGCGATCGAGTTCTTCATCCCTAGGAGGAGCAAGAAGGTTTGCGTGTTGAGCATCTGAAAGGAGAAGATTGCGAGCCATAATTGTTCAGACCTACATCTGTTCTCTCTCTTACAGATCCGGAAGATCTGAGATATAAATTTTAATTACGTAATCTCGTACCTTTATTTCCTTTACGATGATCCTAGGGAGGGTTGAACCCATGTGTTCTGCTACGCATGTAACATACATGGTTACGAGTTTCCCAACAGTGGCATCAGAGTGCTTGTTAAGGAAATAATCATCAATTATACTTAAAATTTATGAAATTCTAGTAAAATAAATTTTAGGATTTTGAAAATTTTATTTCAAGACATCACGGAAATTGTTTCTATGAATAAAAACAACATGAAATAGAACTTTCAGCGTCGTTCCTTTCTGAACGGAGTTGTTCCGTTCATAAGGGAATAGGCTGAATTTTCATTAGAAATTATAACGTTGTTCCGTTCAAAATGGAATGGTTCCATTCCGAATAGAATAAGGATGAAATATGCAGAAAAACTAATTTTTATATTACATGGAATTTAAATATAAAATATAGTATGAGCCTTTGATCTGTGATTGTTATGTGATGTAATCTTGTGTGTGAATGCTTGTAATTTTATTTAATATCTATGGCAACCATTGAGTTATCCAAAGTTGTAAAACTTTTATAGTAAGAGGTTAGTTGTTAGGATATATATTATATCAAGACGAGATGAGGATCTTGGCACAATCTTCAGAAGATGGCATTGAATCTTCGCACACACAACAAAGGGTTCATTGAAGATTACAGCTACAATTTCGAGATAGATCTAGGATTAGAAAATTTATGATCATTTGTGAGGAATAGGCTCATACTATATTTAACTTAGTTTCTGTGATGTTTATATTTATCTAAAAACAAAATCATTCAGAATATTAAGTAAAGAAGTGCCTCACATGTTACTGAACCCCTCATTATTATGATAACTTTCCACATGGGTCATGCCAAAGATGAGTGTGTGAAAAATTAATCTTAAGAGGAGGTGTAATGTGTATTTTTATATATAATTTTATGATTTTTATCATCTCAAATTCAATCATAATTCAAATAAAATGTGTGAAAGCTGCTCATAATTCGTAAAGTATGATTTGAAACCCCTTAATACATTTTTGTGTTATTTTACAGGCGAAAAGGCCATAAAATGAAGAATTCAACAAAAACGCGAATAATGGGCCAATGATGGCCAAATTCTCCCTAAAACACTCATATTACACATACACACACTTTTGTAACCCTAAAAGATGAGAAATGTCGGTGGAAAAGAGAAATGACCATAAAACGCTATGAAAATGTCCACGGTCTCATGTCATTTTTGAACCAAACCGATACATGAACCGACCACGTTCTGATCCAAAACAGAGAAGAAACATCCATGTTTCCATGACTTTTGGAATCGGAATGTGACGTTCGAACTAAGCGGAACCTTACCATCATTTACATCTCAAAATAAACGTAGCTAGAATAGAGAAAATACGACGCGCAAAAATTCTGGTCAAAACTGAAAAGTCAACCGTCACCGTCAAGTCAACCCTTTCTCTCTCAAAAATGCAATTTTTTTTAAATGCTCGGGATTGAACAAACTCGATACCATTCGACTCGTCTCGACAAGAAAAGGACAACCGTATAATTCACCACCGTTGGAATGGTCAAAGTTGCCCGCAAAACACGAAAAACCTTCCGTCAGCCCAAAAATAACTAATTTCGAGCTGCAGTTTTCTTGAGCTCACCATTTCCTGCAAAGATCTCGGTTTGTCATAATTCCAATTCCATTATCTTCTCCTTATTCCCCTCTTTACAACCATATAAAGAACTAGAAAAATGATGAAGAAATGAAAGAGATATTTGAAATTTGAAATCGCGCAAGTAATTGTTCGGGAAATTCCAGCTTTAACGGTCAAATTTTGTTCAAATCGAATTGGTTCGAATTTTTCAAACAAGATGATATTTTATTGATTCGGAGAGTTTTAAGGAGGTAGTGTAATGATGTGTGAGGTCTCAATTGGGTCTAAAAATCATTTGAAATACGAGTTTGGATCATGACTTGGTGATTTTCGAGCTTTTTACAACCAAGATGAGATGGTGAAATCTGATGGAATTAGGGAGAATTAGAACTTGAAATCTCGTGTGAAGCATCCTATGGTAGTTGAGAAGGCATTCCAGTTGTCAAATTGAGTTTTCGTTGGATAAATCTCGAGTTTGAGCTCCGTTTCTCAACAATGGCCGCAGCAGCTCGGAAATGGAGTTTGAGTCGGTTTTTCCAGCATAACTCGATGAATTCTTGATCATTTCCAATCATTAAAGTTGATGTAGATTCATAAGAACAAGAAGAAGATACGTGAGGTGTAAATTCGTGCTAAGAGGTAGTATGTCACAAGTCTGAGATGGATGTTTGAAGAAACAAACGAGTGCTGAAAAAAACAGCATGAGTGCTGATCTTCAAAGAGGCATAATTCGAGCTTCGCTCAACGAAATCATCCCGTTCAAAGTCCTGTGGGTTCATAAAAGAGTGTAGAACAGTTCTAGATCAAGACATAGAGTCGATTTGCAAAGGACAGAAAGAACAAGACTGAGTTTTAGAAAAAACGGAAAATGAGTTGATAACACGATTGATTCTTAGTTGAAAATAACTCAGTGCCAAAACACAACTGCTGCACGAAAATGACTCGCTTCACCATTCTTCAACCCGCCTCGCCACAAGGAAAGAAAGCAGAGGTTAAAAGAAAAAAATCCGCGCCAACTCACATCCGATCTGAGCTTGGTCCACGCTCAAGGAAACAGAGGGAAGATATAAATTTTGAATACTGCTCAAATCTCAACGAAAACTCACCAAATTTGAAAAACAAGTTCCTGAAGCATGTGAGATCGGATCCAGACCAAAATAAATTCCTGAAATGCCCCTAAATTCTCGGATTAAATAAGCATGGAATTGGATCATTAAGTTCTATTTTTCTCTATAAAAAGCACCTCAAGCCTCAACCAAGGGAAGAACTCATTCTCCCACTCTCCATAACTTAGACACCACTCTCCACTCTTCTTCTTTAACCTCTAGAACCACCATTAATGAGTTTCAAGCTTTCTTGAGCTCTAATGTTCATTTTTAAGTGAAATCACGTAATTTGGAGCTGATTTGGGGAAAAATTGAACCGGTCGATTCTAGCTTGAATCGAGGTGCAATTGGAGTTTCAAATCGACTCAAGGGAGCTACCGGCTGGTATTCCAACTCTCGATTTAGACCAATTCTCTTTAAACAACATGATTTGAATTTTAGATCACAAGAACTCAATTTTGTAATAATCAAGATAAAATCTTGTCAAATTCTTGTTCTTGTGAATATGTGTGAGTAAATATAGATAGGGAAGGAAATTTGTGATTTGTATACATAAAATCTTGCCTATTAATCTTGTAATTTTGCTGAATTTTAATGAATAGTCATAAACACACACACTTTTTGAATAAATTGGGGAAAATTACTTAGTTTAGTATTTTTTATCAATTGATCTATTAAATCTGAAGTTTATTGGCTTGTTAATCAAGTGATTAATGATTGTTACACATCATGAATTTCCTATAAATCCCTATTTGTAAATCGAAAATCAAACCCTAATCCAGTTTCTGTCTTGCTGCTATTCTTTCTCTGTTTTTCAGTATTTTTCTCTTAATTTCGTGTCCATTTCAAATATGAAAAATTAAATAAGTATTTTTAACATTTAGTTCTCAATTAGTGAGATATTAATTTTCCAAAATTCTAATTTTGCTGTTTTTAAACTTTTTGTCCAGATTTACTGTTTCTTTTCTTTTGAATTTTTAAAAATATAAAAACAAATCAAAAAAATCCTAAAATAGTCCTAATTGAATTATTTTGAAGTGTAAAATACAAATATGAATTGTAAAATTGTAGTTGTTAAAATAGATTAGGAGATATTTCAATTTTTGTGAGTGTTGGTCTGTCAGAACTAGTTTCTTGATCTAGATTTGAATTTTCATTATAAATCTCAAACTACAAAACATAATTGTATAAAATTTTAACAGCTAATCCAAAAATTGATAATTGTATTTCTGTTAAAATATTGGGATTTTTAAAGCTTTGGTAATTTTTCTATAATTTTCTGAATTTGCTGCTTAACCGATTTTAAATCTAAAACAAGTTCTGGACTGAATTGCAAATATCTCAAAATTCTTGAATAAAATAATAAGAACAGTAAAGAACCATATCGTAGATATATCTTTCTGGTTTCCAATAGTGTCTCGTGTGTTGCATTCGGAGTTTATTTGGTGTAGTTACAAATTAAAATACTAAAGTGTGACGTATTGAATTTTTGAAACACAAACTGAAATTATTGAATTGAACTTGGAAATTTACCTAATAAAACTTGAAATAAAAAATTTTACACTAGAGATAAATCATTGAGATTAGTTAATTCTTGAGGCCACACCTCCTTGTGTTCGACCCCTAAACTCATTTACCGCTCATACTCGTAAATTGAAAAATAGGGGAATATAAATTGTGTGAAATATAAACGAAGATTTTACGCGATTTACAAATGGCGCCGTTGCCGGGGAGGCGGCTTGCATCAAGCTTTTAACTAAACTATCTCATATCTTCTTTAGTGTTTTTGTCTCTTGAATTTTTGAAGTTTTATGAGAAAGATGAGATCACAAGGTGAAGTACACACTCCTCGCAAGGACATCAACAAGCATCTAAGAGAGATCAAGAGGAACAAGGCATGAAGCGAGCAAGGTGCAATTTCGTCGAGTACAAGAACGTGACAAGAAGAGACTTCTCCTTTCATGCAAGGGCCTCGAGTATGACAAGAAGAGCTAAACCAGGTGGAAAAGTCACAAGAAGAAGTTCAAACTCGACCTCTTGTCATCCCGTCTTCAACTCCAAGACCCGTTTCTCCGTCTCCTTCTATTTCTCATTCTAAATCTATTTCACCAACATCATCATCTCCTTCAACCCATTTTAAAAATCAAGAAGTTGAAAAAGAATTTAAAGAAACATTAATAAACGTACAAATGGCTCAACAAAGAACATTAGGGGAATTTTTAGAACACAAAATTCAAAAAAATCCTGGAAACATTGTTATACCTAGAGTACCAAATTTTAAGATAAGTCCATCCATGTTAAGTGCTTTACCAATATTTGAAGGGCATAAAAATGACAATCCATATGCATATTTAGATGAATTTCATATGAAATGCACCGCATTATTTGGTAAAACTGACAATCTGGACAACATCAAGTTGATCCTTTTTCCTCATACACTAGGAGCTGCCCCTAGGGATTGGCTTAATCATTTACAGGACGGACCATTCGAGACATTCGACAATTTGGCGAAATATTTTCTTAAGCGCTATTTTCCGAGCACACTTACCGCTAAAATACGTAAGGAGATTACAAACATTCAACAACGAGGTGATGAAACCCTCCAAGAATACTACGAGCACTTCGTAAGATTGTGCGCATCATGCCCTAACCATAACCTCACCGAGATCTCACTACTTGATCAATTTATCCAAGGGATGAACGCGCTAGAAGCCCGTCTTCTCCAATGTTCGACTGGTGGATCTTTCAACGATAAAACCCCTGTCGAAGTGCGTACCCTCATCGAAACCATGGCCGAAGGAAACCTAGGTCGCGATAGAATCTTGGGGCAAGTAAACACAACAAGCATAGTGGATCTCAAAGAAATGGAGTCCCGCATCACAACAAACTTCGAGATGAAATTCAACAAAGTGCTTAAGGCGGTAGGGGCAAAAGTAGAACCCACACCGAGCGAGTTTTGTGCTAGCACGGATCACGCAACCGACGAGTGTGATACTCTTCAAGATGTGAACCATGTGAATGGTTACCAACGCCCTCAATATGCATATGAACCTTGGAAGAAAAATCCCAATAAGGTTATCAAAAATCTGGAGTTTATGTTCATCCTAACGCGCAATCTCAACACCAACCTCAACAACAACCACTTCAACCCTCTTCATCCACGATCTCCCTCTCTCAACGAAAAATTTGACAAAATGATGGCCATGATGATGACCAACTTTTCGAGTTTTTCAATGGAATTGGGGGCAGTAAGGAGCGACATTGCCACTCTTGCTCAAGGTCAATCCACTCAAGGGCGACAAGTGCAAAATCTCGAGATGCAAGTCAAACAAATTGTGAGCGAGGTGAACACTCTTAAGAGCCAAATGGGGAATAAACTTCCTTCTCAAGGAATGAACCCAGCATAACTCAAGTCTCAAGTCTGTTAATGCAATCCAATTGAGAAGTGGGAAGCAAGTGGAACTTCCAAGGGAAGAGGAGGAAGTTGTGGTGCAGAGGCCAAATGATGGCGAGTCAAGTACGAAAGAGGAACAAGATGATGGGTGCGAAAATAGTAATAAGGAGGAAGAAAGAGGTAAAGATGAGAAAGAAAAGATTCAGGAGAAAGAGGTATCAAAACAGAAGAGTCACACTCCAAGAGCACCATTTCCAGCTCGCCTGGCGGGTAATGCTAAGAAGGATGAACTCGACAAGGATATTCTCGAAGTGTTTAAAAAAGAGGAGATAAATATTCCAATAATAGACGCAATTCGAATGCACCCTCCATACGCCAAGTTTTTCAAGAGCTTATGTACAAACAAGAGGAGGCTAAAAGGGAATGAGACAATAAGCCTACCTTCGGTGATGAGTATCAATATAAGAGTACCCCAAAAGGAAATAGACCCTGGAGTATTCGCCATTCCTTGTACCATCGGGCTCCAACAACTTGCGAGTTGCATGCTGAATTTGGGGGCCTCAATCAACGTTATGCCTCGATCCGTTTACGAAACTTTGGGCCTCGGCGAGCTCAAAATCACGCGTGTAATGGTTAAATTCGTCAATCGTTCTGTAGCCCCAGTCTTGGGCGTTGCGGAAGATGTGCTAGTAAAGGTGAACGGTTTGGTGTTCCCAGCGGATTTCTACATACTCGAGATGGGAGACAATGCCGACTCATCCGCCATTCTTTTGAGAAGACCTTTCTTGAGAACGGGTCGAACGAAAATTGACTGCCATTCGGGTACGTTATCCATGGAGTTCGACAATGAGAAAATCACCTTCAACATCTTCGACACAATCAAATATCCCGACGATTACAATGTCTCTAGTATTTGTGTCGTCGAGGAATTTGATGAGCTCATCGAAGAACGCGTAAAAAGGGAGTCTCTAAACTCATTTAGTTTTGAAGAATTTTGGGAGGAAATAGAAAATGGGAACACAATAGAAAATGAGAATAATAACAACTTATTAGGTAATAAAATTGAAACATATGTTCAAGGAAGTGAAAATATAAAATTGACTAACTATGAAAAATGTAGGTTCGAGGACGTTTCCTTCTTTGTAGGTACCATGACGAGCGAGTTCGAAAAAATCCGAGAGCGAATACCGCCCCGTGTCGAGAAGGCCCCCGACCCCGAGTTCACCCACCTTCACCTCCAAGTCGCCTCCAAGGAAGTAACAAATCCTTCAAGTGAAGCTCAAAGAAAAATGAGTCCAACAACAACAAAGGTGGATCAGATAGACCTCTATCACCTCCCCTTCATTGACCACAACTTAGAGTGCATGGAGGACAAAACCTATGACCAGTTCCTCGATCAGTACTCAAGTTACCTTTTGGTCAACATCGACCCCGGAGACCAAGGAAAAACAACTCTCGCGAAGGGACTCTCCCTCGATTTGCGAAACACTTTGGAGAAGGAATTAGAGATCGACAAAGTGGACGAGTATCAGCTAAAAAATGTTTACAAAAGTCATGACATGCGGTATCTCGAAGAGTTTGGCGAATATCCGAGGGGGGAAATCACGAAAGATTAAGCAATAATATGTCGAGCTCAAGACGTAAAACAAGGGCGCTAGCGAGAGGCAACTCATCGTGTTAGGTCGTATCTTTCCTTTCTTTATTTTATTTTCTTCTTTTTTACAAAACTTCTCTTTACACTTAAACAATTGCTACGCAAAAGTTTAAGTGTGGTGGGGGAGGTTTTGCACAAGACCCCAATAATTTTTTCAATTTTCATAAATATCTCAATTTTGAACTTTTTGTTAAAGGACAAACAAAGGTTTAAGTGTGGTGGGGTGGTTTTGTGCAAAACTAAGTTTTGTTTTCTTATAAAAATGTGAAAATTCATAAGAGTTGAAAATTTCTAAAAAATAACAAAGCTCATAAATACCATAAAAATTTTAATTTTTGCTTGTTTTTCTTTCATTTTTTATTTGTTTTTGCAAATAAAATTTGTGTTGTTAAGAAATCAAAACTTACTTTTAATACCACTAGTTTCGCAAAAATTTTCTAATTCAACCAATCTTTCATGGCATAGCTAATGACTCGTATGTCCATCTCTAATTTTCGCACTAAAAGCAAGTGACCGAAATCGTAACCTGTTATCCCTTCACAAAAAAAATTAAAAAATATGAAAAATTATTTTTAAACCCTTGAAAAAGAAAAAAATTTTACATATCCGCAATAGAAAATGAAGGATTTTTTGTACGTGCAAGGTAGAGCATGTCTTTTGATAACATGAGTGGATAGCATGCCAACTTTTACATGTTTATAAAAGAGAAAGTTGAATTAGTTGGAACTTTTGGGGTAATTTGTATAAATTCACCATTTTAAATTTAGGGGGAGAAAGTGTTGGGTTTCGGACATGCATCAAGCAGCGGAAAACAAAAATTTCGTCCAAAACCAATCCGAGGATCCGTGCGTATCGGTTAAATCAAAGAAATAAATCTTAAAGATACCTTTCGGATTACACTTAATCCGTGACACTCAAACCATGCGTGTTGTCCACACGCCTCTAAACCGGTTACCGTCCTAACCGATTTTCCGTCCGTCTAAGCCGTCTAGGTCGCATCGTGCGGAATTCATCTACCGCACACACAATCGGTCTCCACCGGAACTCTCAACAACCTGTTCTCATCTTCTTAGGCTGAATAGATCACAAGCGCCGAAAGTACGAACGCCTCTACCGGTTTCTACACGAACAAACTTCTTAAAACGGGAAGAAGAACAATATATATGCTAGTAGCTTGTTCTCCTCTTGCATAAGAAAACTATTTTTTCTTCTTCTTATTTTGTTTCACAAAAGATGTATAATATCTCTCATATAATTGTACTCTTTCATTTTTGTCATACAAAAGGAAAGCACACTTTCATAATTTCGTCATACAAATTAGATAGTATATTTTCTCTCTTTTGTCTCACAAAAGAGAATGTGAAACAATGAGAGAGAGAATGATGTGTTGTGAATTTGGAACCCTCTATGTCCTTATATAGAGGTGAAGAGTCATGTCTCTTCACACTAAAAGATGTGTATGACATCACTCATCATTATCCATATGCCATCATCTAGACTCTTCTATATTACATGATCTTTTGTGCTCATAGTCTTTATATACATATATATCACATCTTATCAGATAAGATGACAATATATTTTGTGACATTCTTATGCAACTCATCATATAAGTCGCTAGGATTTTTTGCGCCCGTTTCAGTTTGTTCTTTGTGTGTGACCCTGTAGGTTCACTTATTGTTGGCAATAGACCTAACAGTCTATAAATCATGAGCGGACTCTAGCAAGCCATCATGACTACCCAATTTAAGTGAATATCAGTGATCCGATTTACCTAATCAACAATCACGTATTTAGTCCCTTTGTCACGCGATATTTATATCGATCATAAGGCATGTAATATGCCATCCTTATATAAATCGATTAATATTTCTTGATCCCAAATTAAACTGAATAAGAACAAATGACATTAATAACTCTTATTAATTCATTTGAGTGTGGCCATACATTTCTTCGGTTCAATTCATCAAGAGACCTAAAGATATCTCTCTCATTTATGAGAGGAACAAACCCCGTCTTGATTGCATTCATCCCTCTACATGATTCATTGTATACCTGATCATAACCGTTAGGACCACCCGGTTAAAGGCAGTGTTAAATTATATTAAAGTATAAAAGTACTCATGTTGGGAACCGAGACAATCTCAGGTCAAAGGACTGTAAATACTTTATGTTACAACAATCGCTAATGACGTAAAACATGTAGCATTCTTATGGCGGGTCAGTCCAGTATATGGTCTCTAACATATACCTATGTTAATGACTTGATAACTATTTATCCATGATCAGTAAAACATAATCATCAGTCAACTAATATACTGGTGTACATTTATAGCTTGTATATAAATATATATTCATATGTATCTGCAAGTATATTTGTCTCCACAAATATCCTATAAATGATCAGGGACGATTTAGAATAGCATTAATAATACTTTATAGTTTTACTATCAAAGTCACGCACCTTGATGACATGAAGCTGAATTGCATATTCATGGTCTATTTTAATTATATTAAAATAACCTATACGCACATATTATATGAAATGTCTTAGAATAAATATTATGTTTGTTATTACAATCCATCATCTAGGTCACAAACACTTTGGCCTAGGGTATTGCTTTTTGGAAAAAGGTTCGTATTTGAAGGATTGGGGAATTTTAAATAAATTTGAATTTAAATTATTAATGGATATTCATCGATACTCGTGTACTATTATAATAATCAAATATTATTATATAACATTCATGCCAAAAATTAAATCTCTTTTCAAAATGCTTTAAACTGATTCTAAAAGTCCTAAAACTTGATTTTAATTTACGCTTGAGGGCAAGCTTGGTTTAAGTGTGGTGTAATTTGTAATGTGTATTTTTATACATAATTTTACGATTTTTATCATCTCAAATTCAATCATAATTCAAATAAAATGTGTGAAAACTGCTCATAATTCATAAAGCATGATTTGAAACCCCTTAATACATTTTTGTGTTATTTTACAGGCGAAAAGGCCATAAAATGAAGAATTCAACAAAAACGCGAATAATGGGCCAATGATGGCCAAATTCTCCCTAAAAACGCGCATATTCCCCATACACACACTTTTCTAACCCTAAAAGATGAGAAACGTCGGTGGAAAAGAGAAATGACCATAAAACGCTATGAAAACATCCACGGTCTGATGCCATTTTTGAACCCAACCGATACGTGAACCGACCACATTCGGATCCAAAACAGAGAAGAAACGTCCATGTTTCCATGACGTTTGGAATCGGAACGTGACGTTCGAACTAAGCAGAACCTTACCATCGTTTACATCTCAAAATAAACCTTGCAAGAATAGAGAAAATGCGACGCGCAAAAATTATTGTCAAAAATGAAAAGTCAACCATCGCAACCCTTTCTCTCTCAAAAATGCGATTTTTTCGAAATGTTCGGAATTGAACAAACTCGATACTATTTGACTCGTCTCAACAAGACAAGGACAACCGTATAATTCACCATCATTGGAACGGCCAGAGTTGGCCGCAAAACACGAAAAACCATCCGTCAGCCCAAAAATAACTAATTTCGAGCTGCAGTTTTCTTGAGCTCCATTTCCTGCAAAGACCTCGGTTAGTCATAATTCTAATTCCATTCTCTTCTCTTATTCCCCTCTTTCCAACCACATAAAGAACTCAAAAAATGATGAAGAAATGAAAGAGATATTTGAAGTTTGAAATCGCGGCAGTAATTGTTCAAGAAATTCCAGCTTTAACGGTCAAATTTTGTTCAAATCGAATTAGTTCGAATTTTTCAAACAAGATGATATTTTATTGATTCGGAGAGTTTTAAGGAGATAGAGTAATGATGTGTGAGGTCTCAATTGGGTCTAAAAACCATTTGAAATACGAGTTTGAACCATTACTTGGTGATTTTCGAGCTTTTCACAACCAAGATGAAATGGTGAAATCTGATGAAATTAGGGAGAATTAGAACTTGAAATCCCGTGTGAAGCATCATATGGTAGTTGAGAAGGCATTCCAGTTGTTAGATTGAGTTTTCATTGAATAAATCTTGAGTTTGAGCTCCGTTTCTCAACAATGGTTGCAGCACCTCGGAAATGGAGTTTGTCACAAGTTTAAGATGGATGTTTGAAGAAAAAAACGAGTGCTAAAAAAAATAGAATGAGTGTTGATCTTCAAAGAGGCATAACTCGAGCTTTGCTCAACGAAATCATCCCGTTCATAGTTCATAACTCGAGCTTCACTCAACAAAGTCATCCCGTTCAAAGTCCTGTGGGTTTATAAAAGAGTGTAGAACAGTTCTAGATCAAGAGATAGAATCGATTTGCAAAGGACAGAAAGAACAAGACTGAGTTTTAGAGAAAACGGAAAATGACTTGATAACATGATTGATTCTGAGTTGAAAATAACTCAGTGCCAAAACACAGCTGTTGCACGAAAATGACTCGCTTCACCAGTCTTCAACCCGCCTCACCACAAGGAAAGAAAGCAGAGTTTAAAGGAAAAAAAATCCGCGCTAACTCAGATCTGATCTGAGCTTGGTCCACGCTCAAGGAAACAGAGGGAATATACAAATTTTGAATACCGCTCAAATCTCAACGAAAACTCACCAAATTTGAAAAACAAGTTCCTGAAGCATGTGAGATCGGATCTAGACCAAAATAAATTTCCAAAATGCCCCTAAATTCTCAGATTAAATAAGCATGGAATTGGATCATTAAGTTCTATTTTTCTCTATAAAAAGCACCTCAAGCCTCAACCAAGGAAATAACTCATTCTCCCACTCTCCATAACTTAGACACCACTCTCCACTCTTCTTCTTTAACCTCTAGAACCACCATTAATGAGTTTCAAGCTTTCTTGGGCTCTGATTTTCGTTTTAAGTAAAATCGCGCAATTTGGGGCTGATATGGGGAAAAATCGAATCGGTCGATTCTAGCTTGAATCGAGGTACAATTGGAGCTTCAAATCGACTCAAGGGAGCTACCGACTGGTCTTCCAACTCTCGGTTTAGCCCAATTCTCTTTAAATAACTTGATTTGAATTTCAGATCACAAGAACTCAATTTTGTAATAATCATGATGAAATCTTGTCGAATTCTTATTGTTGTGAATATGTGTGAGTAAATCTAGATAGGGAAGGAAATTTGTGATTTGTATACATGAAATCTTGCTTATTAATCTTGTAATTTTGCTGAATTTTGACTAATTGTCATAAACACACATACTTTTTGAATAAATTGGGGAAAAATTGCTTAGCTTAGTATTTTTCATCAATTGATCTATTAAATCTGAATTTTATTGGCTTGTTAATCGTTTGAAATATTTAGCTTAGTATTTTGTGTGATTAATTTGGAGTTGTGATTGATTTAAATCAAGTTTTATTTCGAAATGGCTGTTTTAGAATAAACTAGTCTTTATGTCAATTTCTTGAGTAAATCTTATCTTAGATTGCTCAAATCCATCATTTAAATCTGGAAAATTATACCTAAGTTATTAATGATTGTCTAGATTTACTGTTTCTTTCCTTCTAAATTTTTAAAAATATAAAAACAAATAATAAAAATCCAAAAATAGTCCTACTTGAAGTAGTTTGAAGTGTAGAATCCAAATATGAATTTTAAAATAGTAGTTGTTAAAATAGATTTGGAGACATTTCAATTTTTGTGAGTGTTGGTTTGTCAGAATCAGTTTCTGATCCAGATCTGAATTTTCATTATAAATCTCAAACTACAAAACATCATTGTATAAAATTTTAACAGCTAATTCAAAAATCGATAATTGAATTTTTGTATAAATTTTGGGATTTTTAATTATTTGGTAATTTTTCTATGATTTTCTGAATTTGCTGCTGAACTGATTTTAAATCTAAAACAAGTTCTGGGCTGAATTACAAATATGTCAAAATTCTTGAATAAAATAATAATAAAAGTAAAGAACCATATCGTAGATCTCTCTTTCTAGTTTCCAACGGTATCTTGTGTGTTGCATTCGGAGTTTATTTGGTGTAGTTACAAATTAAAATACTGAAGTGTGACGTATTGAATTTTTGGTAAAACAAACTGAAATTATTGAGTTGAACTTGGAAATTTTCCTAAGAAATCTTGAAGTAAAAGATTTTACACTAGAGATAAATCATTGAGATTAGTTAATTCTTGAGGCCACACCTCCTTGTGTTCGACTCCTAAACTCATTTACCGCTCATACTCGTAAATTGAAAAATAGGGAAATATAAATTATTTTGTTAAATTGTGTTAAATATAAACGACGATTTTACCCGATTTACGGGAGGGTACGCAGGAACTGGAGTCCAGCATAGGTCATAAACGGGGCATATGATGCTCATTCCATAAAAGGCATGAATTGTATATGATACAATTAGAAATGTACCTACCAAGATAGTTGAGTAATAAGGGTTATACCAAAGCGCACTTAGTGCTCAATGAAGTATGAATCTTGACTCACTATGAAATTTTATTTAATTTAAGTTTCTGAATCAAATACAACTTAAGGTGATTTATTTGAAGAAAAATTGTGAGAGTACAATATAAGAAACATCAAAACTATACAACCTCATTGAATAAATAGTAATGACACTTTACTATTTAACTTATAGAATAATGATAAACAATAATAATTCAACATGGTTGAATTTGTGATCTATCATTGAGAAGAATAATCTCAATGGGTCTAACTTCCTTGACTGATTTAGAAACCTGTCAATAAACTGAATGTCATAGAAGAGCCTTACCCAGAGGAACCAGAATAGGGAGCCATAAGGGCTGTCTAGGATGCTTACAATAAATAGGTCAAGGATGACGTGGAAGTTAGTTGTCTCATGCTAGCTATCATGATCTCCGAGCTTCAGAAGCAACTAGAGGACATGGGTTCTTATGATATGATCATAACTCTCAAAGAACTTTTCCAAGAGCAAACTAGACTTGAGCGTTGCAAGACAATCGTCTCTCTAACTGATATGAAGATGGTTGAAGGTTCATATGTGAGTACACATGTGCTCAAGATGAAGAGTTATCTTGATCAATTGGAGAGACTTGGTTCAGTTATTCCCAGAGAATTGGCTGTTGATATAATTCTCGGGTCATTGCCTCCTAGTTTTAAGCAATTCAGCATGAACTATAATATGCATCACATAGAGAAATCCATCACCTAGTTGCATCAGATGGTTAAGAATGCACAGGAGGACATGAGACAAATATTGTCAATAACGTCCTAATGATTCACAAGAAGAATGATAAGAAGATCAAGAACAAGAGCAAGGGTAAAGGCAAGGTGTTGCTAAACATAAGATCAGAAAGACAAGGATGCAGTTTGCTTGTTCACCATCAAAAAATTATGAATGTGTCATATAATCATTCCCGATGTGTCCTAAATTCTCACAGAAATCAAATACTAAAGTAGAATTGTTCACCTGATCAACTACCTCTTGAGTAGTTGTATTTTCTTTGAAAATCAGCGATGAAGCTAACTTCTCGACTTGCTTCATCATGGCGTGCATACGAGCCTTCATGGATGTGGATGCGTCTACTTCATACACTCCCTTCAGTTTGGAGGCTCTGTCTCATCCACCTAAGAGTTGCTTGCCACACTCTCAATTATCTAAACCCTTCATCTTGAACCCTTCCCAGAAAATTTTCTCTTGCGGCCGTCTATAGAGTACTTTTGGCGACGGAATTGACTCATTCAAAGAAGGTCAAAACTTACAGCCACAGCTACAATCCATGATGGGGACATGATCAGAGTAGGTCTTTAAATCTCACGGGCTTCGAAGAGATTTTCATTAGGTCTTTGTTTTAGTGGGCAATAGTGACGGTTTGGTTAGACTCGTGGCTATTGCCCATCAATAACCACCGTGGGAAACAGTCACGATCTGGGCTATTGACAGGCAATAGCCACGGTGGCACCGTGACTATTGCTATAGTAAACCGTGGCTATTGATGATTTTTTTGGTCAGAATTTTGTGAAATAGCCACGGTACCGTAACTATTGGGTACCGTGGCTATTGACCACACCAATAGCCACGATACCATGGCTATTGCTCAGATTTTTATTTTTAATGCATAGGCTATTTTTTCATTTTTCTCCATTTTAATTCAAAAAATAAAAAATCACAAATTCATCCAAATAATATATATTCGAAACTCTAAATACGAATCCACATTATTAAACACAGTATACACGAATCCACAAGTAGCAAAATAAACATAATCAAGCATACAATTGGATATCAAATCCAAACCTTAAACGCAAATCCAAATCTCTAACCAACAATTGGATTTCAAAGTTCCGCAAATTTTAAACCCTACGCAAATAAATCTTTAACGTACCATATATGCATATGTATACTAAAAAAAGAGAATGACTCAATATTTTACCTTACTTTTATAAAGGCATGGAAAAAAAATAAAAAATAGTGGTAATGTTAACACAAACGGGTCATAGGAGTATTTATGATATATTAATGGTTTTCTAAGGGTATTGGTGCTATATTTCACGTTTCACAAGGGCATATGAGAAATTAGGAGGTTTGCAAGGGCAGATATGAAAATTGGCCTTGAATATATTGGTTGAGATACTAGAGGTTGAGAGTTTAAATTTGTACATGCGTATCGGTGAAGTATTTTCTCTCTTTTTTTAAAAATATTACTCATTTAAGGAACTTCAAAAAAATGTTTTGATCGTAATTGCATCAAACAATAGATATAGATTCAAATCGAATTGTAACTATTTTTCATAAACATTTGTCTCCAATAGTTATATTTGTTTGACAAAATAGAAGAAATGAATAAGAAAATTGCAAAATGATTAACGTGACGCAACACTACTACAAAAAACATAATTTGCTACCAATTTTTTAGCGACAAGCCATATTTGGTCTCTAATTTACGCATTCGGCTACGAAAACATAGTTGGTCCCAAAAACAATAGTCATTAGCGACTACTACAATAAGTGGTCGGAATTATGGTCGCAGAAACAACTTACTGGCTACAAACCCAAAAGTGGTCGCAATAATGGTTGCTGAAGTCATTCATTTGGGACGAGCTTATAGTTGGTCCTTATATAGAGGATGATGTGTTGTGTTGTGAATTTGGGGTCATCTATGTCCTTATATAGAGGTGAAGAGTCATGTCTCTTCACACTAAAAGATGTGTATGACATCACTCATCATTATCCATATGCCATCATCTAGACTCTTCTAAATTACATGATCTTTTGTGCTCATAGTCTTTATATACATATATATCACATCTTATCACATAAGACGACAATATATTTTGGGACATTCTTATGCAACTGTCATCATATAAGTCGCTAGGATTTTCTGCGCCCGTTTCAGTTTTTTCTTTGTGTGTGACCCTGTAGGTTCACTTAATGTTGACAATAGACTTGACAGTCTATAAATCATGAGCGGACTCTAGCAAGCCATCATGACTACCCAATTTAAGTGAATATCGGTGATCCGATTTACCAAATCAACAATCACGTATTTAGTCCCTTTGTCACGCGATATCTATATCGATCATAAGGCATGTAATATGCCATCCTTATATAAATCGATTAATATTTCTTCAGTTCAATTCATCAAGAGGCCTAAAGATATCTCTCTCATTTATGAGAGGAACAAATTCCGTCTTGATTGCACTCATCTCTCTACATGATTCATAGTATACCTAATCATAACCGTTATGACCACTCGGTAAAAGGCAGTGTTAGATTATATTAAAGTATAAAATTACTCATGTTGGGAACCGAGACAATCTCAGGTCAAAGGACTATAAATACTTTATGTTACATGAATCGCTATCAAAGTCACGCACTTTGATGACATAAAGCTGAATTGCATATTCATGGTCTATTTTAATTATATTAAAATAACCTATACACACATATTATATGAAATATCTTAGAATAAATATTATGTTTGTTATTACAATCCATCATCTAGGTCACAAACACTTTCGCCTAGGGCATAACACCATCAATCTCCCACTTGCACTACGCCAAATCAACCAAGTATCTCATACTCATTGATCTATGTGGTATCACATACCAGTTGACGTACCATGATCAACATCATTTAAGGGATTGGGTTTTTAAATGGATTATCAAACATTGTCATATGTAAATACTTTGCATATTTTTATGTCCACCATAATATAAGAAGAATACTTTATCCTTCTCAAGTATATAATCATACTCTTGATTATTATTTAGTGACTTTCACTAAGATGAAACATATGTGTGCTTGTTACACTTAATTCACATCATATGTAATTATGCTCCCACTGAATTTCTTGTCAACATAAGATTTATCTTTAATTTTTGATAAAACCAAACTGTTTGGTTATTTCATCAAATAATAAATATTCACCTATAGATGTTTGCTTTAATTCATAAATGAATTTATGCAACTTGCAAACTCTTTTCAAAAAATTTAGGATAGACAAAACTCTCAAGTTGTATCATATACATACTTTCATATGTTTCTATTAAGAAACAACGTCTTGACATCCACTTGGCATCTTTTATAGTCATAGTAAGAACATATGCCCAAGAAAATTCTGAAATACATAATCATGATGACTTAGAAAAATATTATCATAGTCTATACTATGAGTTTAATTTAACCACAAATCATGCATTATATGTTTGCACATTATCCATGTCGGTCTTTCTTTTAAAACCGTATTTCAATTTGATGGATCAATCAAATTCAAAACTTGATTGTCTGACATGGATTATATCTCAACTTCCAAAGTCTCTAACCATTAGAGTCTTGACTCATCATAGTCTATTAGTAGAATGTGGACTCATCATCTATGAGTACGAACTTTTTATCATTAGACACGAAAAATCTATATTTTTCGGGCCTCCGATAAATTCTAATAGATCTACATGAATACACTTATGTTATATACTCAGACTCTTCAACATCTTGAGAGTCTTGTTGATTAATTGCAGACTCAATCACTGGTTGAAATCTGAATTAATTTTCATCCGAGCAATACTATCAGTATGTGAAATTTGAACTTTTCAAATTTACTCCCACTAATTCTTTTGGAAACACTTCTTCCAAAGAGATATAATTTTCAAGTAACAAACATTTTGTTCTCATATTAATTATAGAATTAATATCCTTTACTTTTCTTAGGATATTCCACAATAAGCACTAATCCGATTAGATGCATGATACTTCAATTAAGTATCATATCCTCAAATCTTGATAAAAGATAATCTGATACACCTACCAGTCCATATCGCATATGGAGTCTTTTACAACTTCTTTAGATAGAATTATATTCAGTATGAACTCAATAAGAGCATAACCCCGAAAGAAATAGAAGATATATTTGACTCATCATAATTGAACTATATCTAATAAAGTTCTATATATTTATCATGATGATCAAACACTTGGTTCTCGACTTCTCGATCTCATCAAAGAAATTTGATTTTTCGAAGCCAAGTTTTATTTTCTACTTCATTATTTATAACTTTTGAACTTTTCAAAATATTCAAACTTATTGTTTCAATAAAGCGATGAAGTAGTTTTCTCTAGCATCTTCACTCATAGATGAACATACATCACTATGTATGAGAGCCAATAAGTAACTTGCTTTCACCTTACTTTGTGAAAGACGTATATGTCATCTTGTCTAATAAATAAGTTACACTTGTTTCAAGTGATTCAAAATCAAATGAATTTGAAAATGCATCTTAATGGATTTAATAAATGTTCATCTTATTTAAGTAGACCAAGCGACAATGCTAGATTTAAATTCTTAATATTAATGTTATAGATAGACTTATAATTATCTTGTTCCATATAACACATAAGGTAACTTTTCTACTGGAACATTTCCAAAGAAAGTTGACATTTTTGAATGGTGAAATTATTATTCTCAATAATAAATTAATAACCATTCATAGATAAACTCGAGCTATAGATAATACAAAATTTATTGTCGACATTAAATAACAATTATTTATGTCGGCGATAAGTCCAAAAAGACAATGGAAATAAATGAGTTACTTGAGAAAATGCAACAACTTTTGCTACATTTTTCACTCATATGTTAACATCATATTTACTCAATAGTCTACAACTTTATCAGCACAATTTCACAAATGTGTGATTCACATCGTGTATCTAATACACATGATGTGAAATAGACAAGTTAATTTCTATAACAAAAATACTTGAAGCGATAGTCACACTATCCTTTCAATCCCTTTTTCATATCTTCTTGAGATATTATGGTTTCCATCAGTGAACCGATTCACTGCAAAAGATACTAATTTCTTACATAAGGTCGAAGCCTCGGCAACATCTTGCCCTTATCTTTGGGAATACTTTTTACGTTCCTTTTAAGCACGAGAACATTATTGACAACACTTGTCCATTTTCATTTTAACGATTATAAGCATCTTATGCTATATGTCCTTCTCAAGGATCTATTGTGAGACATAAATAGATATACTATTCGAATTAAATAATATGTAAAGACTATTATTCTTTAAATATTTCATATAGTGGGTCCCACTATTTTTTAATCAAATCAATAACCCTCAATCGCATTGATTCGGAAACTTTCAATCCATGAAGTTTCATAGTGAGACAAGATCCATATTTCAATTAAGTCTAAGTGAGCTTTCGCTCATCGCCCAGAACTTAACTTATTTAGGTAGGAATAATTCCAATTGTATCTCATACAACTCTTGAACAACATAGGATAAGCATCATATGCCCGACGTATATATCCTATCATATGCCCCGAGCCCAAGTCTGACTTGATAGCCCAGTTAAATCAAACCATGTCTAATCATTGGCAAAATAGTACCCAACACACTCAGCTTTGGCATGACCTATGTTGGCTCCCATTTCCCGCATTCTCTCCTCCTAATATTGTCCCTACATACCCAACTTTGGCATGACCTATGCAGGGTCAATCAGAGTATCGAGAGATTTAGACTTATGGAAGGCATTTCATGACTTAATATTATTTAGAGGGATTTTGAATTTAATATTATATGTAATTATGCAATCTTCAAAGAACATCACATGTACCAATAGAATAAAGATAATAACAATGATATATTATGGCCTTGATCTTTATGAACTAACATAAAGATTTCCTAATATATATTTTATCTCCATGAAATTTTTCTTAGATTGTATATGAACATCTTATCTCCATGTATAGAAATTGATGAACTCTTCATCGCCATGATGTGTGGTTAAAAATGAACTTGTCATCTTAATGATGTATTCATGATGGACGATGAACTTATTCATCTCCATGATGGATGTGTTATGCCTAATGAACTCTTTCATTATATCAACACGTATCAACAAATATATCAAATATAAACATAATCATATTATGTTTCGATTATTTAACCATTTATAATATATATATATATATATATATATATATATATATATATATATATATATATATATATATATATATATATAAAGGCTTATGAATGCGAATTCAGTGCACGGTCATCATTGTCAACATTTGACAAGTCAAAAACCAATATTTGATTTGGTCAACATTTGACTAGGTCAACGATCAATATTTGATAAGGTCACCAGTCAATGGTCAACAATTTGACTAGGTCATGATCAACTTTTGACCAATTTAATGGTCAACAGTCAATGGGTAAATTAGTGTAGTCAACTGTCAACAATTAACAGTCAATACAATCAATAGTCAACATAGTCCACAGTCAACACAGTGGGTCAACAGTCAACTGTTAACATGATCAACATGGTCAACACCTGGTCAACTTTGTCAACACACATTTTTCTACATATTAATACACCATAGGCATCTTTTCATGAATTCAATACATCACATGCAACTTTTCATGAAATAATGCATCACATGCACCATTTCAAAAAGGCAATTCATGGTATGCACCTTTTCATGAAGACACAACTATTCAAGAGGTCGCAACTCTTGTGATTGCACCTTTTCGGTCGTACATCTTAGTTGCACATATCGATTACACCCGTTGGTCGCACTTCTTGGTCGCAACCGTTAGTCGCAACCTATTAGACGTGATATTTGGATCATATCCATTGGTCACACCCTTTAGTCACACCCTTTGGTCTCACCCATTCATCGCAACCTTATGGACGTGACATTTGGATCGTGTCCATTGGTCACACCCTTTAGTCGCACCCTTTGGTCGCAACCTTTAGTCGTGTCTTTTAGATGTGACATTTGAATCGCATCCCTTGGTCACACCCGTTAGTCGCACCTTTTGGTCGCACCCATTCATCGCAACCTTATGGACGTGACATTTGGATCACATCCGTTTGTCACACCCTTTAGTCGCACCCTTTGGTCGCACCTTTTGGTCGCATCCATTGGTCGCAACCTTTCTTCGCGTCTTTTGGATGTGACATTTGAATCGCATCCCTTGGTCACATCCGTTAGTCGCACCTTTTGGTCGCACCCTTTGGTCGCATCCGTTGGTCGCAACCTTTCGTTGAGTCTTTTGGATGTGATATTTGAATCGCATCCCTTGGTCACACCCGTTAGTCGCACCTTTTGGTCACACCCTTTGGTCGCATCCGTTGGTCGCAACCTTTCGTCGCGTCTTTTGGATGTGACATTTGAATCGCATCCCTTGGTCACACCCGTTAGTCGCACCTTTTGGTCGCACCCTTTGGTCGCATCCGTTGGTCGCAACCTTTCGTCGCGTCTTTTGGATGTGACATTTGAATCGCATCCCTTGGTCACACCCGTTAGTCGCACCTTTTGGTCGCACCCTTTGGTCGCATCCGTTGGTCGCAACCTTTCATCGCGTCTTTTGGATGTGACATTTGAATCGCATCCCTTGGTCACACCCGTTAGTCGCACCTTTTGGTTGCACCCATTCGTCGCAACCTTATGGACGTGACATTTGGATCGCATTCGTTGGTCACACCCTTTAGTCACACCCTTTGGTCGCAACTCTTGGACTCAACTTTTTGGATCGCTTTCCTTGGTCGCACCATTTAGACGCAATCCTTGGTCGTGACCTTTGGATCATATTTCTTGGTCGCAACTCTTTGATGCAACACTTGGATGCAACCTTTGGATCGTATCCCTTGGCGGCATCTTTTGGACACAACTTCTGGATCACATCTATTCATCGTATCTTTTGATCGCATCTCTTGGACATAATTTTTGGATCACATCCTTTGATCATATCCTTTGGTCGCATTCTTTGGATGCAACTCTTGGATCATATCCATTAATCGCATCTTTTCTATTAAGAATATTCAACACTTGAATACTCTATATGCAAGCCTTATAATTATAAATCAAAATTATAAATGGTATCTAAATAGTATATATCACATATATACCGACTCAATTTAATCGAAACACGCACGTCGCTCTGATACCACTGTTGGGTTTCAGACGTGCATAATGCAGCGGAAAATAAAAATTTCATCCAAAACCAATCCGAGGATCCGTGCGTATCGGTTAAATCAAAGAAATAAATCTTAATAATACCTTTCGGATTACGCTTAATCCGTGACGCTCAAACCATGCATATTGTCTATGCGCCTCTAAACCGGTTACCATCCTAACCGATTTTCGGTCCGTCTAGGCCGTCTAGGTCGGGTCGTGCGGAAGTCATCTACCGCACACACAATCGGTCTCCACCAAAACTCTCAACAAACCGTTCTCATCTTCTTAGGCCGAATAGATCACAAGCGCCGAAAGTACGAACGCCTCTACCGGTGTCCACACGAACAAACTTCTTAAAACGAGAAGAAGAACAATGTTGGTAGCTTGTTCTCCTCTTGCATAAGAAAACTCTTCTTATTTTATCTCACAAAAGATGTATATAATTCCTCTCATATAATCGCACTCTTTCATTTTTGTCATACAAAAAGAAAGCACCCTTTCATAATTTTGTCATACAAATTAGAAAGTATATTTTCTCTCTTTTGTCTCACAAAAGAGAATGAGAAATAATGAGAGAGAGAATGATGTGTTGTGTTGTGAATTTGGAGCCCTCTATGTCCTTATATAGAGGTGTATGACATCACTCATCATTATCCATATGCCATCATCTAGACTCTTCTAGATTACATGATCTTTTGTGCTCATAGTCTTTATATACATATATATCACATCTTATTACATAAGATGACAATATATTTTGTGACATTCTTATGCAACTCATCATATAAGTCGCTAGGATTTTCTGCGCCCGTTTCAGTTTGTTCTTTGTGTGTGACCCTGTAGGTTCACTTAATGTTGGCAATAGACTTGATAGTCTATAAATCATGAGCGGACTCTAGCAAGCCATCATGACTACCCAATTTAAGTGAATATCGGTGATCCGAGTTACCTAATCAACAATCACGTATTTAGTCCCTTTGTCACACGATATCTATATCGATTATAAGGCATGTAATATGCCATCCTTAGATAAATCGATTAATATTTCTTGATCCCAAATTAAACTGAATAAGAACAAATGACATTAATAACTCTTATTAATTTATTTGAGTATGGCCATACATTTCTTCAGTTCAATTCATCAAGAGGCCTAAAGATATCTCTCTCATTTATGAGAGGAACAAATCCCGTCTTGATTGCACTCATCCCTCTACATGATTTATTGTATACCTAATCATAACCGTTATGACCACCCGGTAAAAGGCAGTGTTAGATTATATTAAAGTATAAAATTACTCATGTTAGGAACCGAGACAATCTCAGGTCAAAGGACTATAAATATTTTATGTTATAAGAATCGCTAATGATGTAAAACATATAGCATTCTTATGGCGGGTCAGTCCAGTATATGGTCTCTAACATAAACCTATGTTAATGACTTGATAACTATTTATCCATGATCAGTAAAACATAATCCTCAGTCAACTAATATACTGGTGTACATTTATAGCTTGTATATAAATATATATTTATATGTATCTGCAAGTATATTTGTCTCCACAAATATCCTATAAATGACCAGGGACGATTTAGAATGGTATTCATAACACTTTATAGTTTTACTATCAAAGTCACGCACTTTGATGACATAAAGCTGAATTGCATATTCATGCTCTATTTTAATTATATTAAAATAACCTATACGCACATATTATATGAAATATCTTAGAATAAATATTATGTTTGTTATTAAAATCCATCATCTAGGTCACAAACGCTTTGGCCTAGGGCATAACACCATCATAAAGATGTAAATGGGGGCCGTTAGTATCCGTATCGAATCGTACTGCATCTGCAAAATAAATGTATCTAAATAGAAATATTCATATTCATCAATTTTAAAGAAATATCTTTTGTTGTGTGTAAATTTATTACTAAAACTATAATTTTTAAGGGACCTAATATATTATGGCGGGTCGGTAGTATATATATATAGAGTATGGCTAAATAGCATACGTAAGCAAAATGAAAATTTTACGTACGGTCAAAAAAATTACACGTATCATCAAAAATTCAAATTTCAACCGTACGAATGGAATATATATGTTTTGAATATGTTGTAGATTAATTTTCACAGGAATCGGAATATTATATCATTGCCATCATGCATCAATAAAAATATTTTGATGATACATGATGATAATGATATAATATTCCGATTCTTGTGAAAATTAATCTACAACATATTCAAAACATATATATTCCATCCGTACTGTTGAAATTTGAATTTTTGATGACACGTGTAATTTTTTGGACTGTAAGCAAAATTTTTATTTTGCTTACGTATGCTATTTAGCATCTCCCAATATATATATATATATATATATATATATATATATATATATATATATATATATATATATATATAATTTTTTTTAACAATATATACATAAAAAGTGAAAACAATATATATAAAATAAAATTGTGTACTCAGATATCAGATAGTTTCGCCGTGATATCGGATTTTCCAATTTTTAAATATCGAATTTTATTTATTATTGAACATTAATACATACATTTTAATTAGTGTACTCACTAATTCACATAATAAACAATAAACATGAATTTTATGTATGTAACAATAGAAAAGATATAATATTTCATCTAAATAGTGAATAAAATATTCTAAATAATCAATTAAAAAAGCCAAATATTCAAATTACAAAAAAGAGATTAAATTTGTTTCCCACTTAAATTATTTCCCTTGGAAAATTTTCCATTCCCTCCATTAATAATGTTTTAACTTTCCCCCTCCTTACTGATAGAACAAGAACAAAGAGAGAAACGGCGCCCAAACCCCATCTAGGTCAGTCGACTTCTCCCCTCTCCGAAGCTTGCCCCTAATCCTAACTCGAAACCCTAGGTCAGTCGACTTTTCTCCTGCTCGACGATTCCCCGTAACCCTAACTCGAAACGCTAGTCAGCCAACACCTACGTCGCTTTCTTCTCGACCTTGACTGGCAGAGCTCACTGGCCGATCTTGCTTCTACTCTTGTGACTCTCGCAACTACTCGATCTGCACCAAGTCGCTATTTTGATTAGGTGTGTTTCTCCTCTTGTGATTGGTGTGCTTTTTTCTTTGTTGGCTTAAGTTTTTCAAAGTACAGAGAAGTATTGGATTTGTCAGTAACCTTCTAATTTTAAGTTAATAATAGGTTTATGAACAACATATCTTTGCAAATTGCTGATTTTTATTCAAATTTCTGAGTATTTTTTCTTAGTAGATACCTAATTGCTAAAACTCAGAAACTAAAGTTTCCAAAGCTGTATATAAATATACCATGCTATTTTCTGATTTTTTATTCTTGATTTTAATTGATGTATTAGTTGTGCAGGTAAGCAAAGATGTTGGTGCCAAGTCTAAATCCATGTCTAAAGATGTGAGTTTCATTTGTTGATTTCCGCCTTTTTATTGTTTGAGGTTGTTAATGGTGTTATCACTATTATTTTGATTTTTTCTGCAATGATATTCTTAATAAATATCTTGCAATTGTGTTATTATTTAATCTAGTATAATATTTTTCCTTTGGTTGGAAATTAGAAAGAAGTTGTTGATGCTTTGTGATCTGTCAAGTCAAATTTTGAGGCTAAAGATGGTATGTATCATCTCACCTTATGTGGAAAAAGTGGATAGTTAGGATTTGCGATAAAAGGTCATTTGAA
Organism: Juncus inflexus; assembly: GCA_024447665.1. Classification (NCBI taxonomy): domain Eukaryota; kingdom Viridiplantae; phylum Streptophyta; class Magnoliopsida; order Poales; family Juncaceae; genus Juncus; species Juncus inflexus. The sequence continues at coordinate 1,515,073 of JAJHPC010000017.1, forward strand.
CGAGAAATTTGTTTGTAAAGTTAGATATAATTTGGCCCATATCTATTTATTTATGTATTTTAATTGCTATGATTACTTTGGTTTGGTTTAAACCCATATCATCAGGTGGTTCATATCAAGGTGTGAAATCCTAGTAAGCACCTCTTAGTTACAACACAGGTGTTCGATCATTTGTCTAGAAGAAAACATTGACTCCATCGCCTTTTACTTAGAAGTTAGAGATCTCTCTTGAAGATTCTCTACATCAGTTCTTGCTATATTTCGTGAGTAATTAATCTCTTTTTTTATATAAATTCCAACATATGTTAATATTATATTAATCCTTTTTTTAATATCATAACTTGGTATTCCAACATATATTTATATTATAATTATTCATTAACCAATTAATATGTACAAAATTCAACAAATGAACAAGTTACTTGTTTTTTATTAAGTTGTAATTTTTTCCTTGATTTTAGGATGCACTATTTTTTTTATAATCTAAAGTGAGGTACACAAAATTTCATAATCTGCTCTAAATTGAGATTCTTTTTATGTTAGCTTATTTGGAAGAATGTAGTATGCTTTTTTTTAATGCATTTACTTCAGAATTATACTTTTTTTAATACATTTACTTGATAATTGTAGCATATATTGAGCACTAAAGACCTTTTCTACAAGATGGAAAACATGTATTTCATTTATCTAAACCCTAAATAAATCCTATCTCAGGCCAATATCCTTAAAATCTTGATTATTCTTGTTATCATTTTGAATTTAAATGTTTATTATTTTTTGGGGGATGTATGAACCTTATATATATCAATTTCTCCAAACTAGTTTCATTGTGCTATCATTTTTATATTTTGTTATTAGTTTTATCTTCATTATGAATTATATTTATATGTATGTACATATCGAGCACTTCAATTATATTGTGATATGCTTAACAAGTGTTTTTTCTCGTTATGAAGGGTATTTTCTTGTTTTAATGCAATGTTTTAGATGGTTTTATAGTTTTTGTATTTAATTGATATTTGTTATATAATGTCATGATATTATTATTATATATGATAATGAATATTGTTATTCATGATGAAATTTAAATTTCAAAAATTTTATATAGAATTTTGAGAATCCTTTTGTGCGCACGTAAACAATCTACCATAATCCATAAAATTTTATATAGAATTTTATATATGAAAAAACTTAATTAACACAATGATCTGTTTTTGTAGATTTCGTTCACCGATAATCCTCACCACCTAACAATGATCTACTTTCTGTTAGACTATGTTGATGTATAATGAGTACTGATCCAGAATCCATGAAATCCTCAGAAGCCAACAAATCGCCAATCGGTCCCAACTCAGGGCATTCTTCCGAATCGGATATGCCACTCATAAGTGGTGACGGATTTAACCTCCCTTTACCAACAATGAATAAAGAGTACAACCCGGCCATTGAACTCAAGGCCGTTACTGTCTCTGACCCGTTCCTCACGTATCGCTCTTGGAACATCACAATGCCAGTCTCCACATAACTATTCATAATAAACATTAAAAAGAAAATTGTGTCTATTAGAATTCGTGTTTTATTTTGATACAGACATGAATTACGCTAATATTGTTCGTAATGATAAACTTAATAAGTTATTTGTTTGTTAGCTAATGAAAAGATACGGACAGTTGTCAAGGTGTCAGTTATTAAGGTATATTTAGGACAGTTTGTATTAAAGGGTGTTTTTAATCTTATATTTTGAAATTTCATGTAAGAAAGATGTATTCAAGAGGTATATTGGAAAGTTTGTTATTAGAAGGTTGTGTTATTGTTTTTTGATGAAAAGAAGGTTGTGTTATTGTATAAGCATGTCTGTCCTTTTTTTGGAGGTATAAACATGTCTGTCATAAGTGCAATGCAATATGAAAGCAAATAATTATAATAAAATAAGAGTAAATTAGTAATATATTTTTGGGAAATCTGTAAACATGATGGGCTTGGGCATGCCCAAAATATGATGGTATACTGTCTTTTCCGCATTTCAATATATTTTATATTTTCTATGTACAGTTTTCATTATTTTACATATATATAGTGTTTGTTACTTCTAAAAAATAAATTATATGTAATGTTTATTTAATTTTATATATTGTTTATTGTCTTGACATACTATTTATTCATGTAGCACTGCACGATGGCTCGTCATGTAGCATCAACTCACTATATTTTTTTTCTATCAAACTAATATTAGAAAGAAGCATGCATGCCGTGACCTATGTTCCTATCCCAATAGATTGGATGTTCAAACTCAGTACGAAATATTCGGAGTTCCAAATTATGAAAGAGTTCAATCTAAAGCAATGTCTATAAGAAAAAAAACGGTTAATTAAAAGCAAATAAATAACCTATTGAATTACCTTTTCTTGTAATTTGAGATGAATTCATCATCAGCCTCGGCTTCTGTATCATCCTCAACAATCATAGCGATCTGGCTAGTGAACCTTGACGATGTCCCTGACTTGCTATGTGCATCATCTCTAATTTCTGGAAGGAACCTAACCAAGATTGCCTCCACTAAAGGGTGAGTCGCCATTCGGAGCATGACTGTGGCTGCTTCTCTGTCATCTGGCCCTCCGAAAAATATCGCGACCACCTTGCTCAACGGTATTTGGGCCCCGGTTGGGGTCGCAGGAGTTGTTTCAAGGTCGGTAGCTATTGTACTGTTTGTAGCACTTGGTCTAGTGCTAGTTATATAGGATGCAACATTGCATACACTGAATGGGCGGTCAACTAAAATTCCAACGGTGCATGGAGCATGTTGGATGACCTTATTATTTAGGAGACGCCGTCCTTCCTTTCGACATATCATTCTACCGTCATAACTGGTATTTAAAGAACAAAGTTATTTTGTTAGTATTGTGCTTGAAGTGTCATTTTTTATTGTAACTTGATTGCTTGGAGTGTCAGTTTTTGGTAACTTGATCACTGAAACAACCCAAGATGATAAATTCAAGTTATAATGATTGCCCTAGATATTGTTACAAATTAAGTTTTAACCAAAATCACGTTATGTTGTTAGCAATTTGCATAGAGTATCATTTTTGAAACTTTACCTGGCTGCTGCTCTATCAATTATAATTACTCATGATCAATCAAATAATACTAAATAACGATAATAGATTGCTCTGACACAGAATAACTCAAATCCGTCCTGTAGTTCATAAATTCTAGTGTAAATTTTGAGTACCGTTGTTCTTTGTGGAAAGGAAGTATGATGAAGGTCGCACGTACATCCTCCGCACCCATGCAAACATCCGTATGCATGTTCACATAATGAGATATTGCTGTCATCTCCCGTACAGGAACTCCTATATCTTTCGTGACCATGTCAACGACCACATTGACCTGTCGTACAATATCACTACCATAATCCGAATCGGAACTGCCAGGACTCTTCTGATGATACATCAAGGTGACAGTGTATTTCTGAGTAAGCTCTATTAGGTGTTGAAGATATACGGCCATAAGGGAGACTCCATCGCCTTTACAAAGAGCTACCAAAGATAGCATTGGTGTTACCTCACGAGGACTGTGAACACATGCTAGAACACGGAGCTGGCTATCTGGCCCTAGATTCTCAAGGCTCTGAGCTTGGTACGTGTACGATCTCCTCTCCCACCACACGATTAAGCTCGACACTGGACCGGCTATGAGTGTGCTGATCAATATGGTGAGAATCATGACTATGTTAGCCTTTTTATCCCATAACTGCACGGAAGGTGTACAATGCATATAGTTTAATTCATTGTAATACATAGTTCTGTCTTTAGAATTTTTGGGTAACTCTTAATGTGGCAAGTCTTTTCCAAATAATCAATAAAAAAAGTAATCAAGTGAAATTACCATTAAATCTGCACCCATTTGAAGAAGCATTACATCCAAGTGTCCCTTGACATTCAATAGCATGCCAAGGACCAAACCCTCCTTTGTTGGTATCTTCAGGAATCGGGTAGTCACAACCACCGTTCCGACAACCTTCCCGACTGTACCAATGACTGTTACAAGTAGTGCAATTCCGAACAGAATTCCTCCGTCCATCCCAGCAAGAGCTGAAAGCTCTGTTTTACTCGCGGTATGCGTAAAGTACAACGGTAAAAGTATGTTGTGTACCGGATATTGTAATATGTCCAGCATGGTCCTTGTTGTTGGCCCCTCTCTTGGAATCATTACTCCGATAAGGAAACACAAAGCCGTGCCGTTGAAACCGACATAATCTGAGGTCCAGCCAATCACTAATATTAACCCAATGAATATCACCATTATAATGTTGCCTATGTATCTGTTGATAATTTACAAATGAATTAATGGTGAGCAAAAAATGATGTACAAGCAAACAAAATTAGTCATGTCTATTCTGGCATATATATATCCACAATATAAAACAATAATTATCATACCTTTTATTTTTATGAATTTGATTGAGAGCTCTAGCCACCCAAGGAAACCCTATCATCCCGATGAGAATAACAAAAATTATGCTGAGCACGTACATTGCTTGGATAGAAACTGTAACAGTGGCATTTGTCACCTTCACTATCGAATAAACAGCAAAGGCAAGAACAGTTGTCAAGTCACTCACGAATCCTGATGTGATGGCGAGTCTTCCGATATTTGAAGAAGTCAACTTAAGCTCAGTGACAATCCGGATAAGCACAGGAGATGCAGTGTTTGAGACAAAAAGAGCAAAAGTAACAAAAAATAAAAATAGACTGGCTTCTTTGTTTCCGAGCCTTCTGTGGAGGAATGGGACCATGGTCGCCAAGAGAGCAGTGCAGGTGACCATGCCAGAAAAGGCGACATATGCAGAACGGCGTAGGCTAAGGCGGAGATACACTAAATCCATCTCAAGACCTGTTAAGAACATGAAGAGGTAGCTTCCAAATAAAGTTATCTGGTCTAGCAAGTCTTTCAAGCTCGTCATGTCTTGTTCAATCTTTAAGGCATATTTGGTCATCGAATTCCCTACTATCATCCCTGCCTGTGTATACAGTGGATTCGGGGTAAAAACACCATTATATTTGAGGGATAAGATGAGAAAATGAGAGAAATGATCGGAATTAGAGGATATAATAAGATATTTTGGTTTCTTACAATATATTGAGGATATAATAAGACATTTTGGTTTCTTACAATATATTGCGAGACGACACTCGGTTGTAGGAGGCTCTTGAGGAAGAAATGAATGACATTGGAGTAGACCAGAATCTTTCCAATCTCAACTATTATGAATTTGGAGGCATTTATAAGGTCTTGAACCTTTCTTGAATCATCACATGCCACCCGCACCATTGCTCTCTCTCTCTCTCTTTCAAAATATTTGAAGGCAAAGAGAAAGTACGTGTTATTTCACCTTGTCCGCACAAAATTGTTTTTGGAAGATACTGAAGCGAAGTTGTATCTCGAAAAAGAACAGAGACAAAACCGAGACGAATATAGATTAGAGATGCGGAAAAATGGTTCTCATGTATGAAGATGGTACACTGGACCGTTTTCACAACAAGTATCTCTTGATAATTGATGGAAAAGCGTGAAATTAGGATAACAAGATTAGAAGAAATATTCCTATCTACCCTTTAAAGCAGTAATCCATTTTATCTAAATTTAGAAGTGAGCTTACTTACCTTTAACTGCAGTATGATATCTTCAAAAATATCCTCGGAGAGGCAGCCTGATGCCGCCTGATTTAGTTGCAGTTTGTACTAAATTGTGGTTTCTTGAATTGAATATGGGTTTAAGAGACCAATAAAAACAGAAAGAAAAGAAGAATTTAATCGAGTATTATACGAAGTCAAAGTGCACCAAGAAATCGCCATATCCTATTATGGCTTGTTAGATTATTTCACGTAGTTACAATTTATTCCCTGATTAACTGCATTAAGTTTAATTCTCTTATTTATAACCTGTATGACTCCTCTGGTCCGAAAGGAGCTGATACATAGGGTTAGTTCATTCTCTTTAATTTATTCAGCAACCGAACCACCACGGTTAAATTTGACTAAGTCGGTTGTACGATTTATTCATTTAAAATTGTAATAACTACAATTCGGTGTTTGATTTTCGGTTCGTTTTTCATTTTGACAAACTGGACAAACAAACCCGACCCATTAAATACAAAAAGATGGGAAGTATTTTATTTATTTTTATTTAATTTATGCTTGACTTTTACGGAGCTAATAGAAATCTGATATGTCACGACAGTATAATAGCATGTCAAATCACGACGACAATATATATATATATATATATATATATATGAGAGATACTAAATAACATATATAAACAAAATGAATTTTTTTTTGCTTACGGTCCAAAAAATTACACGTATCATAAAAAATTCAAATTTCAACCATACGGATGGAATATATATATATTTTGAATATGTTATAGATTAATTTTTACCAAAATCGAAATATTATATCATTGCCATCATGTATCATTAAATTTTGATGATACATGATGGTAATGATATAATATTTCGATTCTGGTGAAAATTAATCTACAACATATTCAAAACATATATATTCCATCCGTACGGTTGAAATTTAAATTTTTGATGATACTTGTAATTTTTTGGACCGTAAGCAAAATTTTCATTTTGCTTATGTATGTTGTTTAGCCATACTATATATATATATATATATATATATATATATATATATATATATATATATATATCAGAGGAGATATATTGACCCCATCTTATTATACTCCACTCTCACCTCACTTGATGGACGGACCATATTTAATCTCACGCGGGATTCCAAGAGGCCCTGATGATGAAGCGTTTCTGTTAAAACGAATTTCTGTCCATTCTAATTTTCGTCCAGCTTCTTCTTCATGCCAAATATTTTCCAAGGGCCACCTCTCCCTCTCTCCCTCTCTCCCTAGAATGTCTTGGAGCTTCCCTCAAAGAGTCTCTTCGGTTTGACTAAAATTCTCTCACATGTAAGCATAAATCATAACTTATAACTGAGGATAAAATCAAGCAAAGAAAAAATCATGGCCTAATTTTGATTATAATGGCTGGATAGAGAATGATGCAAATTGTGGCCTCATTTTCTGACAAACAAGGTCTTTAGGCCACGTTTTCGTCTTTTGCTAATACTCTATCCTGAAAAATTTGTATCTTTCATACTAAAAATTAGGCCACGATTTTGCCATTATAATATATCCTTTGTATACTTTATTCTGAAAGATCTTTAGTATTAACTACTTTCATATTCAACAGAACAAACAAAAAATATTAGGTCTTGACATCTATCTTAAGATTTAGTTTTTAGGGCTAAATTATTATGGAAAATTCTAGTCTCTTGGCATGTGCATCATCGAGCGAAAAGGATTCTATGAATTCCGGGCATGAGATATAAAAATTGTCATGGAATAATATTTTATTTTCTTCAAATTAAAACAAATTTCAAGTTTTAGTAATTTTATTTTATTAATGTAGATGAAGGGGATAGACGGTTTGGGTGGAAATATAGAAGAATTTGAAGCACCGACACTCGGAATGAAATTTACAACAAAAAAGGAAGCTCGAAGCTATTATGAAGAATATGGTAGACCAATAGGTTTGCGACTCGTACTCGTTCTTCACACACATACAATGGTCAAAATTGTGATAAAAAATTTGTGTGTATATCGGAAGGGGTGAATAAAGGTCTGAATAAGAGTACGGTTGACAAGGGAATTGTGATATGATGGAAGTAATAATAAGAAGGTGGGAGTACGTAAAAAAAAATCTCAACTATCCGATGTCATTGTGATGCTTTCATGCGTATCAAGTAGGAAAATTTTAGTGGTATTTGGGCGATTATCGATTTCGATGTTAGACACAACCACAAATTAGTGAGTCTGTGTAAGAAGATAAGATTGAAATCGAATCGGACATTGCCAAATGCAGTTAAAAATTTAGTTACATCATTTCGTTTCCATAATATGGCGCTTTCTAAAATTCCAGAGATTTTTGGCCGTGCAACAATAGGATACGATAGTAGAGACATTTATAACTATACGTTAAAATCTAGAAATATAGATGGTGGAGATACATAAGGTGTGATGATATATTTCAGGCAAAGGCAAGCGTAAATTCCTCAATGTTTTTACGTGATTCAATGGGATGCAAGTGGGAGGGCAATTAATTTTTACTGGGTTGAAGCACGAGCCCGAATGTCATACTAGTATTTTGGTGATGTAGTTTCCTTCGATACGGCATATCGGACAAATAAATACCAAATGCCTTTCGCATCATTTATCGGAATAAACCACCACATGCAGTCAATTCAGTTTGGGTTCGTGCTTATGAAAGATGAGACCGAGGTGTCTTTTAAGTGGGTTTTTGAAACATGGCTCGAAGCGATGGGAGGGCGCCACCCAAAAGCTATTCTAACGGACATAGATTTGGCAATGAAGAAAGTGATTGCCGATGTATTTCCGACACCCATCATCGACTTTGTCTTTGGCATATTATGAAATAAAATTGGAGAAAATGTTGCACGTGTATAATAACAAATCGCCATTCAAGAACGAAATACAAAGGTGTATTTGAAATACATATAAGATAGAAGAGTTCGAATGAGATGGATGGAGTCGATGATGAAATATAAGTTAGAAGGCAACGAGTATCCTAAACAATTGTATAATATTCGCCAAGCGTGGATTCTGGTTTATAATAATAGCACCTTTTTTGGCGGTATGAACACAACCGGTCAAAGTGAGGGTGTAATTTTGTTTATAATGATTTTGTTACTCTGGAAGCCTATTTGACATAATTTGTTGTCAAATACGATCTAGCCATGAAACGGATTGAAACACGAGAGAGAGATGGAGATTATGTATCGGAATATAAATTCCGAATTGTGGATGATGAGGATTATGTATTGAAACATGCAGCAAAAATTTATACAAGAAATATTTTCAACAAATTTAAGGATCAAATGGATGCAATTAAGGGTTTTAAGATAGTAGAGAGGAATATAAAAGAGGATGAAATGGAATCTTTTTTGGTGACGTCAAATCGTCATGAATTTGACAAGTTTACTGTGATTTTGGACCCGAATATGAACGAGGGTACATGCGAATTGCAAAATTTTGAGTTTGTGAGATTTATATGCACCGTCATATTATAAATGTGTATAACCCAACTGATGTTTATGTTATTCCACCTGGTTTGTGAAAAGGGCTAACAAATTTAGATATATAGATTCCGAAGAGAGGGTAGAAGGTGGTCAAACCGAATCAGAGGCCTTAAGCCTTAGACCATGTGTGACGGGTCGACTAAATTGGCATGTTTAGCCGCACTAAGTAATGAGGCGTATGAAATTTAAATGGAAGGTCTCAAGGAGACAACCCTAAAGATTTCGGAACTCAATTTGAGTGGTAGTGAAGAAATGTAGAATCATGAAGAAAATAGAGATATGGATGCAGGGGAAGCGAGAATGTCACGTGTGAATCATCTCAAACCTTGATTTCTGATCTGCACATCTCTCAAACTAAGGGGAGGAAAAAAGAATGTAACTCGAGTAGGTGAAAAAGTGGGGTTGAGTTGTCAAAGGATAAGTCAAGAAAATGTACTTATTGCAGTGTACTTGGGGGTGGGCATGACGCGAGAAATTGCCCTCTCTAGGATAACTCGAACAAGAAGAAAAAAAGTTAAAACAAGTTAATTTAATTTTAGGGACTTCTGTATAATTTTATGTATTTTAGCAATTTTTGTGTAATTCTACCATTTTAATGGACTTTTGTGTAATTTGGATGCTTGAAAGTTTGTTACTGATATGATATCTTAGTTTTAATTTTTGTGTAATTTTATTGCCTTCTGTTTTAATATAAATGAAAGAACTTTTGTGATAAAAATGATTAACATTATTACTTACCACTAAGAAACAACAAACTATTTTTGGCCTAACATGAACAGTTTCACAACACAACTAAACAAAAAACTAGAACAAAAAAAGGTAAAAATACACATAATATTGGTACCATTATTACAACACATAATAAGCACAACTAGATTCAAATAATGAAACTCAAATTTCATTTAAAAATACACATATACAACACATTAGCTTTACATAAACCCAAAACCCCAAGAGTAAATCGTAAAGTACACATACAACACATAACCCTAAAGCAAATAACCCCCAACTTCAACCAAATAAGCATAAACCAAATTATTCCCATAATTGCATAATTACAATACTAATTATAATACATAACATACACAACAACACAACAAATTAATTTTTTTTATTTATTTTCAATTTTTTCAAATCTCGATATTGCCTTCTTTTCAAATGCTTCAAATCCATTTCCGAAACGTTCAACTTGAAACTTGAGGTGGATTTGTGTGAAGTAAATGTCGTCACACCGAGAGAAGTGATCGCAAACTTGACTTTCGTAAAATGCTCGACCATCATTCTTTGGGATTTTTGCATGAAGCACTTAAGCATTTTCTTACACAATGAGGACACATATACACATTCTCCTCTTCAGAATCCCACCCATATGTGCCAACACTGCTAGTACCTACAACAATGTGTAAAAAATCAGTTCAGTGACTAAATTAAACCAAATTTAGTAATTCATCAGTACTCATCAGTAATTCAAGTCAAAATTCAGTCCATTGGGTAGAATAATTAATTAGTATAGCAATTAAACAAAAAAAAACTAAATCAGAAAGAAAATGAGACATACTTCAGTCAAAATTTCACCAAAAATCAGACCATAATCATCAAATAGAGGAAAAACAAATCTGAGGTGTATCCCATGATGGCCGGATCTAGGGTTACACCTGACCAGTTCGCTCTTGTAATCTCAGATTTGGGGGTGATACTCTTGCTGGTGCGAGTATTCAGAGAGCGAGTGAGATGAAAGGGAAGCGATGCGGAGGGAGAGAGCTTCATGAGAGCTCGAGTGAGAGAGAGAGCCAGAGAGAGAAGAGAGCTTCATGAGAGCTCGAGTGAGAGAGAGAACCAGATTTTTCTTCCACCACCAGGACCTAATTATAACCTTCTACCAGCTTACAAACCCCACCACCTTTCCCTCGGAGACTCGTAAGACACAAATTTGATCGGCAGATCGAAAGATTAAACAAGATCCTGAAGAACCTCCACGTCATATTGCCCTTTACAGAGTGATGGCACAGATGCCAGCCTACGTGAAATTCATAAAGGAAATCATGTCCAACAAGAAGAGGCTAGAAGATTTCGAGACCATCACACTCACAGAGGAATGCAGCATGATAATCCAAAACGAGCATACGCAGAAGCTAAAAGACATAGGCAGATTTTCCATACCATGTCACAATGGCAAAGTGAGGTTTGATCTAGCACTGTACGACTTAGGAGCAAGCGTGAGTCTTATGTTGTTATTTGCCTTCAATAAGTTGGGAATAGGAGAATCGGAAGACACAATGATGACCTTGATGATGGCAGATAAGTCGGTAAAATATCCTAAGGTGATAGTGGAGGATGTGCCAATACAAGGTGGGTGAAACTCTAATACCAGTAGACTTTGTGATTATTGAGATGAAAGTTGATTGTTGTTGCCCGATTACTCTGGGAAGATCGTTCTTGTCAAATGCTTGCGCGATCATTGACATGAAGAACGGGCAACTATCATTAAACTTTGGAGAAGACAAGGTGGAGTTCAACTTCATAAAAACTCATCAGGAGCCCTGGGCTAGAAACGTGATGCAGCATAGAAATAGAGAACGCAGAACCTGATCAAGCCCTAGATGAACATGAAAGTGCTTCAACCCAAGATCTGAAACCCGAAAGCACCACATGCACACAACCTACCGATATAAAAGACGATGCAAGAACCGACCAGATTAGAGAAAGCCTACATACAGACATGAAGCATGACAAATTTGCGGCATGAATGATATGATGAATGACGAGACAAAAATTGACAAGGGGCGAGGCTCTTACCCCCGGGGCTGGAGGCTTCCTCGATTTAGCCAAAGGAAAACATCGACTGTGGCAATCCTTTTGAAGTATCATGCGATATTCCAGACCGATTGATGGGGGTGGTACTTAGACAAAGGAAGGGGATGACCCCACGTGCGATCTACTTTACAAGTCACAGGCTCACCTAGGAACAGAGGTGATACACCTTCGCACAAAAGGAAGTACTCGCATTTGACCTCCCGCAAAGAGAATTCGAGTACTACCAAGATGGGTCGCAAGCATTTTTCTTCGCTGATCAGGTTGGGGTATATTAATTAATGAAAAAGATAAACCCAAACAAGGTGCAAATAAGATGGCGCATACTCCTGCAAAGATTGAGGTCGAGATTCACTGCAAACCAGGAGCAACAGTGGAAGGTGATCGCCACGCTAGGTTAGCACATCGGGGAGAGGATCCAGACCCCGGTCATCCTGATGAAGATTATCAAACCCGGGCATAGATGATGATCCATGAACAATTGGAGGAGATACCCATAGAAGACGAACACCCAGACAATGACTGTTGCGTGTGTGTGGTGTATGGATAAAAAGGCAGGTTCCTAATTCAAAATTTAGAACCTCAGTTTCACTTGCTTGGATGCCCACATGACCTTGCGTCGTAGTAAAGCTGGGGTATCGATCCACAGGAAGGCCAAACGTGGAGTACTGGACTAGCTGCCTGTTGGTAATCCAAACTGAATCTATCTTAGGTTGGTTGTTGTATGTTAGTTGTCTGATAGAGATGATGGTGTTATGTCTTAGGCCAAAATGTTTGTGACCTAGATGATGAATTGTAATAACAAACATAATATTCATTCTAAGTTATTTCACATAATATGTGCGTATAGATTATTTTATTATAATTAAAATAGACCATAAATATGCAATTCAGCTTTATGTCATCAAAATATGTGACTTTAATAGTAAAACTATAAAGTGTTATGAATTCTATTCTAATCATCCCTGGTTATTTATAGGATATTTGTTGAGGCAAACATACTTGCGGAGACAAATAAATATATATTTATATATAAGCTATAAATGTACACCAGTCTATTAGTTGACCGATAATCTTGTTTTACTGATCATGGATAAATAGTTATCAAGTCATTAACGTAGGTATATGTTAGAGACCATATACTGGACTGATCCGCCATAAGAATGCTATATGTTTTACATCATTGTCTCGGTTCCCAACATGAGTAATTTTATACTTTAATATAATCTAACACTGTTTTTAACCGGGTCGTTATAACGATTATGATTAGGTATATATGAATCATGTAGAGGGATGAGTGCAATCAAGATGGGATTTGTTCCTCTCATAAATGAGAGAAATATCTTTAGGCCTCTTGATGAATTGAACTGAAGAAATGTATGGCCATACACAAATGAATTAATAAGAGTTATTAATGTTATCTGTTCTTGTTCAGTTTAATTTGGGATCAAGAAATATTAATCGATTTATATAAGGATGACATATTACATGCCTTACGAATGATATAGATATCGCATGACAAAGGGACTAAATACTTGATTGTTGATTAGGTAAATCGAATCACCGATATTCACTTAAATTGGGTAGTCATGATGGCTTGCTAGAGTCCACTCATGATTTATAGACTATTAAGTCTATTGCCAACATTAGGTGAACCTACATGGTCACACACAAAGAACAAACGGAAACAGGCGCAAACAATCCTAGCGACTTATATGATGAGTTACATAAGAATGCCACAAAAGATATTGTCATCTTATGCGATAAGATGTGATATATATGTATATAAAGACTATGAGCACAAAAAATCATCTAATCTAGAAGGGTCTAGATGATGGCATATGGATAATGATAAAGTGATGTCATATACATGTGAAGAGACATAACTCTTCGCCTCTATATAAGAATATAGAGGACTCCAAAATTCAGATATAACATATCATTCTCTCTCTCATTATTTCTCATTCTCTTTTGTGAGACGAAAGAGAGAAAATATATTTTCTAATTTGTATGACAAAATTATGAAAGGGTGCTTTCTTTTTGTATGACAAAAACGAAAGAGTGTGATTATATGAGAGAAATTATACATCTTTTGTGAGACAAAATAAGAAGAAGAAAAATAGTTTTCTTATGCAAGAGGAGAACAAGCTACTAGCATATATATTGTTCTTTTTCCCATTTTAAGAAGTTTGTTCGTGTGGATACCGGTAGAGGCGTTCGTACTTTTGGCGCTTGTGATCCATTCAGCCTAAGAAGATGAGAATGGATTGTTTGAAGTTTTTGGTGGAGATGAGTTGTGTGTATGTCTGGTGGCTTGCGCATGATACAACCTGGACGACCTTGATGGACGAAAAATCAGTTAGGACGGTAACCGGTTTAGAGGTGCTTGGACAACATGTAGGGTTTTCGCATCACGGATTAAGCGTAATCCGAAAGTTATCTTTAAGATTTATTTATTTAATTTAACCAATACACACGGATCCTCGGATTGGTTTTGGATGGAATTTTTATTTTTTCGTTGTGGTATGCACGTCCGAAACCTAACAGTGGTATCAGAGTGACGTGCATGTATCGGTTAAATTGAGATGGCATATATGAGATATATACTATTTGGATACCATTTATAATTGTGATTTGTAGTTATAAGTCTTGCATATTCAATATTCAAGTGTTGAATATTTTTAAATGAAGAGATACATACATCAATTGAAAAAATGTCTTGTTGAAAAGTTGTCTTTTGACAAATAGATGAATAGGTTCATTTATTTTGAGAAGTATTCGATATTCGGAAGTTATCATGCATGGAACGGTTCCTTGTATACACATATATAATCATGCCCAAGACCAAGTTAAACGAACTAAATCAGCAAATAGTTGTCATGAATCTGTATGAATCGTTTTATTTGATCAAATCAAATTAAAGAATTGAAAGGTTATATTAGATATAACCAAGAGGTGCGTATAAAACATATATATACTGTTAGGAAACACGTAGCCTTGTACGTTACATGCGCAGCAGAACCTACGGGTTCTCAACCCTCCTAGGATCATCGTAAAGGAAATAAAGGTACGAGATTATAATATTAAAATTTATACCTCGGATCTTCATGATCCGGGAGAGAGAAGCGGATGTAGGTCTGAACGAACTTCCGTCTTGCTTCCTTCTCCTTCCTGACTTCTGAAGCTCGACTCTGAGAACCTTCTTGCTCTTCCTAGGGATGAAGAACTTGATCGCTCGCTAGTCTTCAAAACAGAAGACCTCTACTCGTATCCACATAGAACTTCGAATTGTTGGAATAACCAGACTCGGCTAGACGAGTCCGGAAATACTTTCAGGAGGCTCTCTCTCTCTTTCTCTCTGTATTACGGCAGCCTGGAGGCTCTGTAATGTGTGTCTAATAGAGGGGGACTGCCCCTCTATTTATACTAGAGAGGGAGGCAAATGATTGCTTAGTTACCATAACTAAAACCCTAATTACAGCGCTTATCCATTCCCAACGGACCTATTCCGTTGCCAACGGAATAGGGTTTCCTAATCTGAAAACTTGGCTATCGAGAAATTGGCTGAGTTCTGTTGCCAACGGAACTGTTCTGCTACTAACGGAACTATGCTGATTTTTTGCACAATCACTCATATCAATCATCCAATGATCGATTATTTCCATCACATATTTATGCATCATATGTATAACTTTAACAACATTTCCTTCCCGACTAGACATTGTTCTATGTGTGACCGTGTAGGTTCCATTTAATGCTAGCAACGATCTTCCAAAGATCGTAATTCATGAGTAACCTCTAGATTGGTGTCATGACTACCCATGTTAAATGAAATGATCAGCGATCATAAACCTATCTGAGTAGACATTTGATTATTCCTTTTGTTCTACGATATACGTCTTGATCACAAGGCACGATAATATGTCATCCTTGAGTTTGATCAAAGTCTTTTTCCTGATTGAGAATTAGACTGAATAAATACAAAATGATATTAACAACACATGTTAATCCATTTTGAGCATGGCCATGCATTTCCTTCAGTCCTAGTTCATCAGGGGGCTCAGAGATATCTCTCTCTTAATGAGAGGAACAAATCCCATCTTGGTCACTCACATTCCTCGTCATGATTCGGTGCATACCTAATGATGACCCTAATGATCACCCCGTTATGCATGACGTAAGATCATATTAAAGTATGAAGTACCTCATACAGGAATCCATGGTGACCTCAGGTCGTAGGAACAAACACACTATTCATATGAGAATCACTAATGACATATACCATGTATATTCCCATAGTGTGGTCAGTCCAGTATGTGTTCTCTAACACATGCCTATATTCCAGACTTGACATCCCTATGTCCATGATCAGCAGAACATGACCATCCAGTCTGCGAATATACTAGTGTGGATATATAGCTTCTTACTTGAAGTATGTTTATCTCCATAAACATCCCACATATCACTAGGGACGGTTTAGAACGTCATTCGTTGGTTCACAGTTCTACTATCAGAATCACGTATTCTAATGACGTGAACCCGAAGTTTAATATATTAGTCACCCATGTCTCATTCATATATGAACTGAATAAACATGTTTCTCATAATCTAATCTCTAGTCCAACACTTTGGCCTAGGGCATAATTCCTTCATATACAATCACAAGAGTTGTGATCCTAAATTGTTGTAGCCCCATTAATAAGCTGATTCAAAAGGTTGCATCCAAAAAGTCACGACCAAAAGGTGTGACTAACGGGTGCGACCAAGGGATGTGATCCAAATATCACATACAAAAGACGCGACGAAAGGTTGCGACCAACGGATGTGATCGGAAGGGTATGACCAAGAGATGTGATTCAAAAGTTGAATCCGAAAGATGCGATCAAGAGATATGATGGATGGATGTGATCCAAAAGTTGCGTCCAAGAATTACGACCAACGGTTGCCACCAACAAATGCCACAAAGGGGTGTGATCAACATGTGCAACCAAGAGGTGCGATCAAAAAGGTACAATCGCAAGAGTTGCGACCACTTAACTAGTTGCGACTTCTTGAAATGGTGCATGTGATGCATTGTTTCATGAAAATTTGCATGTGATGTGTTAAATTCATGAAATGATGCATCCGATTCACTAATGTGTAGAAAAATATGTGTTGACCGTGTTGACCATGTTAATAGTTTACTGTTCACTCACTGTGTTGACTGTATCAATTGTTAATTGTTGATAGTTGACTATACTGATTTTAACCCTGGACTGTTGATCATTGACTTGGTCAAACATTGACCAAGGCATGGTCAAGCATTGAGCGATCCAAATGTTGACTAAGTGAAATATTGATTTTTGACTTGTTAAATATTTACAACGATGACTGTGCCCCGAATTCGAATTCGTATTTGTAAGCCTTATATATATATATATATGGGTAAATAATCGAAACTTAATATGACTATGTTTATATTTGATATATTTGTTGATATATGTACACATACATCATGGAGATGAAGGAGTTCATCATCCATCATGAATACATCATTAAGATGAAGAGTTTATTTTCAACCACACATCATGGCGATGAAAGATTTCATCGATTTCTATACATGTAGATAAGATTTCTGTATACAATCTAAGAAAAATTTCATGGAGATGAAATATATATTAGAAAATCTTTATGTTAGTTCATAAAGATCAAGGCCATGACATATCATCGTTATTATCTTTATTCTATTAGTACATGTGATGTTCTTTGAAGATTACATAATAGCATATAATATTAAATAAAATCCCTCGATAAGTTGAATCTCTCGATATCCTGATCGACCCTGCATAGGTCATGCCAAAGCTGGGTATGTAGGGACAATCTTAGGAGGAGAGAATGGGGAAAATGGAAGCCAACATAGGTCATGCCAAAGCTGAGTGTGTTGGGTACTATTTTGCTGATGATTAGACATGGTTTGACTTAACTGGGCTATCAAGACGGACTTGGACTCGGGGCATACTATAGGATATATACGTCGGGCATATGATGCTTATCCTATGTTATTCAAGAGTTGTATGAGATACAATCGGAATTGTTCCTACCTAAATAAGTTAAGTTCTGGGCGATGAGCCAAATCTCACTTAGGACTTAATTGAAATATGGATCTTGTCTCACTATAAAACTTCAAAGATTGAAGGTTTCCGAATCAATAAGATTGAGGGTTATTGATTTAATTAAAAATACTGGGAGCCATTATATGAAATATTTAAAGAATAATAGTCTTTGCATATTATTCAAATAGAATAGTATATCTATTTATGTCCCACGATAGGACTTTGAAATGTACAAATAGCATAAGATGCTAATAATCGTTAACATGAACATGGACAAGTGTTGTCAATGATATTCTCATGCTTACATAATAGCATATAATTTTAAATTTAACGCTGGCAACGATCTTCTAAAGATCGTAAGTCATGAGTAACCTCTAGACTGATGTCATGACTACCCATGTTAAATGAAATGATCAGCGATCGTAAACCTATCTGAATAGACATTTGCTTATTCCTTTTGTTCTATGATATACGTCTAGATCACAAGGCACGGTAATATGTCATTCTTGAGTTTGATCAAAGTCTCTTTCCTGATCGAGAATTAGACTGAGTAAATACAAAATGTTATTAACAACACATGTTAATCCATTTTGAGCATGACCATGCATTTCCTTCAGTCCTAGTTCATCAGGGGGCCCAGAGATATCTCCCTCATGACGAGAGGAACAAATCCCATCTTGGTCACTCACATTCCTCATCATGATTTAGTGCATACTTAACGATGACCCTAATGATCATCCCGTTACGGATGACGTAAGATCATATTAAAGTATGCAGTTTCTCATACAGGAATCCATGGTGACCTTAGGTCGTAGGAACAAGCACACTATTCATATGAGAATGACTAATGACATATACCATGCTTATTCTCATAGTGTGGCCAGTGCAGTACGTGTGCTCTAACACGTACCTATATTCCAGACTTGACATCTCTATGTCTATGATCAGCAGAACATGATCATCCCGCCTGCGAATATACTAGTGTGGATATGTAGCTTCTTACTTGAAATATGTCTATCTCTATAAACATCGTACATATCACTAGGGATAGTTTAGAATGTCATTCGTTGGTTCACAGTTCTACTATCAGAATCACGTATTCTGATGACGTGAACCCGAAGTGTCATTCTTGGTTGATATAAGAAATATACATTCACAACCCATACACACATATATATAAGAAAGAACCTCTATTGAATAAATAATAATGTCTTAAACATAATCCATTTCCTAGCACAAATACATTTGGCCTAGGGGACTAGTCCTACAAAAAGAACATGTACAAAAAAAATATGTTAATTAAGTTATACCTTATATCTTATTGTACATCTCTCTTTGAGGATTCTCAAAAGACCTATCGTCAATTTTATCTCGGCCGTTGGATCAATTTTTTTTTCCGAATATTAGTTTTTCATTTAAATTATTACCATAATATTACATGGTCGAGTTAGATTAATGTTTCGTGTTATATCTCTAATTACGTGAGAACTATCATATCAATTAAAATTTCAGAGTATTAAAAATTATATTATATTACTTAATGTATTACGGATAATTTGTATTATTTTAATAACTAAAAACTATAAATAAGAAAAATAGTGGTGACATTTTTTCCGAGAAAATGAGTCATGTTATATTTTCTTATCTATCGAAAGCATATTTTTCCCATATATATAATATCATCTTTTCTTTTTACAAATCATGATACATATAATTATTATTTTTTATATTTTTAGAATTAATCATCTATAATTAAGTTGTATGGGGTTTCAACTAAAATCTATGAAATAAATTATCGTGAATTTTTAGTTTTTCTGATTTCCTTCATCGTCTGATTAATACTTGATTTTTTCTAATATAATATGTCAATAGATAATGGCACAAGAAAACTAAAGGGATAAAAATGATGATATTTTAATCTTACAAATCTTAATGCAAACATAAATTAAGATCGTAAATTAATAATCCAAATTATTTTTTAGACTATTTTTTTTATGAATTTATTATTTATGTTATTTCATTTCTTATATGTAAATTTATTGTATAGAGTTATCCATCCGTATAAAATTAGATGTGATATAGAAAATATTTTGAATGAATAATAAATGGATAAAATATTTTATGATATAATTTAAAGTGATTTTAATCACAACCAACTTACATAATATAATTATTATATATTATTTATGTACTCAAAATTTATTTCAAACTTTTATTTAAATTTTTCATAATTGCAGTTTACACTTAAATACAATTGAATAACAAATTTAAATACTCGCAGCGAAGCGCGAGCATTATGCTAGTAAAGTATAATTTTATGCAACAATACATACAATACCTACTTTTGAATTCTCATCAAGAGGCTCGCCATTCTTGCGTGTATGTGTTCTTATGAATAACTTGTGCCTTTTGGGCTCCTTATTAAACTCCTTTTTCGTCTATATAAAAGATTATAAATTAATTATTTTGGCACTAATTCTTCTTATTTTTGAAAAGTCAAAATTCTAACAAAATATAATAAAATGGCTCTTTACTAACTCTTGCAAAACTCTTCCTACCAGTCGTATGCATTAGCTTTTGCTTTTTCCGACTATCTTTATTCTTCAGGCACCTCTCCTATAAAAACCGGAAAAAGAAAGTACACTTGTGAAAAACAATATTTGATATAAGAATGAAATTTTAAATATAAATGATCTAAATTGAAATATCTTGTATTTATTGTTCACTAACCTTTCCTTTATCCGAACTCCAATATTTGACAAGAAACTTCCAATGTTCTGGATGAACCTTAGGATCACGAACCGCAAATCTATCAACATCATTATCATGAACATCATAGTGCTCGCTCTTTAATAAAGACTTGAAATTACACCACTTTCTTTCCAAGGACTTCATAACCCACTTTTTTCCTTCTAATGGAATCTTATAATGTTGTTGTCCAGAAACCTTAGAATTCCTTGGGCCTCTCTAGCGAAACCTTTGAACATTTTTGGGATTCTTTCATGTTCATAACTTCTACGAAATATATACACAATTAGATTGATAAGTTGTATGAAGGAAATAGAAAGAAAGATACATAATTGTGACTGAAAAATTAATCATAACTTGTCAAGATAGAATAAATAAATAATAACTAAAAACATATCAAGAATAATAGAAAATTCAAGCAAAAATTTTGACTGGATACAAAATTGTGACTTATCCCATGATTTTTTTTATAAATTGTGACTGAATCTTATATTCAGAGATATAATTGTGACTGAATATTATGCAGTAACATGAATAATAATGGTGACTGAATAAAAAATTCAAACTAAAACTGAAAGAATTTTTTTAAAAAGAATCATGAGACATAACTACAAGGATTATTATCAACAAATATGTTCCTAACAAGAACAGTTACTGATAAAAAAAAAGGCAGATAAAGAAAATCAACAATAAATCAACAATCAATTTATCAAGCTTCAAGGACTCAAAACTCAAGGTAAAGAAAAAAATTAGATATTTTACCTCGGATAGCTCTCTCCCCCTCTCTCTCTAACGAGTGTGCCTTTGGTGCATGATATATAATGGGGGTGAGTGGATTTGAAAAGGCGACGGTTTATGTCCTCTCCAGTGGCGGGATCCAAAATTTTGCCTAAATTCCAAATTAACGAGAGAAGAGGAAGCGGGAATCAAAATTTTGGTAGAAAATGAAGAGGCGCTGAAAAAAAATTGGGGATTTCCATTCCTAGGGTTAACCCAAGAAATCGTGGCTTGTACAGGAGGAAATGAAATTTTCATTTTGGTGAATTGGTTTGGCATGGTGCATGCTCAGGATCATGGGCTTCAAAATGGGCCGAAATGTATGCTTATGAGTAGTATGTTAATATGTTTCTCCCAAATATATATCTCAATACTTTCTAGTTCATTAAAATATTTTTATCACATTAAAAAGATAAGTCCAGGCAAAGTATAATCTATGATATTTTTATATTATGTATTTTCATTATAATACAGACATTAATTACAAAATTCTACTATACAATTTTTTTTGACAATATTTGAAGACTAGTGCAATTCTTTTTTGAGATAAAATAGAATTTTGCACTAAATGCTAGTTTTTACATTAGTTATTAATGGATTTATTTCAATGCCAGAAAATAATTGTCGTTGTATCGTGATATTGTTGTAGTGTAAGCTAGACGTTTGGTTCGGAGTTGTAACTTGCTCGGGACGGGCAAGATAAAGCTTAGGGATTCTGATCGGGGTATTTTATGCATATAATTACAGTCAATCTTATCTTATTTAATACACTTTTAGTATTAATTTCAGTATTTTAGTTTAGTTAAAGAATCAAGTTACTACCAAGAGCATGTGTGATTGCAGGAATTGAAGCATAATCATCAAAAAGGATGTTAAAAGACGCACAAGGAAGCTAGAGCGTGATTGGAGACGGTAGATCATCACGGTCCCAACCGCGGGTGTGGCACAAAATTCAAACCATCTGCACAGATCTAGGGGAATCAGAACTCAAGTGGAGTGGCTCAACGACACTCAATTAAGGAAAAGACATCAAAGATGCAATCACAGATTTAATTGAAGATTTGATTGACAATTAGAGGGAAAGTCCAGCCACACGACCCAGCCACAACCAGGAAAGAGAAGAACAGGAAAAAACAATCAGTAGTTATTATGCGAAGATTCGTAAGGATTTTCGTATATGCTTCCTATTATCTTCGGACGCTGGAAAACCTAGTGGTCCCCTCCCTATAAAAGGAACATTTGTAGGATGGCAAAGGGAGGGATCAATTAGAAAGAGAAAACAAAGAGAGAGAGAGAGAGAGAGAGAGAGAGAGAGACTCATTCAGGGGTGTGGCGTGATAACGCACAACACGAAAGTAGTATTAGGAAGTTTTCTACCTCTATGTATCTTGATTTTAGTTGTAGTACTATGTATTATAACTAAACCCACCCATAGGATGTAGTGTTAATAACCTATCAATCTATTTATTTCCATTAAGTTGCTTCTTTTTGCATATTGCTTCTTTTTTGTGGTTTTGTTTGTGTATTCTAACCCTTATCTTGATATGTGTAGTATACCACCATCTTGATATTTAGGCTAGTAGGCGAAGTACCGAGAGGTGAAGTCAAAAGATAAACCCATGGACAAGACTTGGACCAACGAGACACAAAAGTAGCCGAGACGTATGAGGGGAGCATGGAATGACACAGGGCACAATGGATTCATACTTTTTGTCAAGCAATTACTCATGAGTGAGGACAATGCAATTTATTGCGATGGCCAGTTTCGCGACAAAAGGGTGGATCCCCCTCACAAGCAGGAGCAAGAAGTAAAGATGGAGAAACCCAAATGAGCAACTAAGGAGATAGACAAAACCACCAATCCCTAGATTGCTCTCTATGAGGACAACACATGAATACCCCCCATATGAGTACTGACAAGGCAAGCGTGGAAGCATCTTTATTTTATTTATTTACTTTCTATACACAACCCAACCAATAGATAGATCAGTTTGCATTACTTACCAAACTCTAGTCTTTGGCCTCCTTGTTGATCGACACCCTAGCTTACTATGACGCAAGGTCGTGAGGGCGACCACTCCAGTAAACTATGGTTTATAAATTTGATTCAGGACCTGATTTTATCTGTACAACAGATAAGCTTGGTACTTGCTCGAGACGAGCAAGAGTAAGCTTGAGCAATTGTGATAGGGATAATTCATATACATGTTTATCCGCTGTCTTGTATCTTATTTTCTGCACTTTAGTTAATATTTTAGTATTTTATTTATGTTTTAACCCAAGAATCAAGTTATTGCCAGAATCATAAGTGATTGCAGGAATTTGGACAAAAAGGCCAAAAAAGGGCGCAAAAGAATTGCAAGGAGTCTAGAGAGCGATTGGAGCAGTCCTCGCACAGCAGTCCCACCCGCTGGCTTCGTATTACTCGACCTGGCACCACATATCACAAGCAATCGCGACTCGAGAGGAGCGGCTCAAAGGACTCCAAACAAGAAAAGAAACGCAAAGTGCTAGAATCACGGACAAATTAATTGGCATTCAAGAGGATATGTCGCAATGCCAGGCAGACGCGCTCAAGAAGGAGTATATTGGGAAAGAGTAATCAAGGAACAATCGACATTAACGACAAGAAGATCTGCAAGGATATTCGAGAGATTCTAGAAACCCTAGAAACCCTAGAGGTCTCTCCCTTATAAAAGACCCTTGGACGGAACGACAAAAGGAGGGATTGATTGAAGGATCAATCGAAGAGAGAAAATACTCAGAGAAAGAGAGAGAGTCGTATCTTTAGTCCCCTATGGTGACAGCCTGTGACTATGGACTCAGAGAGAGAGTTTCATTTCTGATACTCTTATGTATATTTATTTTGTTTATTGTATGATGTACTTTAACGAACTATGTCCCCTAGGACACGGTGTTAGTAGTTTATCAATCTTGTATTTTAATAAGTTATTTTCTCTTTGTTTATTATTATTATTATTATTATTATTATTATTATTATTATTATTATTATTATTATTATTATTATTATTATTATTATTATTATTATTATTATTATTATTATTATTATTATTATTATTATTATTATTATTATTATTTACTGTGATGTTGTTTGTGAATTGCATAACTCTTATCTTGAAATTTGTAGTGCGTTACACGTCTTGATACTTAGGCGAGTAGGTGAAGGACCGAGAGGAGAAGTCGAAAGGCTGACCCGCGATCAACACTTGGACTGACGAGACGCGAGAGTACCCGAGACCTCCGAGGGGAGCAAGAAATGCCACAGATCTAAAAGGGCTTGTACCCTAGTCGAGCATCCCGAGGGTGCGAGCACAGGCCGGTTTAACATGGATAGGCAACAGAAGGAAACAACTAAGGAGATAAGATGAAATCACCAAGCCCTAGATCACTCTCATGTTGGGTTTCGGACGTGCATAACACAGCGGAAAAATAAAAATTTCGTCCAAAATCAATCTGAGGATCCGTGCGTATCGGTTAAATTAAAAAATAAATCTTAAAGATACCTTTCTGATTACGCTTAATCGGTGACGCTGAAACTCGGTTGTCCAAGCGCCTCTAAACCGGTTACCGTCCTAACTGATTTTCTGTCCGTCAAGGCCGTCTAGATTGTATCGTGCGCAAGCCACCAATCATACACATAACTCATCTCCACCAAAAACTTCAAACAACTCGTTCTCATTTTCTTAGGCCGAATGGATCATAAGCGCC
The DNA here is from genome assembly GCA_024447665.1 of Juncus inflexus. Lineage (NCBI taxonomy): Eukaryota > Viridiplantae > Streptophyta > Magnoliopsida > Poales > Juncaceae > Juncus > Juncus inflexus. The sequence goes on from JAJHPC010000017.1 coordinate 1,540,406, forward strand.
GAAAGTACGAACGCCTCTACCTGTATCCACATGAACAAACTTCCTAAAACGGGAAGAAGAATATTATATATGCTAGTAGCTTGTTCTCCTCTTGCATAAGAAAACTATTTTTCTTCTTGTTTTGTCTCACAAAAGATGTATAATTCCTCTCATATAATCGCACTCTTTCGTTATTGTCATACAACAAGGAAGCACCCTTTCAAAATTTTGTCATACAAATTAGAAAGTATATTTTCTCCCTTTTATCTCAAAAAAGAGAATGAAAAATAATGAGAGAGAGAATGATGTGTTATATCTGAATTTCGGAGCCTTCTATATCCTTATATAGAGGTAAAGAGTTATATCTCTTTACACTAAAAGATGTGTATGATATTTTTGTAGGATTAGTGTCCTAGGTCAAATGTCGTTGTGCTAGGAAATGGATTATGTATTAAGACATTATTATTTATTCAATAAAGTTTGTTTCTTATATATCTGTGTGTATGGGTTGTGAATGTATATTTCTTATATCAACCAAGAATGACACTTCGGGTTCATGTCACCAGAATACGTGATTCTGATAGCAGAACTGTGAACCAACGAATCACATTCTAAACTGTCCCTAGTGATATGTAGGATATTTATAGAGATAGACATACTTCAAGTAAGAAGCTACATATCCACATGAGTATATTCGCATGCTGGATGATCATGTTCTCTTGATCATGGACATAGAGATGTCAAGTCTGGAATATAGGTACATGTTAGAGAACACGTACTGGACTGACCACACTATGAGAATATGCATGGTATATGTCATTAGTGATTCTCATATGAATAGTGTGCTTGTTCCTACGACCTGAGGTCACCATGTATTCCTATATGAGGAACTGCATACTTTAATATGATCTTACGTCATCCGTAACAGGATGATCATTAGGGTCATGGTTAGGTATGCACTGAATCATGACAAGGAATGTGAGTGTCCAAGATGGGATTTGTTCCTCTCGTCATGAGGGAGATATCTCTGGGCCCCCTGATGAACTAGGATTCAAGGAAATTCATGGCCATGCTCAAAATGGATTAACATGTGTTGTTAATATCATTTTGTATTTACTCAGTCTAATTCTCGATTAGGAAAGAGACTTTGATCAAACTCAAGGATGACATATTACCGTGCCTTGTGATCAAGATGTATATCGTAGAACAAAAGGAATAAGCAAATGTCTATTCAGATAGGTTTACGATCGCTGATCATTTCATTTAACATGGGTAGTCATGACATCAGTTTAGAGGTTACTCATGACTTACGACCTTTAGAAGATCGTTGCCAGCGTTAAATGGAACCTACACGGTCACACAATGAACTCCATTTGTACGGGATGAATATGCCTCAAAACAATTAATACATATGATGTATAAATTGGTGAACGAAATAATCAATTATTGGATAATTGATTGAACAAAATAGTGCCATTCCGTTGGCAACCGAACAGTTCCGTTCCCAACGGAATATATATGGAAACTATAATAACCTTAGCTGCCAAGTATTCCGTTATGGAAATACCTATTCCGTTGGCAACGGAATAGGCACAGATTAGGGTTTTAGTTATGGTAACTGAGCAATCATTCGCCTCTCTCTCCAGTATAAATAGAAGGGAAGGGTCTCTCTATTTGACACAGAACTCAGAAGCCTAAGAGGCCGTCTTTACACAGAAAGGAGAGAGAGTTTTGAGAGATATTCGGAAAGTATTTCCGGACTTGTCTAGCCAAGTTCGATTATTCCATTCGAGTGAAGCTCGCGTGGATACGAGTAGAGGTTCTCTACCTTGAGAACTTGCGAGCGATCTATCTTCATCCCTAGGAGAAGAAGCTACCTCTCGAGCCGAGCTTCAAGAAAAGTTTCGCGAGCCGAGCTTCAAGGAGTTCTTCGAGCCGAGCAATAGGAAGGAGCTTGGCGAGCCGAGCTTCGGGAAGGAGATGGTTGCGAGTCGGAAAAGTTTAGACCTACATCCGTTCCTTGTCTCGCGGATGAGGAAGATCCGAGGTATAACTTTTAATGGCTAATCTCGTAGTTTTATTCCGTTAACGTAGATCCTAGGGCGAGTTAAATCCATAGGTTACGCTGCGCATGTAACGTTCATGGCTATGGATTTCCCAACACTTTTATATAGTCTTTGTTCACATATTTTAATAAGAAAAAAAAATTAGAACCATAATAATATGGAACTGAAAATAAAGAGAAAATTTCAACAAATTTATATTTGATAATTTTAACATGAGAAATAAAATGCTTCATTAAGAATTATAATTTTTTAAAGAAGAAAAGAAAAATTATTTATATTTTAATAAGGGAACTCTTCATTAACTACTGATATTAATATTTGAACATTATATTGAATATGATTCATTGAAACTATCTGCTTAAGATCTGATGGTCAGAAATAAATTTACAACGGTTCTCACTAAATCGGGAATAGAACACAAAATATCAATTCAACCAATCAAATGATTATGTTTAATAACCACACACATGTTGCCATAAAATATCACTAAATTTGAAAAAATGAAAGGTTAAGATTTAATCAAAAATTTGATCGTACCGTCGAAATAGAAATGATGATGTGGCCTCTTGAGAAGACTCAAAAGTAGATAAAAAATAAGGGGTTGGGATTAATTTCTTAATTATTAGTGTACTTGTTGAATTAATGCTATAATATCTTATTGTTGGACTTGATTGAAGAAACAGCTGGACATTATCCTCACTTAGTTGAAAAGGAGGCCGGAAAAGATGATCTTCTTGGTCTAGTCCTTGGAGAAGATAAAAATGGGCATGTCCGTTGTTTTGGACGAGGGCTGAGTCCTTCTAATGTATGGGACGAAGAGATTACTCGTAACCAAGCATTGCGAATGCTTTAGGTCTCTGAAAGTAATGGAAATGCTCTAAAGAACAAGTTATCTGAAATGGAGGAAAAAATGGAAAAACTTCTTGAAGGAGTGAACTATTTGGAAAAGAAAAGGAAAAGGAAACATACATCAAAACTGAAACATTCATCCCAAAAGAGTCAGGTAACAATATACTAACAATAAAAATAAATCTCGAGTAATGTATTAAATTTTATCTAAAATGTAGGTTGAGAAAATATCTATACCAAAGGATCTCCCTGAGCATGAAGCACCATCATCACAATCTAGCCATGAGATAGTGACTCTTAAAGTATTTGTTAATTCATGCTTCAATTAGCAATATTAATTTAATATAATTATATTGTTCAATAGGAACGGAAACAAGGAGTTTTTCTAGTGTCAAGGACAAAAATCCTATTAATGGTGATGTCACATATTATGGTATACTTCAAGATATCATCGAGCTTGATTATTATGGTAAGTTTAAAGTTGTATTATTTAAGTGTGATTGGGCTAATGTTCATGCAAAAGGTAAAGGCATAAAGATGGACGATTTAGGTTTCACTCTTGTGAACTTTAAGCATTTATTATCTAATGGAAACCGTTTGAGTGATGAACCATTCATATTTGCTTCTCAAGCCAAACAAATTTTTATGTTCGAGAGTCTATGGATAACAATTAGTGTGTTGTTAAAAATAAACCAAGAGATATATTTGATTCAAAGGATAATAATATTGATGATTTAGAATTTTCCCTAACCGACCGGGGTCTTATATGGATTTTAATATTGATAAAATTACATGAACACGAGGTGATATGGATGTGATTGTTATAGATGAAGCATTGCTTCACAACCATGAAACAACAATAAACCCTGAGGAGGATTTAGGGATTGATGAATGATTTGGTATTTTATGTCATATTTATAGATTTAGGGTTTAATGTTTGTAGAACTATTGTTATTTTGATTTTTGAGGTTTAGGATTCATAGTCCTATGATTTTATTATTATGAGTTGTAGCATTATTGTTGTACGGAGATAGATTTATTGATTTAGGATTTTAATCTTTTAATCATACACCATTTTAAAGTCAGGTCATTTTAAAGATGTAAAATAATGTTGTGTTGCTATGAAATCTCACATTATGTGATATCTAAAAATGATATAATAACGTGAATATGTAGCATTTAGTAACATTTGAAATGATATTTAATAGCATTTAAATATGCTATACTTTATAGTATAAGTAGCATTTCCTATTGCAGTTGAAAATAATATGCATTAACGGCATTTATATTTACTGTTGAAATATGTTATTTTACAGGACTTGAGAAAATATTTTCGTAGTTTTTTACGACTGTCACAGAAACAACATATAACAGCAATGCTGTGAAATCATAAGACATCATTCTTATATGTATTTCACAGCATTTAAAAATGATTTTGTAACCCATCCTTGTTGTAGTGTTAACTTACTTGTGCGATTCCCATACTTCACACGTACTCTCACTCATGCACAAGCATCCTTGTTGCTCTTTAGTGACTCACATAAAACACCCGTTCGTCCATCCGCTAGAACCTTAGATCCGCCTAGGTGAAGATGACTGATTGCTCAGTCCTGGTTAATCGCGTCGAACATAACAGGCTTCCTTTTTGGGTTGGTGGCACTTTGGACGGATTGGTTAGTTAGGTATATAGTGAGGATATTAGTCTCTTCTTTTCGACCCATGGTTTGATATTTGCGCAAGTTACTCCCATTATGCAAGTTTGCTTGTCATGTTTCTGAGGTCTGATGGCATCTTGTCTTGCATTGTTGATTTTTGAGGAAGTCCTTCCCCTAAGCTTGGTTCTTGTCGTGTGATTCTCATGACTACGAGCATGGAATGACGCTCTCTTCCTTTGGTCTATCCATCATCATTTTTTTATGATGATTGAAATGTTTATTTATTTACATGGCGGCATTTGGGGTTTTTGGCATTTCGAGTTGTGACGAGACTTTAATTCGGTCAGTCTAGCTCTTCCTACTTCTATTCAGATGTTAGTCCGATAGGCTACCTCCAACTAATGATCTCTAAAAAAGGTTTCTCCTTCTCACGAGTGACTGGCTTGATTTTTCATCCTCTTTACTTAGGCTTACTGGGTCACTCGTACCCAGTCCTCCTTGGACTGGCGAGCTGCAAGCCATATTATAGTTTCCTTTCTCCTTGACTTTTCATTTTGGTAGCTCGCCCTCTGGGTCGGTTGGGTGTAAGTCACGACCTTCATTTTTACCTCTTCTTTGGCCTAGTTCCCCACTTTTAATATTTTCTCCTCTCAGTTGCACCCTTATAGAAGCTTTAACTTTCAATCATTTTTTTTATCACAGATGTCTTCTTCTTGCATTGTCAGGGAGCAAGGGGCCCCTTTTTGCGTCTTCAGTTCGTGCCTCCTATCACGAGTCAAGTTGCTAGTGTTACTTGCCTCTTTCTCTTTGGCTGAAACAAGCAACTCAACTTCCACTTTCATGTCATGCCTCATATCATGGGTCGAGTCACCAGCCTAATTTCTTCCCCTCTCTTTGGCTGAATTAAGCGACTCGTACTTCTTCTGCTGTGTCGGGCCTCCAATCGGGAGTCGAGTCACTAACCTAATTTTTCTCTTTCTCCTTGGCTGGATTGAGCGACTCGTACCTTTCTCTTATGCATTCTTCCTTTGCGGATGAGTTGCTAGCCTGGTATTCCTTTTTCTCCTAGGCTGAATCGAGTAACTCACCTCTAACCTCCAAAATTCTCTCTTCGTCTTGTCTGTGCCCGCTGGGTTATCTTCATGGGCTTACTGTCAGTTTGAGTGTGGCAATGAGAACCGTACTTTGCAACTTAGTTCTTTCATGTGGTCTCTGGCCCTTGTAAGTTTATAACCGAGTTTGATTTTCTCCTCCTTTGGTGGCTCGAAGAGGTGGTAAGTAGATAGTGGATGGAGTGGTTATCACATATAGGTAGATATAAGGGGTTAAGAGTTGCCTCATTAGGTAGCGCACAATTGGTTGGTTTCTCTTAGGACTGCACCAAGGATCTCGGGATGACTTAGCCACTCTCACGGGTGTACTAACCCTCCTCCCAAGCTTTTGTGCTTAGGGTTGCAAGTGCGTTTATTCCTGTCCAGGTGAGTATAGTCTATAAAAGATAAAGGGCCTTGGATCTACCATCTATTTTTTTTTTAGATTTTTTTTGTTTTGTAATTTTTTTTATGCAGATCAAGTCTTAAGATGCAAAGAAGGTTGAAAAGAAGGGGGAAAAAGATATTGCAACATGAGTTGCATGTAGGTAATATACAAATTGTTACTCTCCCCCCAAGCTAGAATAGGGTACCATTCTGGGGCACTTCGCTAGATAAATATTTTAAACTTAGAATGGATAAATAAGAGATTACCGCGACTTAGACCTAGTCCCTGCCGGGAGGTGGATCTTGGTGACTCAAGTAGAAACTCCATAGTTGGTTGACCATAATTCCATAGTGATCCAACTGTCCTCACTTGTCATCGATCTGGATCTCTACCCGGTCCATTGATGTCCTTGTTTCTTTGGCCGAAGTTCGCACTTCATCAATTGCTGAAGTCATCGTAGTCATCTAGAGATGAATCTCCCCATCCCTTGGAATAATCTGCCGAATGTCTGACCCCAGAGGTCTTGGTTTACTCATCCATCCATTACACCCGCACTTTGTTGTCATGCCTAGCCGTCCGGTTGGTTCTGTTCTTCATTCAAGGTTGGTGCATATTGCCTTAACGGGCGGTAGCCAATTGTCGGAGTCATGGATCATTGTTACGTCGAGTTTGGTAGCTCGGTTGGCGGTTGAGTCGTTGTTCTGAGCATTTACTCATCTCACTACAAAATTTCATATTTAATTAGCCGCTCTATGTACCCTGTTCTGTTGGTCATCAGGTGGCCACATCTTTCTTGTTGTTTTAGCCCGCACACGCTAATCCTCTCGAAGTGTTCTGCAATCAACTTATGCACGTTCATTGGTATCAACAAGTCCCGAGTCACGCTCCAGAGCATCCTCAATTCCTATGACGATGGTGAAGACTCCCCATCACCTTCTTGGAAATATGATTACTGCCAAGACCCATAGCACCACCTTGATTGTGAAGTTCCAAACCATGCCGATTCAATGCGCATTTACATTCCCCCGGTGATTTGAAATCATCTCCCAGAAGTCTATCCTCCTATACTCATGAGGTATCACGACTCCTCTCCCCTCCTGAGTGATGGAGAAGGTGTTTCCAAAGTCATGAATCGACATCCTCCACCTGTGCCCCCACAAGCGGAAGGCTATGATTTTATTTTCTCTGTTGTATGTGAAGGTGGCCAGGAACTTCGCCATTGCATCCAGGAAGGACTATTCCATAGTAATAATGATGAACATGAGTCCCATATTTTCGTATAGGTCCATCACCCATTCTTCTATCATCAGCACTTGGAGTGCCTCCTTGTCCAGGCAGCAGGGTGCCTTGATTTTATTTTTCAGCTCTTCTTCCTTCTCTTGTTATTCTAGTGTCAGCTCGATCTCAGCCTCTTCCTTTATGAACTCCGCTGGGTACTCCCGGACGAAGAAATCCTTATGGGCTACCGGTCTCGGCCTCTTTGTCTATGGCAGTAATTTGGCGATGGGATGGTTACTATGGACTGTGGTTGTGAGTTCCCAAGGCATTTCTCTTTGCCTTACTGTGGAAGAGATTTTGCGCCCGTGCGATAGTCCATTTGTTCGTATACTTGTAATGCATAAAATAAAAGGAAAGAAATAAAAAGAACAAGGAAAGGAAAAACAAAAAAACTATGAATAATTATCCCTTGGGTTGTCTCCCAAACAAAGCTTATTTTAGGTCACGAGTGTGACCACCTTAATCTTGTTATTTTGAGTCCTGGTCACCTAGGTTACGTGGTTTGCCTTTATCGCTCATTCTTGATCTCGATAATTTGTCACGATGCTCATTCGGGTCGGGCTCTGGATCTTCCTTTGCGTGATGTGTAACCCTTGCTTCAAGGCATTCATGCTGAGGCTTTTCCACTAGCTCTATGAAGTATAGGTTGAATCTTTGCAAGAAGTTCAGCCATTTTATCACTGCATAGTCGGTATAGGTTGCTTCTGTTGGGAAATTCATAGCCATGTACGTTACATGCGCAGCGGAACCTATGGATTTAACCTACCCTACGATCTACGTTAAGGGAATAAAAGTATGAGATTAGCCATTAAAAGAACAGATGTAGGTCTGAACTTTTTCGACTCGCAACCGTCTCCTTCCCGAAGCTCGGCTCGCCAAGCTCCTTCCTATTACTCGGCTCGAAGAACTCCTTCTTGAAGCTCGGCTCGCGAAACTCTTCTTGAAGCTCGGCTCGAGAGATAGCTTCTTCTCCTAGGGATGAAGATAGATCGCTCGCAAGTTCTCAAGGTAAAGAACCTCTACTCGTATCCACGCGAGCTTCACTCGAACGGAATAACCGGACTTGGCTAGACAAGTCCAGAAATACTTTCTGAATATCTCTCAAAACTCTCTCTCTTTTTCTGTGTAAAGACGGCCTCTTAGGCTTCTGAGTTGTCTGTCAAATAGAGAGACCATGCCCTTCTATTTATACTAGAGAGGGAGGCGAACGATTGCTCAGTTACCATAACTAGAACCCTAATCTGCGCCTATTCCGTTGCCAACGGAGCTGTTCCATATATAGTTTCCATAACGGAATACTTGGCAGCTAAGGTTATTATAGTTTCCATATATATTCCGTTGGGAACGGAACTGTTCCGTTGCCAACGGAATGGCACTATTTTGTTCAATCAATTATCCAATAATTGATTATTTCGTTCACCAATTTATACATCATATGTATTAACTGTTTTGAGGCATATTCATCCCGTACGAATGGAGTTCATTGTGTGACCGTGTAGGTTGAATTTCATGCTGGCAACGATCTTCTAAAGATCGTAAGTCATGAGTACCCTCTAGACTGATGTCATGACTACCCATGTTAAATGAAATGATCAGCGATCATAAACCTATATGAATAGACATATGTTTATTCCTTTTGTTCTACGATATACGTCTTAATCACAAGGCACGGTAATATGTCATCCTTGAGTTTGATCAAAGTCTCTTTCCTGATCGAGAATTAGACTGAGTAAATACAAAATGATATTAACAACACATGTTAATCCATTTTGAGCATGGCCATGAATTTCCTTCAATCTTAGTTCATCAGCGGGCCCAAAGATATCTCCCTCATGACGAGAGGAACAAATCCCATCTTGGTCACTCACATTCCTCGTCACGATTCAGTGCATACCTAACCATGACCCTAATGATCATCCCGTTACAGATCATGTAAGATCATATTAAAGTATGCAGTTTGGGGTTTTGTGCAAAACCTCCCCCACCACACTTAAACTTTTGTGTACCAAATGTTTAAGTGTGAAAGAGAAATTTTGTAAAAATAAGAAAATAAAATAAAGAAATGAAAAATACGACTTGACACGACGAGTTGCCTCTCGCCAAGCGCTCTCCCGTTTTACGTCTCGAGCCCGACGCCTTCGTGTTAGCCTCGCTCAAATGGATCGTACATGTGAGCAAATCCTTGTAAGAGCTCACATGGTGGTAAGAAGCTACTTTGATCTCTTATTTGCATTTTCTTGGTTTCGTCAAGAAGTAGAAAGTGTGATCTGATTTCTTTTGGACGGGGTTTAGCTTCAAATTCGGTTGAGAGGGGCAATTTATTGCTCAAATTTACCCCTTGCTGAGGTGGAAGGTCGACGAACATTACACCACTTATTTCAAGTTTGGTGTAATGTATGGTTTGGCAAGAGATTGGTTTTGGGGAAGTTTGTGGAATTTTCTCGAGGTTTGGGATGGTCGGTTCGTCCAAATTTTTAACCTTCGAGTCATGGTTTGACTCATCCTCATCTTCGACCCATAGTTTCTCAAAAATATTTATAATTTCTTTAACCAAATCTTGGGTTTTGGTGGTACTCAATTCGTCGAAAGGTTCAACCAGTGAGTCATCACATGACTCGCATTCCACATTACTCGAGACCTTACAAAAGTCCTCGAAGCCGAAACTAGGGTTTGTACCACTCAGAATTTCGCCCGATTCAACCTTTGAGTCCTCGCTTAGCACGCATTCCTCATCACTCGAGCTTTCACAACACTCACTCCCCAAATACCCATTTGACCCACATTCCCCATCAAATAAATATTCCCCCACCTTAAAGTTGGCGTCCTTGTTCTCCTCATTTTTCTCCCGTTCGAGTATTTCCTTCTCCTCATCACCTTGAGAATCCTCAATCTCTAATTCTTCAAAAACCCTAGAACCCTCATCACAAAGAGATTCTCCCATTTCCACTTCTTCAAAGACCCTAAGACCCTCATCACAATGGCTAGCTTCATCACGACAAGGTTGGATATTAAAGTCTTGAATAATGGTATGAACTTTGTCCATGTCTTTCATGAGCGAGTTTGACATCTCTAAAAAACGTTTCTCGAAGAGGTCCAGTTTATCAAGCCATTTGTCTTTAAAAGAGATTTGAGGTTGTTGATATTCTTGGTATGGAGCGTAGTACTCGTTTTGGTGGAGGTGGGGTTGAGAGGAATGGGCTGGTGTGGCGGGCATGTACGGGTTTTCGAAGTTCATTTGAGTTTGAAAACCCCAAGGTTGGTTAAACATTTCATCCCTCGACTCCTGATTAGGCGAATGGTTGAACAACGCTCCTTGCCCGTAAGATTGCCCGTAGAGAGGTCGTGTCTGGTCGAAGAAGCTTTCGCTATTGTGCCTTCGATAGCCGTCGTGTGGCCATCCCGTCCACGTTTGTCTTCCCGTCATTGAGTCTCGTTCACCTCTCGCCTTGCCAACCCATTGAAGATCTTGCGCCTTAATAACCTTTAAAAATAAGAGAGACAAAAACACTAGAGAAAATATGAGATGGGTTAGTTAACAACTTGATGCAAGCCGCCTCCCCGGCAACGGCGCCATTTGTAAATCGGGTAAAACCGTCGTTTACATTTTACACAATTTAACAAAACAATTTATATTTCCCTATTAATCAATTACGAGTATGAGTCGTAATGAGTTTAGGAGTTGAACACAAGGAGGTGTGGCCTCAAGAATTAACTAGTCTCAATGATAATTCTTTAGTGTAAAATCTTGTAATTCAAGGTTTATTAGAAAAATTTCCAAGTTTAAATTTTATTTTCAGCCTTATCGTAAAAATTCAGCACGTCACACTTTGGTGTTTTAATTCGTAACTTGACCAAATAAACTCCGATTCCAACACACAAGATACCGTTGGAAACTACAAAGAGGGATCTATGATATGGTACTTTAGTGGTATCACTGTTTTATTCAAAAATTTCGAGATATTTGCAGTTTAAATCAAGAACTTACTTCCGATTCATAATTAATTCAGCAGTAAATTCAGAAATTTATAGAAAAATCACCAAGGCTTGAAAAATTCCAAAATTTATATAGAAATTCAATTATCAAGTTTTAGATTAGTTGTTAAAATCTGGTACAATTATGTTTAATGGTTTGAGATTTATAAAGAAAACTCTTATCTAGATCTGAAACTGGTTCTGACAGACCAATACTCATAAAATTTGTAATATCTCCTGATCTGATTTAACACCTAATATTTTAAAACTCATATTTAGATTCTACACTTCAAAAAAATTCGAGGAATACTATTTTTATATTTTTAATATTTGTTTTTCTATTTTTTTTTAAAATTCAGAAGAAAAGGAACAGTAGATCTGGACAGAAAGATAGAAAACAGAAATATTACAAACTTAGAAAATTAATATCTCACAAATTGTAGATCGGATTTGGGCAAATTTTGATTTGAAAATTATCTAATAAATGAGATCTAAATTTTAAAAAATTTTCATTAATTTTTCAGAATAGATTAGGACACGAAATTAAGGGGAAAACACTGAAAATTAGAGAAAATACAGTAGCAAACAGAAACTGATTAGGGTTTGATTTTTGGTTTTAAAAATAGGGATTTTTAAGAGTATTTGATCAAGAATACTATCCTTAATCACTGAATATTCAATCTTCAAGATTTGTATAACAAGTTTAAGTAAATTCAAGATAGAAAAACTCAATTAATGGACCGAAAATTGGATCTAAACAAAAATCAGTCAACTCATGTTCAAATCATAAAATTCAGTCCAAAACTTCAATTAAGCAATCAAAATTCTCAGGCAATACCTTGAATGACTAACTGGTCATAATACACATGCAATTATAGGTCTAATTGATCAAATAAATTCAGCCAAATCAATTAAATCAACGATTTTCATTTATAATAGTGATATATGAACAATTACACAAATCGGTCAAATTGATTCAAAATAAAGCAAGATTTGAAGTGATTCCTTCACAAATATCTATCCCTATATAGATCTACTCAATCATGATTAAACAAACACGATTCAATCTCAAATTCATCATTTTACGCCAAAAATTCAGATTTGAAAAATCAGGAGAAAAAGAAAGAATTTAAGGATGATTTAATCAAACCACAATGAGAAATTCAAGCTAGGACCTTCCTTGAGTTGATTTGAAACTCCAATTGCACCTCGATCCAAGCTAGAATCGACCGATTTGAATTTTCCCCAAATCAGCCCCAAATTGCACGATTTCACTCAAAAATGAAAATTAGAGCTCAAGAAAGCTTGAAACTCATTGATGGAGATTGTAGAGGTTAGAGAAGATGAATGGAGAGTGGTGTATAAGTTAAGGAGAGTGGGAGAACGAGTGATTTCTCTTCTCTAGATTGAGGTGCATTTTATAGAGAGTTGAGGGCTTGAGAGTGTATTCTCTTGATTGGCTTGATCTGAAATTTCAGGGGTAAAATGGAGAATTCCAGTTGCTCAGATCCAATCTCACATGTGTGAAGAACCTTCTGTTCAAATTTCGTTATATTCCATTGAAAAATGAGGGAGAATTTCGAATTTTAGTATTTGGCGGTTATTTTGAAATCTGAAATTTCGTCGAACAGTTACTGGCACGACTTGAAACTCAAATATCTCTCTCATTTCTTCATCATTTTTAGAAAGAGGAAAGAGAGAAGAAGATAATGGAATTGGTTTTACGTGAAACGGAGGTCTGTGGGGTGAGTTATGGACTTGAGAAGTTTCAGCTCAAATTGAGTTATTTCAGCAAAAACAGAATTCAATTTCATTGAACACCGAGTTCAAACTCGATTATCTCACTCAATTCTTCATCATTGTTTGAGTTCTTTATATGGTTGGATAGAGGGGAATGATTAGAAGAGAATGGCGTTGGAATTATGACAAACCAAGATCTTTGCAGGAAATGGTGAGCTCGAGAAAACTGCAGCTCAAAATTGCTTATTTTTTGGGCTGACAGGAGGTTTTCGCATTTTGCGGCCAACTCTCGCCGTTCCAGCGATGGCTAATCATACGGTTGTGCTTGTCTTGTCAAGACGAGTCGAATGGTATCAAGTTTGTTCAATTCCGAGCCAACTCTTGCCGTTCCACAAAAATGTATTAAGATGTTTCAAATTATGTTTTATGAATTATGAGTGTTTTAAATACATTTTATGTGAATTATGATTGAATTTGAGATGATAAAAACCCTAAAAATGTGTATAAAAATAATTTATAATACACATTTTTAATACAAAATGAATTATTTTTATACACATTTTTAGGGTTTTAATCATCTTAAATTCAATCATAATTCACATAAAATGTATGTAAAAAACTCATAATTCATAAAACATAATTTGAAACATTTTTGTGTAATTTATAGGTGAAAAGGCCATAAAAAGAAGAATTGGAGGACTTATTTGAAAAGGCAACTCCAAAAGAAGCACCATCACGCAAATAATGCGCCAACGATGGCCAAATTATCCCTAAAACCCTCACATTCCCCTTACACATACTTCTCTAATCTTAAAGATGAACAACGTCGGTGAAAAAGACCAAGCATTGGAACGAGTAAGAAATGACCACAAAACGTTATGAAAACGTCAACTGTCTCACGACGTTCCTCAGCCGAACCGATACGTAAACCGACCACGTTCGGTCCCAAAACAGAGAAGAAACGTCCACATTTCCTATGACGTTTCGTATCGGAATGTGACGTTCCGATCAAATGAATCCTAACCATCGTTTTACACCTCAAATAAACCTAGCAGCGCAAGAATAGAGAAAATACGACGCGCAAAAATTCTGGCCAAAACTGAAAAGTCAACCGTCACAGTCAAGTCAACCCTTTCTCTCTAAAAAATGCGATTTTTTACCGAAATGCTCGGAATTGAACAAACTTGATACCATTCAACTCGTCTTGACAAGACAAGCACAACAGTATGATTAGCCATCGCTGGAACGGCGAGAGTTGGCCACAAAACGCGAAAACCTCCTGTCAGCCCAAAAATAACCAATTTTGAGCTGCAGTATTCTCGAGCCCACCATTTCCTGCAAAGATCTTGTTTTGTCATAATTCCAATGCCATTCTCTTCTACTCATTCCCCTCTTTCCAACCATATAAAGAACTCAAAAAATGCTGAAGAATTGAGTGAGATAATCGAGTTTGAACACGGTGTTACCCGAGCTGAATATTCGAGCTGAAAATTCTCAAGTCCATAAATCACTCCACAAACCTCTGTTTCACGTAAAACCTATTCCATTCTCTTCTTCTCTCTTTCCTCTTTCCATGGATACCAAGAACACCAAAAATGATGAAGAAATGAGAGAGATATTTGAGTTTCAAGTCGTGCCAGTAACTGTTCGACGAAATTTCAGATTTCAAAATAACCGCCAAATACTAAAATTCGAAATTCTCCCTCATTTTTCAACGGAATATAACAAAATTTGAACAGAAGGTTCTTCACACATGTGAGATTGGATCTGGGCAACTGGAATTCTCCATTTTACCCCTGAAATTTCAGATCAAGCCAATCAACAGAATACACTCTCAAGCCCTCAACTCTCTATAAAATGCACCTCAATCTAGAGAAGAGAAATCAATCATTCTCCCACTCTCCTTAACTTATACACCACTCTCCATTCATCTTCTCTAACCTCTATAATCTCCATTAATGAGTTTCAAGCTTTCTTGAGCTCTAATTTTCGTTTTTGAGTGAAATCATGCAATTTGGGGATGATTTGGGGAAAATTCTTATCGGTCGATTCTAGCTTGGATCGAGGTACAATTGGAGTTTCAAATCAACTCAAGGAAGGTCCTAGCTTGGATTTCTCATTGTGGTTTGATTAAATCCTCCTTAAATTCTTTCTTTTTCTCCTGATTTTTCAAATCTGAATTTTTGGCGTAAAATGATGAATTTGAGATCGAATCGTGTTTGTTTAATCATGATTGAGTAGATCTATATAAGGATAGATATTTGTAAAGGAATCACTTGAAATCTTGCTTTATTTTGAATCAATTTGACCGATTTGTGTAATTGTTCATATATCACTATTAAAAACGAAAATCATTGATTTGATTGATTTGGCTGAATTTATTAGATCAATTAGACCTATAATTGCATGTGTATTATGACAAGTTAGTCATTCAAGGTCTTGGCTGAGAATTTTGATTGATTAATTGAAGTTTTGGACTGAATTTTATGATTTGAACATGAGTTGGCTGATTTTTGTTTAGATCCAATTTTCGGTCGATTAATTGAGTTTTTCTATCTTGAATTTACTTAAACTTGTTAAACAAATCTTGAAGATTGAATATTCAGTGATTAAGGATGGTATTCTTGATCAAATACTCTTAAAAATCCCTATTTTTAAAACCAAAAATCAAACCCTAATCAGTTTCTGTTTGCTACTGTATTGTCTCTGATTTTCAGTGTTTTTCCTTTAATTTCGTGTCCTAATCTGTTCTGAAATTTGCCCAAATCAAAATTTGCCCAAATCCGATCTATAATTTGTGAAATATTAATTTTCTAAGTTTGTAATATTTCTGTTTTCTATCTTTCTGTCTAGATGTACTGTTCCTTTCCTTCTGAATTTTAAAAAAATAGAAAAACAAATACTAAAAATATAAAAATAGTATTCCTCGAATTAGTTTGAAGTGTAGAATCCAAATATGAATTTTAAAATATTAGTTGTTAAATCAGATCAGGAGATATTATAACTTTTATGAGTATTGGTCTGTCAGAACCAGTTTCAGATCCAGATCTGAGTTTTCTTTATAAATCTCAAACAATTAAACATAATTGTACCAGATTTTAACAACTAATCTAGAAATTGATAGTTGAATTTCTGTATAAATTTTGGAATTTTTCAAATGTTGGTGATTTTTCTATAAATTTCTGAATTTACTGCTGAATTAATTATGAATCTGAAGTAAGTTCTGGATTTAAACTGCAAATATCTCTAAATTTTTGAATAAAACAGTAATACCATAAAGTACGATATCATAGATCTCTCTTTCTAGTTTCCAACGGTATCTTGTGTGTTGGAATCGGAGTTTAGTTGGTCAAGTTACGAATTAAAACACCAAAGTGTGACGTGCTGAATTTTTACGATAAGGCTGAAAATAAAATTTAAACTTGGAAATTTATCTAATAACCCTTGAATTACAAGATTTTAGACTAAAGAATAATCATTGAGACTAGTTAATTCTTGAGGCCACACCTCCTTGTGTTCGACCCCTAAACTCGTTACCACTCATACTCGTAATTGATTAATAGGGAAATATAAATTGTTTTGTTAAATTGTGTAAAATATAAACGACAGTTTTACCCGATTTACACAGTTCCTCATACAGGAATCCATGGTGACCTCAGGTCGTAGGAATAAACACACTATTCATATGAGAATCACTAATTACATATACCGTGCATATTCTCATAGTGTGGTCAGTCCAGTACGTGTTCTTTAACACTTACCTATATTCCAGACTTGACATCTCTATGTCCATGATCAGCAGAACATGATCATCCAGCCTGCGAATATACTAGTATGGATATGTAGCTTCTTACCTGAACTATGTCTATCTCTATAAACATCCTACATATCACTAGGGACAGTTTAGAATGTCATTCGTTGGTTCACAGTTCTACTATCATAATCATGTATTCTGATGACGTGAACCCGAAGTGTCATTCTTGGTTGATATAAGAAATATACATTCACAATCCATACACACAGATATATAAGAAATAACCTTTATTGAATAAATAATAATGTCTTAATACATAATTCATTTCCTAGCACAAATACATTTGGCCTAGGACACTAATCCTACAGTCTCCCACTTGCACTTGGCCAATTCTAAGCATCTTATGCCCATAGGCCTAACATGACCCTCATGCTTTGCTTGCGGGAGTGGTTTAGCTAATGGATCGTCGACATTGTCGTCCGATGGCACTCTACACATTTTAACATCACCCCTTTGTATGATCTGAAGTCATCTGAGCTGTCTGAAAGCTTGCGTCGGTGTAACCCTTTACAACGAGCTAGTCTTTCTGACCTCCATAGACTAGGAACAGGTCCTAAGTTCTTCGTAAGTACTTAAGGATTCTTTTAACAACTATCCAGTGAGTTTCACCTGGATTAGACTGGAAGCTGCTTGTTGCGCTCAATGAGTATGACACATCCGGTCTAGTACGTATCATGGCATACATGATAGATCCTATAGCCGAAGCTTATGGGATCTTAGTCATGCGTCTTCATTCCTGCTCATTTGTAGGACATTGTGTCTTACTGAGAGACACGCCATGTGACAAGGGCAAAAATCCTTTCTTGGATTCTTGCATTCTGAACCGTTTCATTATCTTGTCTATGTATGTACATTGACTCAGACCTATAAGCCTTCTAGATCTATCTCTATAGATCATGATTCCTAGCACGTAGGAGGCTTCTCCTAGGTCTTTCATCGAGAAACTATCTCCCAATAATTTCTTGACGTTCAATAATGTCGACACATCATTTGCCATGAGTAATATGTCATCTACATAAAGCACCAGGAATACTACCGTGCTCCCACTGAACTTCATGTAAACACAAGGCTCACCATCACTTTTGGAAAACCAAAACTTTTGATGACTTCATCAAAACGAAGGTTCCAACTTCGAGATGCTTGCTTCAATCCATAGATGGATTTCTGAAGCTTGCAAACCTTCCCAGAATTCTTAGGATCGACAAAACCCTAGGGTTGCATCATAGGCACGTCCTCGGTCAGATTTCCGTTTAGGAAAGTTGTTTTGACATCCATTTTTCATATTTCATAGTCATGACATGCTGCTATGGCTAACATAATTGTGATGGATTTAAGCATAGCTACAGGTGAGAAAGTTTCGTCATAGTCAATACCATGAACTTGTTTGAAACCTTTCGCCACAAGCCTAGCTTTGTAGGTTTGTACCTTTCCATCGACGTCAGTCTTCTTCTTGAAGACCCACTTATATCCGATGGTCTTCAAGCCTTCGGATGGTTCAATGAAATTCCAAACTTGATTGTCTTGCATGGATTGTATCTCGGCTCTCATGGCCTCTAACCATTTAGGAGAGTCGGGACTCTTCATAGCATCTTGGTAGGGCATTGGTTCATCATCTATGAATGTCACATCATCATCATTAGACACAAGAAATCCGTATCTCTCGGGCTCATGACGAATCCTACTAGATCTACGTTGAGTCTGTTGTGTTTCAAGCTCGCCAACTCCTTGAGAGCTTGTTTGTTCCTCCATCATAGTTTCTGCAACTATAGGTGGGTCTCGAATTTCTTCGAGTTGCACTTTACTCCCACTGCTTCTCATTGAGACAAACTCTCTTTCCAAGAAGGCTCCATTGCGAGCAACAAACACTTTGTTCTCCGATCGGTGGTAAAAGTAATATCCTTTGGTTTCCTTAGGATATCCCACAAACAGGCACTTATCAAATTTGGGTCCGAGTTTATCGGGAAACTGACGTTTGACATAAGTCTCACATCCCCAAATTTCAAGCAAAGACAACTTGGGCCTTTTCCTCGTCCATATCTCATATGGCGTCTTTTGAACCGCTTTGGATAGAATCATGTTCAGTATAAATGCGGCAGTCTCAAGAGCGTAACCCCAGAAAGACATTGAAAGATTCGTTTGACTCATCATCGATCGAACCATATCCAATAAGGTTTGATTCCTCCTTTCGGACACTCCATTCCACTGAGGAGTTCCTAGAGGAGGCAGTTGTGAAACCATTCCACATTCTCTGAGATAATCCCCAAATTCCTGACTCAGATATTCGCCTCCTCGATCAGTTCGAAGTACTTTAATTTTCTTGCCAAGTTGATTATGTACTTCATTCTCAAATTCTTTGAACACTTCAAAGGATTCAGACTTGTGCTTCATTAGATAGACCTAACCATATCTATTGAAGTCGTCCGTGAAAATTAGGAAGTACCGATACCCACCTCTAGCGAGCATACTTATTCGTCCACATACATCAGTATGTATGAGTTCTAATAAGTCATTGACCCTTTCTCCAAATTTTGTGAAGTGTTTCTTAGTCATCTTGCCAAGTAAACAAGACTCGCATGTCTCAAATGATTCCAAATCAAATGAGTCTAAAAGTCCTTGAGAGTGGAGTTTAGAAATGCGTTTCTCATTTATATGGCCTAAGCGACATTGCCAGAGGTATGTTGTATTTGAGTCATTCGGTTTAAATCGTTTAGTGTTAATGTTATATATGGACTTATAACTCCCTTTCTTAAGATCTAGCACGTAAAGACCTCTTTCTAATAGAACATTTCCATAGAAGAGATTATCCTTTAAGATAGAACAATTATTATTCTCAATAACAAATTTATAACCATCCAAAGCTAGACTAGAAATAGAAATAATATTTCTGCTCATAGCAGGTACAAAATAACAATTATTAAGTACTAATACATGTCCACTAGGCAAAGTCAGTAAATAAGTTCCTACGGCTAATGCAGCAACTCTTGCTCCATTTCCCACACGCGGGTCGACTTCGCCCTTAACTAATCTTCTACTCCTTCGTAGTCCCTGCATATCATTATAAATGTGAGTACCACATCCGGTATCCAATATCCAAGATTTAGGAGTAAGTGAATTACTTTCAATAACAAAAATACCTGAAGCGGTAGTCACACTACCCTTCTTGATTTCGTCCTGATAGAGTTTGCAGTTTCTCATCCAATGGCCAACCTTGTTGCAATGGAAGCAAACTCCCTCTTTGTATTTCTTGATCTTAGGTTTAGGCAACACCTTGCCTTTACCCTTGCTCTTGTTCCCGGTCTTCTTACCCTTCTTTTGTGAACCATTAGAACGTCTTTGACAACATTTGTCTTCATGTCCTCCTGTGCGTTCTTAAGCATCCCATGCAACTCAGTGATAGATTTCTCCATCTGATGCATATTATAGTTCATGATGAATTGCTTAAAACTAGGAGGTAACGACTCGAGAATTATGTCAACAGCTAATTCTCTGGGCATAGCTGAACCAAGCCTCTCCAATTGATCAAGATAGCTCTTCATCTTTAGTACATGAGCACTCACAGACGAACCTTCAGCCATCTTTGTGTCAGTCAGAGAGACGGTCGCTTTGTAGCGCTCAACTCTAGCCTGCTCTTGGAACATTTCCTTGAGAGTTACGATCATATCGTAAGCACCCATGTCCTCCAGTTGCTTCTGAAGCTCGGAGCTCGTGGTCGCTAGCATGAGACAAGCTATCTCCGTGTCGTCTTTAACGTATTTAGCATACGCATCTCGGGTAGCCCTTGTGGCTCCCTGTTCTGGTTCATCTGGGTAAGCCTTTTCTATGACATACAGTTTATTTTCAGCCTTGAGAACAATTCTCAGGTTTCTAAACCAATCAAGGAAGTTAGACCCATTGAGCTTATCCTTCTCAAGGATAGATAGCAAATTCAAACTAGTTGAATTATTATTTGCCATTATTCCACAAGTTAAAATGTAAAGTGCCATTATTATTTATTCATTGGGGTTGTTTTGTTTTGGTATTTCTTATAATGTACTCCCCCTATTTCTCTTCAAATCAACCACCTTCAGTAGTATTGATTCAGAAACTTCAAATGGATGAGGTTTCATAGTGAGTCAAGATCTGTATTTCATTGAGTATTAAGTGCGCTTTGGCGCAACCCTCAATACACAACTATTTAGGTAGGAACACTTCCAATTTTATCATATACAACTCTTTTCTTTTATGGAATGAGCATCATATGCCCTGTGTATTATTCCATCTTGTGCCCTGAGCCCAAGTCCGACTTGCTTACTCAGTTAAGTTTAACCATGTATGATTATCAGCGAAATAGAGTCCAGCACACTCAGCTTTGGCATGACCCATGCTGGACGCCATTTCCTGCGTACCCTCCTTTACAAATATAATCCTCTATATGCTCATCTTTGGCGTGACCCACATGGAAGACTGTCTAAGTACCGAGGGCTTCAGTGACATGGGGGGCACTTCATTACTTAACAATCTGAAGGATTTTGTTTTAGATTTATAAATATAAACATCACATAAACTAAATTAAATATGGTATGAGCCTAATCCTCATGAGCGATCATGAGGTTCCTAATTCTAGATCTATCTCTAGATTGCAGGAGTAATCTTCAACGAACCCTTCGTTGTGTGTGCGAAAATCCAATGCTATCTTCCGAAGATTGCGCCAAGATCTCTTGCCTTGAAGTCTTGAAATAATATCTATTCTAACAACTATCTTATAGGTAGAAAAGGTAATTTACAAATTTGGACAACTCACATGTTGCCATAATTACAACTTTGGACAACTCATTGGTTGCCATAGATATTAAATAAAATTACAAGCATTCACACACAAGATTACTGATAAGTCATTAATTATACACATTTTATACCCTATACATATATGATATTGCACCATTATATGTGTTAATATTCTATTTATAAGGATAATAATCACAACTTGAATGTTGATACTGCTAATGACATATTTATGTGAATTCAGATGCAATTTTGATGGAGCATAGCTTGGAGAAAATATGTTGGAGCACAAGATGGAGATAATAATCAAGACTCGGATCTGCCGACACAGGCTTAGTATTTCGGCCATAACTCACAACCTGGGCCTTCTCTATATGCATACTATATACCGTTGGAAAGAAGAGAACAAAGCCCACAATTCATTCTATATCACCAGAGCCCAATTCAGAATTCCAAATGACCCAAATTGACCATCTTCTGGACAGATCTTTCATGCACTTTGCATGCACTCTTCATGCCTTTGCCATGCTTCCTTCACACTCTTTGCATGGATCTTCATTCATCCCTCATGATCACCTTTTGAGAGGGTTATATAACCAGGTGCAAGGCATCCATTCTAATCACTTTTGAACTTCATCATTCTCTCTCTTGGAGTTGGGCAAGTCAAGCAAGCTTCACCCTTCCATCCACGCTTCATTAATGGGTTCTATCATTATTTTATTTTCTTTATTTTCCATGTATTTCGAGTAAGCCCTTCGAGGCATAGTTAGTGTTTATGTTTTTGTGTTGTAACTTTTGAGACCATTAATAATGAATTTCATTTGAACGGTTATATTCTGTTTTTATTTACTTATTATCTTTCATGCTCAATGAATTGTTTTAAGTTTATTTCGGTCAATTCTATGTTCAGTAGTAATTAACAAGGGCCACAAAATTCCTTTGGTTGCTTTGCTTAATAGCTTCCATTAGAATTTGAATAATAGCTAAGTGCAAATAACTCATAACGAACTAAACAGTTCTGAACAAGCTCATTGTTTAGGAGGTTTTGATTTGTTTAAATAACCAATGATTCCTATTGAATTGGTTATGATATTTAACTAGGTTAGTGTTTTTATTTACGAGCTCTTCTAAACTAAAATTCTATCTTTTCGTTTGAGTTATTTATTGGTTAGAGCTCATCTTACTGCACTTAAGATATTAATTCCAAATTCATTATTATAATCAAGGATAAAGTTACACACAAATTCACTACACGAAACTATGCCTCATTTCACAAAACCACCACATCTCTTAGTCTTTACTTTAAGTTTTCTCTTTATTTGTTACTTTCATTTTGTTGCAATCAACCAATCAACAACCCCCCCAATTGTGTGTCTTATTTTAGGTCTTGTGTTTGGTTTTATTTACGGTGTTGGTTTCTCTTTATTTTAGTTTTCTGTTTTTGTTCGAGTCCGTTTTCATTAGAGGAGTAATCATTTCACCTAGTTTTTGTCTAAATAGCTCTCTGTGGTTCGACCCCTACTTCCACTATTTACTTTGTTGTAGTTAAGTCTAGGGTTATAAATTTCTTTTGGTAAGTATAAACGACTGCAAAAATACATCTTATCAAAATGGCGCCGTTGCCGGGGAGCTAGCAATGCGACTAGTTTAGGTCAATATTCACACTTCTCTTGTGTAGTACGGTAGTCTGCATTTGTGTCAGAGTAAACCAAATTCGTTTTACTTTTTGTCAGTCACATTTTTTTTTTTACTTTTTGTCAGAGTCACACTTTCGTTACCTTTGTTATCTTTTTCACTTTTTGTCAGAGTCAGTCATACTATTTATTTTCACTTTGAGTCTGCATTACTTGCATTCACTAATTCTCTCTCTTACACTTGATTCCAGTTCATGAAAGCTACTCGTAGTTCTAATCTTCCACTTGCACCATTAGATCCGGAGATTGAGAGAACACACCTGGAGCGAAGAAGAGCAATTCCGGAAACACAGAAAGCAGCCAAAGAAACTGAAAAGGTGGAGAACTTGGACAGCGAAAGCGAACCTCCTACTCCACCAGCTCCCCCTCACGCTACAAGAGGTAATACTACAGTCATGGCTAATTTTGCTACCAACCAGTATGGTATTGTATTACCACCGGTCCCGAATTTTAAGATCCATACGGGTCTTCTTCAATTATTACCGACCTTCAATGGGAGTGCCGGAGAGGACCCGCACTCTCACATGCGGGAGTTCAACCATATCACCGCAACAATGATGCCGGCGGAGATTGAAGATGAAGGTCCTTACAAGCTGCGACTGTTTTCATACAGTCTTCGAGGACCAGCAAAGGACTGGTACTACCATCTAGCACCTTTTCCAACAACTTGGGTAGAACTTCAAAAGTTGTTTCTAGACAAGTATTTTCCTATCTCTCTTACCGCTTCTATTAGGAAGCAGATTTGTAGTATTCAACAAGAAGTAGGGGAAACCTTCTACGAGTACTATGATCGCTTCCAGAAGTTGTGTGCAAAATGTCCCAACCATCAAGTCCCAGAGAATCTCTTGATTCAACACTTGTATGATGGGATGCTTCAAGAGACTAGGGATAATGTAGATTCTGCTAGTGGGGGTGCTTTCATAGATAAAACCGTTAGGCAAGCACGAACCTTGATAGAAACCATGGCAAAAAATGCCCAATCTAGTAGAACCAGATCTCAACTTAGGGGAGTTAGTGAGATTAGAGACGCGTGATTTGGAGAAGCGAGTGAATGGTATGGACGCCAAATTAGATAGCTTGGCTAATATGATGGCGTCATTCATGGGAACCAAAATGGAAGTAAAAGCATGCGGTGCCTGCACTCAGACAGGACACACCACTGATGCGTGCCCAACACTCCAAGATGAGGAGAAAGTCACGACCACAGCTTGCGGCATCTTCAAGCTAAACCAACACGGAAATTCAAATGGGGGTCAAAACCGTAATTATGATCCCTATTCCAAAACGTACAACCCTGGATGGCGTGATCACCCCAACTTTAGATGGCGTGACCTAGGAAACCAACAACAACCTCCTCAAATCCATCATCAAAATTCTTCTTCTTCACCTCCAATTGACCCTGCTTTGAAAAGTCTTTCTGACATTGTGACCTCCATGGCCACATCAACTACTTCTTTTCAGAAGGATACAAAAAGTGCCCTA
The DNA here is from genome assembly GCA_024447665.1 of Juncus inflexus. Taxonomy (NCBI): domain Eukaryota; kingdom Viridiplantae; phylum Streptophyta; class Magnoliopsida; order Poales; family Juncaceae; genus Juncus; species Juncus inflexus. The sequence continues at coordinate 1,565,175 of JAJHPC010000017.1, forward strand.
ACACATCTGGGCACCCAAATTGCTCAAATATCCTCTGAATTAAACCAGTTAAAAACTCAGGGGTCCTCACAACTTCCTTCTCAAACTCTCAACCCCCGTGAGAATGCATGTGCTATCACCTTAAGAAGTGGGAAAGAAATAGAAGGGAGTAAGGGAAACATGAAAGGTGAAGGAGAGATTGAAGTAATTAAGCCGGAATCCGAGAAGATGAAAGAAAAGCCCAAGGAAATACCACCTTATAAACCTTGAGCCCCTTTTCCTAGCCGTCTAGCGGTTAACACCAAAAAGGATGAGGCAGAGAGAGATATCCTAGAGGTTTTCAAGAAAGTGGAAGTAAACATTCCACTACTCGATTACATTCGTAGATTCCCTCGCTATGCGAAATTTCTCAAGGACTTGTGTACGAATAAGAGAAAGCTAAATGGTCATGAGAGAGTAACAATGAGTGAGAATGTCTCTGCGGTTATTCGCAAGAAGCTTCCAGAGAAGCAAAAAGATCCTGGCATGTTTTCCATTCCTTGCAGCATTGGGCACCATGAATTTGCTCGGTGCATGCTTGATCTTGGGGCATCTATCAATGTTATGCCCTTTTCTATCTATTCTTCCCTCGGTTTAGGACCTTTGAAAAAGACTGGGGTGATCCTTCAACTAGCCGATCATTCTACTGCTGTGCCAGAGGGAGTTACAGAAGATGTCCTTGTTAAGGTCAATGGCCTTATCTTCCCTGCAGATTTCTATATTCTGCTTATGGATGAGTCTGATAGCTCACCGAGTTCGACTCCCATTCTTCTGGGAAGACCCTTCCTTAAAACTGCCCGAACCAAGATCGATGTGCACAATGGCACTCTTTATATGGAATTTGACGGAGAGAACATCTCTTTCAACATCTTTGATGCTATCAAGCATCCTTCTTGACGAGCATGTCTCCGCTATTTGCACCATTGACCCAGTTGATGAGTGTGTCGACAACTTCTCCTTTTTTGAGTTCATAGATCTGCTCGAGACCATTCTTGATCTCTCTCCAGATGAGCAGGACCTTCTTCAAAGTCTATCTGCCTTGGCCATTGGAGAGGCTTCTTCCTCTTCTTCTTCTCCTCCCTTGATAGACTTGAAACCCTCTCTTGAGCCCACCAAACCTTCCATTGTGAATCCCCCCTCTCTTGACCTAAAACCTCTACCAGCTCATCTCAAGTACGCATACTTGGGTAAGGGAGACACTCTTCCAGTGATCAACTCTTCCAGTGATCATCTCTAGTAGCCTCACTGCTACTCAGGAAGAGAAGTTAGTTAATGTCTTGAGGGACCACAAGACTGCGATTGGATGGACTCTGGCTGATATTAAGGGAATCAGCCCTTCTACGTGTATGCATCATATATTGTTGGAGGATGGATCTAAACCATCCCGTGAGCCTCAGCGTAGGCTGAATCCTCCAATGATGGAAGTGGTCAAGAAAGAAATCATCAAACTCCTTGATGCAGGAATCATATACCCTATCTCTGATTCACAGTGGGTGTCACCAATCCATGTGGTGCCCAAGAAAACTGGTATTACGATAATTGAGAATCAGGATGGTGAAAAAGTTCCTACGAGAGCACAAAATGGATGGCGAGTATGCATTGATTATCGCAAATTAAACACTGCCACCCGGAAAGACCATTTTCCCCTTCCTTTCATTGACCAGATGCTCGAGCGCCTTGCTGGGCGCCACCATTACTGCTTCCTAGATGGCTTCTCTGGTTACTTTCAAATAGCCATCGCCCCCGAGGATCAAGAAAAAATCACCTTCACATGCCCTTTTGGCACCTTTGCCTATAGGCGCATGCCCTTTGGGTTGTGTAACACACCCGGTACATTTCAGAGATGTATGATGTCCATCTTCTCTGATTACGTCACCTGAATTATTGAGGTTTTTATGGATGATTTCACCGTCTATGGTGACTCATTCGATGACTGTTTGGGAAACCTAAAGAAGATTCTTCAAAGGTGCGTAGAAACTGATCTGGTGCTGAATTATGAGAAATGTCATTTCATGGTAGATCAGGGCATAGTCTTAGGCCATGTGGTTTCCTCTCGGGGTCTTGAAGTGGATAAAGCCAAGATCGATGTCATTAGATCCCTCCCGTACCCAACCAGTGTGAAGGACATTCGATCATTTCTTGGTCATGCCGGATTTTATAGGCGTTTCATCAAAGATTTCTCAAAAATCGCTCAACCTCTTTGTCTTCTTCTCCAAAAAGAGGCTTCTTTTGAGTTCAATGAGAAATGCAAAGCGGCGTTCGACCTTCTCAAGGAGAAACTATGTTTTGCCCCCATCATTAAAGCTCCCGACTGGAATCTGCCTTTAGAGATCATGTGCGATGCGAGTGATAGGGCAGTTGGAGCTGTTCTTGGGCAGCGGGATGGGCGAGAACCCCATGTTATCTTTTATGCCTCCAGGACCTTAGATGATACTCAGTGCAACTATACAACTACAGAAAAAGAGCTGCTAGCCATTGTTTTTGCACTAGAGAAATTTAGGTCCTATCTCTTAGGGGTTAAGGTGATTATATACTCTGACCATGCCGCGTTGAGGCATCTTTTCAAGAAGAAGGAATCCAAGCCGAGACTTTTTCGTTGGATATTGTTGCTCCAGGAGTTCGACTTGGAGATTAGAGATAAACGAGGATCAGAGAATCTAGTTGCAGATCACCTTAGCCGCCTTCCTATGAGTATTGAGGAGGGTACCCCAATATCGGAGTTTTTCCCTGAGGAATATCTCTATGCCGTGCAAGGCTATACACCATGGTATGCTGATATAGTGAATTACTTGGTGGCTAAAGACCTACCAGAGGATCTTACACGTGCACGGGCTGATAGAATCCGGTATGATTCCCGATTTTATATTTGGGATGAGCCTTACCTCTTTCGGATTTGCGCGGATCAGATTATTCGGAGATGTATACCCGATAATGAGGTTAGATCCGTTCTTGAGTTTTGTCACTCTCTGGAGTGTGGAGGACACTTTGGCGCCAAGCGGACAGCTCATAAGGTCCTTGAGTGTGGTTTCTTCTGGCCCACTCTACATAAGGATGCTTACTTCTTCGTGAAGTCATGTGAGCGATGCCAGAGAACGGGAGGACTAACCAAGAGAGACGAGATGACAATGAAGTATATTCTTGCATGTGAGGTTTTTGAAGTGTGGGGTATCGACTTTATGGGACCTTTCCCTCCCTCATATGGTTTTGAGTATATCCTCCTAGCAATCGATTATGTCTCCAAGTGGGTTGAGGCCAAGGCCACAAAACGGGCAGATGCAAAAACAGTCGTGGATTTTGTCAAGGACCAGATCTTTAGTAGGTTTGGGGTCCCGAGAGTCATCATCAGTGATAGAGGAACCCATTTCTGCAACCGGAGTTTCGAGGCATTAATGAAGCAATACCATGTCACACATAAAACCTCGGACGACTTACCACCCTCAAACCAATGGCCAAGCAGAGCTTTCGAATAGGGAGATCAAGGGCGTTTTGGAGAAAGTGGTGAACCCCACTAGGAAAGACTGGAGTCTTCGGCTAAATGACGCACTCTGGGCTTACAGGACTGCGTTCAAGTCCCCTGTAGGCATGTCCCCTTATCGGCTAGTCTATGGAAAGGCTTGCCATCTTCCGGTTGAACTCGAGCACAAAGCCTATTGGGCCATCAAGAAGTGCAATCTAGATTACCCAAACGATGCACTCAACCAGAAGTTGCAAATCCAAGAGTTAGAGGAGATCCGAAATGACACGTATGAGAACTCCCGAATCTTTAAGGAGAAGACCAAGGTGTATCATGACAGGAAGCTTGCCCACAAGGATTTCAAAGTGGGTGACAAGGTGTTGTTGTTTAACTCAAGACTCAAATTACACCCGGGCAAGCTACAAAGCAGGTGGATAGGCCCCTTTCTTGTGACCAAATTGTTCGATTATGGTGTAGCAGAAATTCAGGGTCTGGATTCAGGGAAAGTCTTCAAGGTCAACGGGCACCGGCTGAAGCGGTTTCATGAGAGTTTCGATGCAAGCTGGATTGACATTCACGAGCTTGGAGAGCCAGCATCCACTGCTTGAGGAGATGAAAACGTCGGGCCAACGACATTAAAAAGAGGCGCTACTAGGAGGCAATCCTGCGAATAAAGGTTGTGTTTTTCTTTGTTTATTTTCTTTTTCTTGCATTGCATCACTACTTTGTGCTTAGCTTTACTCGGGGACGAGTAAAATTTTAAGTGTGGGGTGGAGTCTTTATTGCATGTTAGGTAGTATAAAAAATAAAAAAATAAAAAATAATAAAAAAAATAAAAAATAAAAAAATAATAATAAAAACCCATTTTTAAGCCTCAAATTAAAAAATATGCCCAATTAAAAATCAAAAAGATTGAGAGAGAACTATAACTTGTATTGAATAATGTGGTGGAACTTGTTTGGACTAAAAAGGATCATATAGATCAGTTCAAGAAGAATTGAGGTCGTTGGTTTAGGGATCTTTTGTCACTGGTGAACTCGATTTGTTGTTTGAGTGCCAATAATTTAGGGATTTGCGCGAGAAATTATGTGAGGACTTACCATTAGACCGTGACACGGAACTCAAGTTGTTTATAGTATAATATCAATAATGACCCACTATATCATCTCGTATATATATAAATAATGTCCAAGTCTATTAGCTTCTAAAGTCACTTTGTTGCTTGGTTTTGGAGAATGAGGGTTAGGCATTATATAAGAAGATTGGGGACGGGAAGTAGAGGGTAGTGTCAGAAGTTGAAGGCTTATGTGTAGTAGATGAGCTTTGTGCACCGAGTGTATTCGTGAGGAGATGCATCTTAGAGACAAATTAATGAGAGTAGATTCTCGGGTAAACTCTATTTTTGACACAAAGGCAAGTTAGGCTCCTATAATCCTAATAGATTTGAGTCACAATCTTAAAAAAGAAAAAAAAAAAAAAAAAAAAACAAACCAAACAAAACAAAAATAATAATAATTAAAAAATAAATAAATTAAAAAAAAAAAAAAAAAGATTGCATGACTCAAACTTGTTCCCCTTGTACATGGCATAAACCTTAGTTTACCCGATTTGTGAGAAAGAGTGGATCCCAGTCATACATCTCAGGCCAGCAGTTAGGTTGACACATGTTGGGCCAGATGACTGAAGGTGCTAGGAGGTATGCACATTAGGAGGTTCATTATTCCAAGAAGATAGAGGTATAGGCGATATCTATTCGGAGAGTAGAGGCATGAGTTTAGAAAACCAAGTGACAATTTGACCGAAAGTGGCGAAGTAGACAAGCAAACCAATTACATAGTATATATATATGTATTATCCACAAAATTCCATCATATTCCACCAAACATAACTTGAGAATTCCCCTCACGACCAAGGTAGGAAATCATGGTTCATTTGAATTGAGAGTTATTATGAGAGACACTCCACATATTCCATATTCATATTCCACTATACAAAAAGAGAGTGAGTGCGAGTTTCACCAAGGTGCATGGAATCTTACACAAGGGACCAAAGATCATTATTGGCTGGTATATAAGTGAAGGGCGAGTCAAAAACATGGGACCCATCTTACCAATACAAGTTATAATGTTTGCTCGAGGACGATCAAATGTTTAACTGTGGGGTGATTTGATAAGTCATTAATTATACACATTTTATACCCTATACATATATGATATTGCACCATTATATGTGTTAATATTCTATTTATAAGGATAATAATCACAACTTGAATGTTGATACTGCTAATGACATATTTATGTGAATTCAGATGCAATTTTGATGGAGCATAGCTTGGAGAAAATATGTTGGAGCACAAGATGGAGATAATAATCAAGACTCGGATCTGCCGACACAGGCTTAGTATTTCGGCCATAACTCACAACCTGGGCCTTCTCTATATGCATACTATATACCGTTGGAAAGAAGAGAACAAAGCCCACAATTCATTCTATATCACCAGAGCCCAATTCAGAATTCCAAATGACCCAAATTGACCATCTTCTGGACAGATCTTTCATGCACTTTGCATGCACTCTTCATGCCTTTGCCATGCTTCCTTCACACTCTTTGCATGGATCTTCATTCATCCCTCATGATCACCTTTTGAGAGGGTTATATAACCAGGTGCAAGGCATCCATTCTAATCACTTTTGAACTTCATCATTCTCTCTCTTGGAGTTGGGCAAGTCAAGCAAGCTTCACCCTTCCATCCACGCTTCATTAATGGGTTCTATCATTATTTTATTTTCTTTATTTTCCATGTATTTCGAGTAAGCCCTTCGAGGCATAGTTAGTGTTTATGTTTTTGTGTTGTAACTTTTGAGACCATTAATAATGAATTTCATTTGAACGGTTATATTCTGTTTTTATTTACTTATTATCTTTCATGCTCAATGAATTGTTTTAAGTTTATTTCGGTCAATTCTATGTTCAGTAGTAATTAACAAGGGCCAATTGTGTCTTATTTTAGGTCTTGTGTTTGGTTTTATTTACGGTATTGGTTTCTCTTTATTTTAGTTTTAGTTTTTGTTCGAGTCCGGTTTCATTAGAGGAGTAATCCTTTCACCTAGTTTTAGTCTAAATAACTCTCTGTGGTTCGACCCCTACTTCCATTATCTACTTTGTTGTAGTTAAGTCTAGGGTTATAAAGTTCTTTTGGTAAGTATAAACGACTGCAAAAATACATCTTATTAATTACATCACAGAACAATCACAGATCTAAAGCTCATACCATATTTGTATATTTAAATTCCATGTATAACAAAATTAGGGTTTCTAGCAAAATCAGAATTATTTCGTTGGAACGGAACTATTCCGTTCTCAACGGAGACGTGCGGGAAATTCGTATTTTCTTTTGTTTTAGTTTCGTTTCCAAAACGGATTTCGAAAAACTATTTTTCGAAACTTCAGAGAATCAGAATATCCAATATTATATTCCTAGAAACTATTTCCGTGATGTTTCGAAATAATATTTTCAAAACCCTAAAATTTATTATACTAGAATTTACTAAATTTTAAATATTTAATCGATGATTATTTCCTTAACGAACGCTATGATGTCACTGTTTGGAAATCCATAGCCATGTACGTACATGCGCAGCGGAACCTATGGATTTAACCTGCCCTAGGATCTACGTTAAGGGAATAAAAGTACGAGATTAGACAATAAAATTTATACCTCGGAACTTCCCGATCCGCGAGACAAAAACGGATGTAGGTCTGACCTTTTCCGACTCGCAACCGTCTCCTTCGCGAAGCTCGGCTCGCCAAGCTCCTTCCTATTACTTGGCTTGAAGAACTCCTTCTTGAAGCTCGGCTCGCGAAACTCTTCTTGAAGCTCGGCTCGAGAGATAGCTTCTTCTCCTAGGGATGAAGATAGATCGCTCGCAAGTTCTCAAGGTAGAGAACCTCTACTCGTATCCACGCGAACTTCACTCGAACAGAATAACCGGACTTGGCTAGACAAGTCCGGAAATACTTTCCGAATATCTCTCAAAACTCTCTCTCTTTTTCCGTGTAAAGACGGCCTCTTAGGCTTCTGAGTTGTCTATCAAATAGAGAGACCATGCCCTTCTATTTATACTAGAGAGAGAGGCGAACGATTGCTCAATTACCATAACTAAAACCCTAATCTGAGCCTATTCCATTGCCAACGGAACTGTTCCGTTACCAACGGAATAGGTATTTCCATAATGGAATACTTGGCAGCTAAGGTTATTATAGTTTCCATATATATTCCGTTTGGAACGGAATTGTTCCGTTGCCAACGGAATGGCACTATTTTGTTCAATCAATTCTCCAATAATTTATTATTTCGTTCACCAATTTATACATCATATGTATTAACTGTTTTGAGGCATATTCATCCCATACGAATGGAGTTCATTGTGTGACCGTGTAGGTTCCATTTAATGCTGGCAACGATCTTCTAAAGATCGTAAGTCATGAGTAACCTCTAGACTGATGTCATGACTACCCATGTTAAATGAAATGATCAACGATCATAAACCTATCTGAATAGACATTTGTTTATTCCTTTTGTTCTACGATATACGTCTTGATCACAAGGCACGGTAATATGTATTAACAACACATGTTAATCCATTTTGAGCATGGCCATGCATTTCCTTCAGTCCTAGTTCATCAGGGGCCTGAGATATCTCCCTCATGACGAGAGGAACAAATCCCATCTTGGTCACTCACATTCCTCGTCATGATTCAGTGCATACCTAACCATGCCCCTAATGATCATCCCGTTAAGGATGACATAAGATCATATTAAAGTATGTAGTTCCTCATACAGGAATCCATGGTGACCTCAGGTCGTAGGAATAAACACACTATTCATATGAGAATCACTAATGACATATACCATGGATATTCTCATAGTGTGGTCAGTCCAGTACATGTTCTTTAACACGTACCTATATTCCAGACTTGACATCTCTATGTCCATGATCAGCAGAACATGATCATCCAGCCTACGAATATACTAGTATGGATATGTAGCTTCTTACCTGAAGTATATTTATCTCTATAAACATCCTACATATCACTAGGGACAACTTAGAATTTCATTCGTTGGTTCATAGTTCTACTATCATAATCTTGTATTCTGATGACGTGAACCCGAAGTGTCATTCTTGGTTGATATAAGAAATATACATTCACAATCCATACACACAGATATATAAGAAAGAACCTTTATTGAATAAATAATAATATCTTAATACATAGTCGAACAGCTTCGATCCCAGTTGATAAGATTCAAACCTTTCCATCGAATGTTATCGTGAACATTTCCTTCTCCATCCACATATATATTTTTTATTCTCCCTTCAGGATGCTACTTCCAATTAGCACTAGGTAAGGGATGTTGTTTCTTCTTCGTGTCAGCGTTATTCCTGTCGTGCCCTCCTCCGCGCTGCACATCAGATCGTAAGTTTCAAAAACCAGTGTCGGCCCTACGTCTCCTATTCCTTGAATATAGTATTGCTCTAGGTTGATGTTTCTGATAATGGGTATTACTCTTTACCTAAGTACATGTACACAAGTTCGGGAGGTAGCGGTCCTAGATTTTTTCACTTTGCTGCCTTGGTTTTTTTTCCTCTTTTGTGTAGCGCGTTATTTTAGTCTTAACGCAAGCACTCTTTGTCTTCAGGGTCTTATATCCTGTTAAACAGTTCTTCTCAAGTCTCACACTTGTTGTCTTTTGGCCTTGGGTCTTGGACTGGAGAGTCCTTAGGTTGGTCTGTGGTTTATTTTGCTCCGCGTATTATACCCCTATTCTGCATGTTTGAATTATAGGTCTCACAGTAGATTTTATGAAGTTGAACTTCATCTTATCTTCTATGAGGTTGAAAGATAGTTGCCATTTCCTCACGTCTATGATTGCGCCTATAGTTGTCAAGAATGGTCTTCCCAATATAATCGGGCAATGACGATCTACTTTCATCTTGACAACCACAAGTCTATCGATATGTGAGTCTCACCCACTCGTACCGGCACATCCTCTACTAAAACTTCTGGATATCTCACCGTCTTGTCTGCCATTGTTAGGGTCATCATTCTATCTTCAAATTCACTTATCCTCTATCTCTTGAGGATAGACAATGTCAAAAGAATCACGCTCTCCCCTAGGTCACAAAGTGATCGGTCAAACCTTTCTTTGCCAATATGATATGGTAGGGAGAAACTGCCCAAGTCTTTTAGTTTTTGCAGCTGCTTGTTATGGATTATCATGCTGCATTTCTCCATGAGCGCAATGGTCTCGAAATTTTCTAGCCTCTTCTTGTTGGACATGATATCCTTTAGGAATTTCGCGTAGGCAGGCCAGGATTTCGGCAAATCTCGCAATTTGCTTATCGAGGTTGTATCTAGCGAGTCTTTGAAGGAATGGTGGTAGTGGCTTGTAAGGTGGTGGGACTTTATAGTCAGGTCCTGGTGGTGTTGAAGAAAAATCTTGGCTTGGTTCATCAGTGGGTTTTGGCATCGCACATTATGATGCAGGTTTGTTGGTTCTTTCGCTCGACTCTCCTTGGTTTCGGGCAATGAGTTGATTACATTTTGATGTTTTACCGTGTGTTGCAGTGGTGATACTACAGGTTGTGGTGGGTTTTCCTTGACTCTCTCCATGGTAGGTCCTTGATATACTCATCCGCTCCTCAGAGTGATCACAGCATTGACTTGTTCATGTGGGTTCTCTGTCCTGCTCGGGAACATGCCTTCTTACTGGATATAGGATTAGGTGCTATTGTTGGATTTCGTGGTGTCGCTCCTCTCACTCCTATCATAGTGTTTGTTCATTCATGTGGGTTCTCTTCCCAGTCAAGCATAGTCATGCCGTGTCCTTCTTGATCGGTTGTCATGGAGGGTTTGGTCTAACGTTCGGGTTAGGATTTGGCGGATTGGGTGGATTACGATTAGGTAGAATTGTTGGATTTAGTGGTGTCGCGTCTCTCGCTATTGTCGCAGTGTTTGTTCGTTTATCCATCGTATCATCCGATGAGTTGCCTCCTGACATCGTTGTTTGTTCCGTGCCCACGGGTGGGTTTCTTGTGTGTGCGGTTCGTCTAGGTGTGATTGGTGGTATGATGGCTGGGTAGTTCTTTTGGTGTTGAAAGTTGTAGCGCAAGCTTCTGCCGGCTAGTATCACTTCCTGCGGTAACAAAAGAAAAACCTAAGATTAAAAAGAAAAGAAAAAAGGGTTTGATCTCATTAAAAAACTAGATTTCTAATATTTATGCCTCCCCTGCAATGACGCCATAAAAAAGTGATGATATGTGTGGTGTATAGATGAAATCAGGTCCCTAATCAAATTTATAGAACTCAGTTTACTTGCGTGGTTGCTCTCACAATCGCGCGCTGTAGTAAGATAGGGTGTCGATCCACAGGTAGGCCAAAGGTGGAGAGTCGGACTAGAGTGGTAAGTAATCCAAACCAGTATATAGGTTGGTTAGGTTGTGCAGAGAAAGTAAATAAAATAAAAAGGTTTTGCGCTCGCGTTGTCAGTGCTCGCGCACAGAGGGGATAATCATGTGTTTCCTGGTAGAGAGTAAGCTAGAACTGTTGGGGAATCCATAGCCATGAATGTTACATGCGCAGTGGAACCTATGGATTCAACCTGCCCTAAGATCATCGTTAAGGGAATAAAAGTACAAGATTAACTATTCAAATTTATTTCTCAGATCTTCCTGATCCGTGAGACGAAGAACGGATGTAGGTCTGAACTTTTTTGACGTGCAACCTTCTCCTTCCGGAAGCTCGACTCGAACGAACTCCTTGTTTCTCCTAGGATAAAGAAACCGATCGCTCTCTACTCTTCAAAACAGAAGACCTCTACTCGTATCCACATCGAAATGCAATGCACGGAATAACCGGAATCGGCTAGACGAGTCCGGAAATACTTTCTGAAAAATAACTTAAAACTCTCTCTCTCTCTCCATTTCTATGTATTAGGCAGCCTCTAAAGCTTCTGAATTGTGTATAAAATAGAGAGACTCTACCCTTCTATTTATACTAGAGAGAGAGGTGAATGATTGCTCAGTTATCATAACTAAAAATCCTAATCTGCACCTATTTCGTTGCCAACGGAATAGGTATTTCCTTAACGGAATACTTGAGAGCAAAGTTATTACAGTTTCCATATCTATTCCGTTGGGAACGGAACTATTCCGTTGCCAACAGAATGATATTGTTTTGTTCAATCAATTATCCAATAATTGATTATTTCGTTCACCAATTTATACATCATATGTATAACTATTTTGAGGCATATTCATCCTGTACGAATGGAGTTCATTGTGTGACTGTGTAGGTTCCATTTAATGCTAGCAACGATCTTCTAAAGATCGTAAGTCATGAGTAACCTCTAGACTAATGTCATGACTACCCATGTTAAATGAAATGATCAGTGATCATAAACCTATCTGAATAGACATTTTCTTATTTCTTCTGCTCTACGATATATGTCTTAATCACAAGGCACACGGTAATATTTCATCCTTGAGTTTGATCAAAAGTCTCTTTCCTTATTGAGAATTAGACTGAGTAAATACAAAATGATATTAACAACACATGTTAATCCATTTTGAGCATGGCCATGTATTTCCTTCAGTCCTAGTTCATCAGGGTGTCCAGAGATATCTCCCTCATGATGAGAGGAACAAATCCCATCTTGGTCACTCACATTCCTCATCAAGATTCAGTGTATATCTAATGATGACCCTAATGATCATCCCATTACGGATTACGTAGGATCATATTAAAGTATGCAATTCCATATACAGGAATCCATGGTGGCCTCACGTCGTAGGAACAAGCACACTATTCATATGAGAATCGCTAATGACATATACCATGCATATTATCATAGTGTGGTCAGTCCAGTACATGTTCTCTAACACGTACCTATATTCCAGCTTGACATCTCTATGTCCATGATCAAGAATATGATCATCCAGCCTGCAAATATACTAGTGTGGATATGTAGCTTATTACATGAAGTATGTTTATCTCCATAAACATCCTACATATCACTATGGACAGTTTAGAATGTCATTTGTTGGTTCACAGTTCTACTATTAGAATCACGTATTCTGATGACGTGAACCCGAAGTGTCATTCTTGGTTGATATAAGATTTACATTCACAACCCATACATACAGATATATAAGAAACAATCCCTTTATTGAATAAATAATAATGTCTTAATACATAATCCATTTCTTAGTACAAATACATTTGGCCTATGACACTAATTCTGCAAGGACTTGGTGGTTTTGTCTATTTCCTTAGTTGCTCCTTTGGATTACTCCATCTTTACTTCTTGCTCCTGCTTGTGAGGGGGATCCACATTTTTGTCGTTAAGCCGACCATCTTTACTGACTGCATCCCGGGGTAATTGCCCTGCCAAGTTGTGAACCTTTTGTACTCTATGGCTTTTCTTGCTCCCCTCAAACGTTCTTGCTACTTTCGTGCCTCCTCAGTCCAAGTCTTGTCTGCGGATCTGCCTTTTGACTTCATCTTTGGTACTTCGCCTGTTTGCCTAAATATCAAGAATTGTGACACGCTACGCACTTCGAGATAAGGGTTAGAATACACTGGCAAAATCACAGCAAATAAGCAATAGGTAAAAAGAAGTAACTTAATGAAAATAACGAGATCGATAAATTGCTAACACCACACTCTAGGGGTGGGTTTAGTTATAATACATACTACTACAACTAAAATCATGATACATAGAGGTATATATTAGAAAACTTCCTAATATTATTTTTGTTGTTGCGTGTTGTCACGACGTACCCCTGAATGGAACTGTCTAGCTCTCTCTTTCTATTTTCTCTCTTAAATTGCCCCCCATTGTCATCCTACGAATGGTCCTTTTATAGGGAGAAGACCTCAAGGGTTTCCAGCGTCCAAAAATGACAGGAAGCATATCTCGAGATCCTTACAAATCTTCGTGTAATAACTCATGATTGATTCTTTCATGATTTGCTCCTTCCTGATTGTGGCTACTTCAAGTGGTTGGACTTTCCCTCTAATTATCAATCAAATCATAAATTAAATCGATGATTGTAGCCTTGGTGTCTTTTCTTTAATTGAGTGTCATTGAGCCGCTCCACTTGAGTTCCAATTCTCTTGGATCCATGCTAACGTGTCAAATTGTACCACACTCCACCTGCTCCAATCGCGTTCTAACTTCCTTGTGCCTCTTTTAGCATCCTTTTTGACCATTTTACTCAATCAGACATGTTCTTGGGAGTAACTTAATCATTAATCAAAACTAAATAACTATTGAAATTAATACTAAAGTGCATAAAATAAGATACCAGATCGACGGTAATTATCCATAAATAAGATACCCCGATCAGACATACAAGTGTACATATCCTCAATGGATTCACCTTCGATCATCTGGAAATAATCAAATTATTGTTCAAGTCCCATTAATTTGGTTATTTTCATCTGATTGTTCCCTTCAAACTTATTCATGAGAGCTCGCCACATTTGATAAGAATTAATACAACCATCCATAATTACTGCTAAAGTACGTAATATATGTGTGAGTATTAAATTTTGTGCCATTATGTCAAGTGTAATATTTGTAGGATTAGCGCCCTAGGCCAAATGTATTTATGCTAGGAAATGGATTATGTATTAAGAAATTATTATTTATTCAATAAAGGTTGTTTCTTATATATCTGTGTGTATGAGTTATGAATAATGTAAATATCTTATATCAACCATGAATGACACTTCGCGTTCACGTCATCATAATACGTGATTCTGATAGTAGAACTGTGAACTAACGAATGACATTCTAAACTGTCCCTAGTGATATGTAGGATGTTTATAGAGATAAACATACTTCGGGTAAGAAGCTACATATCCACACCAGTATATTCACAGGCTGGATGATCATGTTCTGCTGATCATGGACATTGAGATGTCAAGTCTGGAATATAGGTACGTGTTAGGGAACACGTATTGGATTGGCCACACTATGAGAATATGAATGGTAATGTCATGATCGATTCTCATATGAATAGTGTGCTTGTTCCTACGACCTGAGGTCAGCATGGATTCCTGTATGTGGAACTGTATACTTTAATATGATCCTACGTCATCCGAAATGGGATGATCATTATGGTCATCATTAGGTATGCACTGAATCATGATGAGCAATGTAAGTGACCAAGATGAAATTTGTACCTCTCGTCATGAGGGAGATATCTCTGGGCCCCCTGATGGACTAGGACTGAAAGAAATGCATGGCCATGCTCAAAACGGATTAACATGTGTTGTTAATATCATTTTGTATTTACTCAGTCTAATTCAGGAAAGAGACTTTGATCAAACTCAAGGATGACATATTACCGTGCATTGTGATCAAGACATATATCGTAGAACAAAAGGAATACACAAACGTCTATTCATATAGGTTTACGATCGCTGATCATTTCATTTAACATGGGTAGTCATGACATCAGTCTAGAGGTAACTCATGACTTACGATCTTTAGAAGATCATTGTCAGCGTTAAATGAAACCTACACGTGTTGGGTCTCGGACGTGCATAACGCAGCGGAAAACAAAAATTCCGTCCAAAACCAATCCGAGGATCCGTGTGTATCGGTTAAATCAAAGAAATAAATCTTAAAGATACCTTTCGGATTACGCTTAATCCGTGACGCTCAAACCATGCGTGTTGTCCATGCGCCTCTAAACCGGTTACCGTCCTAACTGATTTTCCGTCCGTCTAGGCTGTCTAGGTCGGATCGTGCGGAAATCATCTACCACACATACAATTGGCCTCGACCGAAATTCTCAACAACCCGTTATCATCTTCTTAGGCCGAATAGATCACAAGCGCCGAAAGTACGAACGCCTCTACCGGTATCCACACGAACAAACTTCTTAAAACGGGAAGAAGAACAATATATATGCTAGTAGCTTGTTCTCCTCTTGCATAAGAAAACTCTTTTTCTTCTTCTTATTTTATCTCACAAAAGATGTATATAATTCCTCTCATATAATCGCACCATTTCATTTTGTCATACAAAAGAAGGCACCCTTTCGTAGTTATACAAAAAGGAAAGCACCATTTTGTAATTTTGTCACACAAATGAGAAAGGATATTTTTCTCTCTTTTGTCTCACAAAAGAGAATGAGAAATAATGAGAGAACGAATGATGTGGTCTATTGAATTTGGAGCCCTCTATGTCCTTATATAGAGGTGAAGAGTCATGTCTCCTCACACTAAAAGATGTGTATGACATCACTCATCATTTTCCATATGTCATCATCTGGACTCTTCTAGATTACATGATCTTTTGTGGTCATAGTCTTTATATACATATATATCACATCTTATCACATAAGATGACAATATATTTTGTGAAATTCTTATGCAACTCATCATATAAGTCGCTAGGATTTTATGCGCCCGTTTCAGTTTGTTATTTGTGTGTGACCCTGTAGGTTCACTTAATGTTGGCAATAGACTTGACAGTCTATAAATCATGAGCGGACTCTAGCAAGCTATCATGACTACCCAATTTAAGTGAATATCGGTGATCCGATTTACCTAATCAACAATCACGTATTTAGTCCCTTAGTCGTGCGATATCTATATCGATCATAAGGCATGTAATACGTCATCCTTATATTAATCGATTAATATTTCTTGATCCCAAATTAAACTGAACAAGAACAAATGACATTAATAACTCTTATTAATTCATTTGAGTATGGCTATACATTTCTTCAGTTCAATTCATCAAGAGGCCTAAAGATATCTCTCTCATTTATGAGAGGAACAAATCCCGACTTGATTGCACTCATTCCTCTACATGATTCATTGTATACCTAATCATAACCGTTATGACCACCTGGTTAAAGGCAGTGTTAGATTATATTAAAGTATAAAATTACTCAAGTATATAATCATACTCTCGATATTTTTATGTCCACCATAATCTAAGAAGAACACTTTATCCTTCTCAAGTATATAATCATACTCTCGATATTATTTAGTGACTTTCACTAGGATTAAACTTATGTGTGCTTGTTGCACTTAATTCACATCACATATAATTATGATCCCACTGAAATTCTTGTCAACATAAGATTTATCTTTAATTTTTTTTTTTGATAAAACCAAACTGTTTGGTTATTTCATCAAATAATAAATTTTCACCTAGAGATGTTTGCTTTAATTCATAAATGAATTCATTCAACTTGCAAACTCTTTTCAAAATTTATAGGATCGAAAAAACTCTAAGAGTTGTATCATATACATGCTTTCGTCTGCTTCTATTAAGAAACAACGTCTTGACATCCACTTGGCATCTTTTATAGTCATAAAACGAACATATGCCCAAGAAAATTCTGAAATACATAAGCATGATGACTTGGAAAAATATTATCACAGTCTATACTATGAGTTTAACTTAACCATAAATCATGCATTATATGTTTGCACATTATCCATGTCGGTCTTTCTTTTAAAACCTTATTTCCATCTAATGGATCAATCAAATTCAAAACTTGATTTGTCTGACATGGATTACATCTCAACTTTCAAAGTCTCTAACCATTAGAGCCTTGACTCATCGTAGTCTATTAGTAGAATTTGGACTCATCATCTATGAGTACGAAATTTTTATCATTACACACGAAAAATTTATATTTTTCGGGCATGCAAAATTTTAATAGATCTACATGAATACACTTATGTTATATACTCAGACTCTTCAACATCTTGAGAGTCTAGTTGATTAATTGCAGACTCAATCACTAGTTGAAATCTGAATTAATTTCCATCCGAGCATTACTGTCAGTATGTGGAATTTGAACTTTTCAAATTTACTCCCACTAATTCTTTTGGAAACACTTCTTCCAAAGAGATATAATTTTCGAGTAACAAACACTTTGTTCTCATATTAATTATAGAAGTAATATCCTTTACTTTACTTTTCTTAGGATATTCCACAATAAGCACTAATCCGATTAGATGCATGATGCTTCAATTAAGTATCATATCCACAAATCTTGATAGAAGATAATCTGATACACCTACCAGTCCATATCGCATATGGAGTCTTTTACAACTGCTTTAGATGGAATTATATTCAGTATGAATGCAATAAGACCATAACCCCGAAAGAAATAGAAGATATATTTGACTCATCATAATCAAACTATATCTAATAAAGTTCGATATCATTATCATGATCATCAAACACTTGGTTCTCTACTCCTCGATCTCATCAAAGAAATTTGATTTTTCAAAGCCAAGTTTATTGTCTACTTCATTATGTGAAAGTTTTGAACTTTTCACAATATTCAAATTTATTGTTTGAATAAAGTGATGAAGTAGTTTTCTCTAGCACCTTCACTCATTGATGAACATACATCACTATGTATGAGAGCCAATAAATAACTTGCTTTCAGCTTACTTTGTGAAAGACGTATATGTCATCTTTGAAAATCAGTTACACATGTTTCAAATGATTCAAAATCAAATGAATTTGAAAATCCATCTTAATGGATTTAATAAATGTTCATCTTATTTAAGCAGACCAAGCAATAATGCTAGATTTAAATTCTTAATATTAATGTTATAGATAGACTTATAATTATCTTGTTCGATATAACACATAAGGTAATTTTTTCTATTTGAACATTTCCAAAGAAAATTGACATTTGTGAATGGTGAAATTATTATTCTCAATAATAAATTAATAATCATTCATAGATAAACTCGAACTATAGATAATACAAAATTTATTGTCGACATTAAATAATAATTATTTATGTCGGCGATAAGTCCAAATGACTGTAAATAGATGAGTTACTTGAGAAAATACAACAACTTTTGCTACATTTATCACTCATATGTTAACATCATATTTACTCAATAGTCTACAACTTTGTCAGCACAATTTCATAAATGTGTGATTCACATCGTGTATCTAATACACATGATGTGAAATAGACAAGTTAATTTCTATAACAAAAATACATGAAGCGATAGTCACACTATCCTTTCATTCCCTTTTTCATATCTTCTTGAGAAATTATGGTTTCTTCCAATGAACCAATTCATTACGAAAGATACCAACTTCTTACTTATGGCCAAAGCCCGGACAACACCTTACCCTTATCTTTCGGATTACTCTTTACGATTTTTTTAAGCACGAGAACATTATTGACAACACTTGTCCATGTTCATTTTAACGATTATAAGCATCTTATGCTGTATGTCCTTCTCAAGGACCTATTGTGAGACATAAATAGATATATTATTCGAATTAAATAATATGTAAAGACTATTATTCTTTAAATATTTCATATAATGGCTCCCACTATTTTTTAATCAAATCAATAACTCTCAATCGCATTGATTCGGAAACTTTCAATCCATGAAGTTTCATAGTGAGACAAGATCCATACTTCATTTAAGTCCTAAGTGAGCTTTGGCTCATCGCCCAGAACTTAACTTATTTAGGTAGAAATAATTCCAATTGTATCTCATACAACTCTTGAACAACATAGGATAAGCATCATATGCCCGACGTATATACCCTATCGTATGCCCCGAGCCCAAGTCCGACTTGATAGCCCAGTTAAATCAAACCATCTCTAATCATCGGCAAAATAGTACCCAACACACTCAGCTTTGGCATGACCTATGTTGGCTCCCATTTCCCGCATTCTCTCCTCCTAAGATTGTCCCTACATACCCAGCTTTGGCATAACCTATGCAGGGTCAATCAGAGTATCGAGAAATTTATACTTATGGAAAGCATTTCATGACTTAATATTATTTAGAGGGATTTTGAATTTAATATTATATGTTGTTATGCAATCTTCAAAGAACATCACATGTACCAATAGAATATAGATAATAACGATGATATATCATGGCCTTGATCTTTATGAACTAACGTAAAGATTTTCTAATATATATTTCATCTCCATGAAATTTTTCTTAGATTGTGTATGAAAATCTTATCTCCATGTATGGAAATCGATGAACTCTTTCATCGCCATGATGTGTGGTTAAAAATGAACTTGTCATCTTAATGATGTATTCATGATGGACGATGAACTCATTCATCTCCATGACGGATGTGTTATGCCTAATGAACTCTTTCATTATATCAACACGTATCAACAAATATATCAAATAATCATATTATGTTTCGATTATTTAACCATTTATAAAATATATAAATAAAATATATATATATATATATATATATATATATATATATATATATATATATATATATATATATATATATATATATATATATATATATATATATATATATATATATATATATATATATATATATATATATGGGAGGGGATATATAGACCATTTTTTATACCAAATTTCCTACCCATAACGGAAATTTTAAATTTTCCGTTAACTCCATCTCTTCGTTTCATCTCTCGTCTATTCCGTTCCCATCTCTCTCTCCTCTTTTTTGTTCTCTCCTCCAGAGCTCACCTCCAAGAAGCTCGAGCTCTTTCTCCTCTAAAAGCTCGACCGCCTCCACGGAAATTCGGCCGTCCGCTCTCCTTCTTACCTTCTCTCTTCAGTGAATCTCTTTCTTCCGTCTCCCCGAGATTAGACCAGCGCCCCCTTCTGTTTCGCCTCCATAAAAAGAAAAGCCGCAAGGCTTCCGAAGCTCTTTCGCCTCCATATCACTTCTCGTTTCTCAGAAATTATGACCTGGATAGAAGCAACGAGCGTGATGTTCCCCCATTGGACAAATTTATTTGGTTTAATTTAGGCCGAATTAGGATTTAATTGGATGAATTGAGGTCCGCATTTGGTTCAATTCAATAATTAGGGTTATCCGATCCTCTTTAGAGGTATGGATTATCGTTCTTGTTTGTCGGTTTCTAAACGGGGTTATTTAATCTAGCTTTATTGTTAATTACATGGTGCTTAGAGATGTGATTAGGGTTTTTCTTGGTCTGTGCAAGTATTGGTTCTATTATGTCATTTTTATTTTTTATTTTGCAAATTCAGTTAACATCCGCAGATGGTTAATATAAAATTTAATACATTTGACTATATCATTTTACATCCTATTAAATCTGAATAGTATGATAAAGCATTTATGAATGCTATGAAGAAGCCTATACTCTAAATGGCGTGATAATACATTTCAATATAATGGAGTTTGTCTTAATTTTTTCCTGAAGTGGATTACTATTTATTTGTTTTTATTTTATATACTTGCGAGCGAATTATTATTTTTACTTTTTCTTTTGCATATCTTCACCTAAGTGTTAATTGGATGAATTTGGTTCGATCAGGTTTGAATCAGGATGAATTTGGTCCGATTAAGGAGGAGTTTCTTCAATTTGTTGTTGAATATTTGTGGCAATTTGAAAATATATGGTTTTGGAATAGCTCGTACGTATGAGAGTCCATTAGAGCCGTATATACTCAGTTGGTTGTCACTCTTTGGTGCAGTTGTTTTTCTTACTCATTTTTGCTTATGTAGCTTTTTTTCACTGACTTAATTTTTTTTTACTGTAGGGTTCTAGAATTACTGCTTGAAGCAAAGTAATACGTGACTTCTGTTAATTGCTATTAATACGTGGCTGGTTAGATTTATAAGTAGGATGTGGATTAAGGTTAGGAGGTGGCGTTGGACTTGATTACTATGATTGTATGCATGATGTGTTTTAGGATTATGAGATAGATCAATGTTTGTACGATTTGCGCATGGTTGGTACCAATTTTCTGCATGCATGGTACATATTTTGTGTATCTTGTTTCAACCTGGATGCGGTATGAATGAACTTTTTTTCATCAAATATATCTATGAATGATATGTATTTTTTTATACTTTTTTATGTTTACTATTCAAAATATTGTGAATAGTTTGTGTATGGTTTGTAATTTTTATTGTAACAATGTAGAGAAATTGTATTTCATACTATATTTGATTATTGTAACAATGTAGAGAAATTGTATTTCATAGTGTGTGACAACAATTTATCACATCGGCTTTAATTATCATCATCCTTCATGAATATGTGATAACCGGTGAGGAAACCTTACTAACAAGACAAGAATAAGGTTATGACGGGCACTTGGAATTTATCCAAGCTCGAAGATGGATATCTATTTCTTTTTTTATTTAAAATAAACCCCGAGCCTTGGGTCTTATCTTCACAAAAATCTTCTGATGTAATGAAAACACAAAGATCAAATTCTGAAGTGATGTAATTAAAGGGACCGCTCATCTAGTCTTTTGCATGACTCTATAGCTGGAACTATCAAAATCATGCATGCATGCATGCATCGAGAATCCTCTCTGTTCATAATTTAACAACTCTACTGATTAACTACAAATAAATAAGAACTCGAAATTACTTGATCATATAAATATTAGCTGTCTAGTAGGCATAGCCTTTCATAGTCCCTCATTATGATATTTGTGGCTTGTATGGATTATGTAATGAGTCAATGAAATTAAAAAAATATATATATTTTTTTAATAAACATAAAAAAATACTAAAGAACTCCTCACAAGTGATATGTGTTACATTGCATTTAAATATGCAATTCAAGGCTGTCACTAAGATCCCCTCTTGTGCTTGGTCGTCGAAACTATCCATTTATAACATACGTACATGCAGTATCCATTTATTTTATGATTTTTCTTTCTTTCATCTCTTGTTTTATAATGGCAATTATTGGGTTAGGCAACGAGATAATGCAGCTCTAGGTCCATGCTGATGAAAAGTACAGCATGGTTGGATTTGAGAGGGTTTAGATAGAGACTCTTTTTAACTAGCACTGCAATAAATTATTTACAAAAATAACCCTGGTTTGAGTTTATTTTTGCAAAAATAGCTCTTCCGCCAAGAGAATTTTGTGTTTTCTGCTACTCTCAGCAATTCACAGCCGTAAATACATCTTAATGTAAGCGAAATTATTTTTAAACAAAATTATTCATGCAATGTTGGTAAATATTTTTTTTGTATTTTCAAAAATTTACATCATTTCTCAAAACCCTAATTCAAATTAGTTTGCTTGAGATCAAGTTTTGTTCAAAACATTTTATTAGCCCTATTTTGTTTTGATTTTGGAAGTTTCTTTTTTTTATGGAAAACAAAACATCTGTGACGAAATTTTTTTGATTTTTTATGATTTTTAAGAAATTTCAAATTTTTAGGATTTTTGGAAGTTTTTAAAATTATTAT
This sequence comes from Juncus inflexus, assembly GCA_024447665.1. Taxonomy (NCBI): domain Eukaryota; kingdom Viridiplantae; phylum Streptophyta; class Magnoliopsida; order Poales; family Juncaceae; genus Juncus; species Juncus inflexus. The sequence goes on from JAJHPC010000017.1 coordinate 1,587,930, forward strand.
GGGTTATTTATTTTCGCTGACTTATACAAGTTTATGTTGTATTATTATTAAAATAAATAATATAAAATTTAAAACTTATTTGTTGTAATTTTTAATGGCAATTTAAACAAAATAAAAAAGGAAATTAATAGAGAGTTTGGAATAGAATTAATTTCATTGATCTAGTTTTCTCCTCTCTCATGATAATAGGAGATTCCCTCATTCCTCTTATAGAAAAAAAATAATACAACACCTCTTCTTTTTCCTCCTCTAAAAATACATTCTTCAAATTACAGAAAATAAACTTAGTTTGAAAGATCAAGTTGCACGACTTTATTTCTTTTTTAAAATGAAGGCCCGTTGTGTGAGTGTGCTGCCGGAGCGAATATGAGACTTATTGACTCGTGATGTAGGACTTTGGAGACGGATAAATGGTTAACCCTGCATAAGAGGACATCAATCTGTCTTTAGGGCAATAGCGACTTGATCGTATGGCTACACAGAAGGCTTGTCTTATTTTTAAATATTATTTTATTTAATTTAATATAATAATTTGGTTAATTTTTAGAATAATAACCAATAGTTTATACATAAGCTGCCCCATCACATTTAACCTATTGGTTATCCTTAAACAAAAAGTTTAAGGGAATAAGGCAAAAATTGTGAAAATGAAAATTTTGAAAAATGAAAAATGAAAAAAAAAATGCGACCCCATAATGCTAAGTTGCCTCTCACACGCGTTCCCATTTTACGTCTTGAGCCCGATGTGTTCTATCTTTCTCCATTCTTTTTCCTTAGAAGCCCTTTCAAGCTCATGCATGTCTAGCCACCCTTTGTCGAAATTATCATGATAGGGTACTTTCAACCTGTGGAAATTTAGTTGGAGTTCAAATATTCCAAAAGGCAAAACGTTAGTGACAATAAAGACCAAGCCACAAGGATTTCAACTTCCCAGGATGACGTTTTAATCGGGCGTTGAAAAGCAGGACCTTCTCCCCGACCTTTAAGTATTTTCGCCTAATCATTTTCTCATGGTATAGTTTGGTTTTTTTCTTGTAAATCTGAGAGTTTTTGTCATGGTATAACTTACCGGGAGTTATAAAAATTCGATTAAAAAAAAGGCATTTGTGAGTTCTTCTAATTCATCGATCTGCAATTTTCTCATATTTACATCCTTTGGATAGTCAAGTGTCACATTTTTAATTGCCAAAAATGCTATATGTTCTAAATCGACTGGTAGCTGACACCCCTTTGCAAAAACAACGTAAATGGAGTTGTCCCAACTGAGATTTTGTATGTTGTTCTATAGGCCCACAAAGAATCCCCTAACCAATGGCCAAGATAAAATCTCCAACAAGGAAATCAAATCCATCTTCGAAAAAGATGTGACCATCTGTGCAAAGAGTTCGCGAATATAATCCACTTTCCAAGATCATGTGTATGGTTCTTTGGGCACCAAAATGCCCACATGTTTCTAATGAATGACAAGAAACACATTATCGAGTCTATCTCTTGTAGAGAAAGGTCATTCTAAAAGTAGTAGCGAGCATCATGTTTGATTTTGTCCTTCTGTGCTCATGAGTAAGTGTTGGGTAGCTCGACAATTTTCATGAAATTGATGATGTCGGCATACCATGACGCCAGCACATGGATGAAGTAGATGTGCTCTTCTTGAAAGAGATCCTTGTCATGAGAATGTTGTCCTCTTTCGTGGGCAGCCTACTTAGATGGTTGGCCACCAGATGCTACCCGCCCCTCTTGTCACGCATCTACATATCGAACTCTCATAGGAGGAGAATTCATAGGAGGCAAGACTTGCATAGTTTCTTCTTAATCAGTTGTTTGAGAGCTGCATGTTAAGAGAAAAGAAAACAATCACTTTAGTGCCTTCTAAATAAGAGCAAAATTTTTTTAATGCATAAACAATTGAAAGAAACTCTTTTTCTGTTGTTGTGTATGCATTTTCTGAGTATCATCATTAGTTTTCTAGCCGTAGTAGATGACATGTGGCTCTCATCCAATCCGTTGACCTAACACCGCCATGACACTTAGGTCACTTGTATCACACATTAGAAATCTTACGGCTTGATGATTTGCGCCAAGTAGACTTTTCTTTGAGATAGTTTAACGTGTAATACAGTTGTCATCAATCTCGAGTTGGGCATCTTTTTGAAGGAGGCAAAACAGTTTTTGTGCGATCTTGGAGAAGTCGCGGATGAAGTGTTTGTAGAATCCTACATGGCCTAAGAACAAGCAAACGTACTTCAGATTCTTTAGGTTAGGCAAACGTCATGATCACATCCACCTTGGCCTTGTCTACTTCTAAAACTCATTCTGAAACTAAATGACATAATATAATTCTTCGGCCGCCATAAAGTGACACTTTTTCATAGTTCAAAATAAGATAAGATTCAACGTATTTTTATATAATGAGGCCTAAGTTGTTGAGGCAATCATCGAAAGAATTCCTATATATAGAAAATCATCAATGATAACTTCTATAAATTTTGAAATATAATCAGTAAAGATTGACATGCATGTTTGAAACATACATGTTGTGTTTCATAGATCGAAGGATATCCTTTGGTACAAAAATGCATCAAAAATACAGGTGAATGTTATTTTCTTCTGGCTGTCGGGATTGATGGCGATTTAGAAGTACCTTTTAAATTTGTCGAGGAAACAATATACAGTCTTCCCACTAGTCTCTCTAGCGTTTGTCATGACATTGAGTTTCCTATAGTCGATTCACATCCTCCGCCCATTATAAATTCATATTTTACAGTGAACTTGGGAAACTCTTTCATAACAACTTCTATTTTACAGGGTTTATCTCCTTTAGGATTCTCTTTCGGGTTTATCACCTTCCTTAAGGGCTATTTTATGTATTCACATGGCTGGAGTAATGCCAGGCATATCGACTAAAATCCAACTGATAGCCCACTTGTAGAGCTTAAGCTTATCCATGAGACTCCATTCTTTGTCGAGAGTGAGGTTCGATGTGAAAATTACTTGTAGGGTTTCCTTCGGCCTAAGGAAAGCATACTAGAGATGGTTGGGAGGTGGTTTCAACTCAAGTTCAGAAGCATTCTTGGTGGACGGTTTCATTCTCTACCCTTCTATCTTGAGCTCGTCTAAAAGTGTACCCCAAAAAAAAAAGTTTTCATAAGAATCATATTAAAGAGACTATTTCAATGTGTCCTCCACATGGTCATCATACTCTTATCTTACGGAGAGAAGCGAGATGGCCGTTAGGGTATTTGATCACGTCGAAGGTGCTGAAAGATATCTTCTTAAAGTCGAACTATAGTAAGAAGGTGCCTGAATACACATCAATTTTTGTACATGCGATTTTCAGAAAGAGTCTCCACAAGATGATGGGACAGGAGTTCGGGGAATCTAGTCCAGATACATCCATGAGAAGGATATAGAAATAAGATGAAAAATAATCCCATTCATTTTTACCAAAACATCTTCAACTTGCCGATTCTGACTCGAATCGGCTGAATCGGAATCGGAATCGGCGATTCTTAGAACCATGATTCTATGTAACAATTGCATAATCAATGAGGTGATAAGATAGCACTTTATTTTCTTTTTCTTATTTTGTTTTTTTTTTAACTTATCTTCTATCTTCTTCGGATATTCATGTTGTATTTCATAAGACATAGTCAAAGCAATTAGAAATAGTGTTACTGAGATTCTAATAACCGCAACGAAGCGTGGGAAATATCGTAGTTTTTTACAAGCCTTCACAACAAAATCTTCGTGGAAGACAAAATTTTCCTAAAAGGGCTGATTAAATTGTGTTAGGACCAATTAGGGGCCTGGAGGAGGGTAATCTGAAAGATTTTTTATTCTAGGATGGGCTTATACATGATAAATCCCATATTTACTTCAAAAAATTACAGCTCACGTCCCGGTTCAATTTTAGGATCTTTCTCAAAATTGAAGGAATACTTGATACCGCTTGAGCTTGGAGATTTTAGCAAGAAAAGAAATTTTTGATATGCTACTGTGGAAATTTCACTTTTCTAATACATTAAATGTTGCTTACAAGTAAACAAAATTAGGTCATGGAGTGACTAATGTTGCACCTTATTTAATGATTTACAATGTCAAGGATATATTACGTACTCATTGCACACGAGTCAAATATATTACTCGTTAGAAAATAGGAATTAACTTCAGAAAAATAGAAATTAACTATAGATACAATAATCTGCTCAACAATCTTTTCATTACATAATTTGCTATCCAATTATTCCACAATTTAATATTTTTTCCTTTTTATTTCTAAATCACTGGTGTACATATGTTTAAGAAAGAAACTCTAGTCTTCACCAAAGACCTAAACATGCTTTCGGCCCCACTCTCCAAATTCCTAAGACATTCTTCCAAATCCTCAAATTTCCTTAGCACGACCATTTCTTTCCCTTCATTATATACCGACTTCTTAGACTTGATCACATCTGAAGCCGCATTTACAATAGCTGACGAAAATGTAGCAAGTCCCAACAAAATGGCAACGGAAGCTGCTGATGTGGTACTAATAAGCTCGCTTAAAATCTTAAAAATTTCATTATGTGTAGAATTTACCATTTGTCCCATCGGAAAGTACTTGTTGATATTTCTGAGAAGTGAGGCAATTTTTGTCAACTCCTTTTCTACTTGTCGTTGGGATCTTAGCCACGTGGCCATCCGCATGGCATCACCATGGCGAAAGGCCATTTGGAGTTCTAATTGTTGGTGTTTGAAAGTAAGAATAACTGATAAGAACGAACCATGTGAGTCAGCTAAGAGAAGTGAAGCGTCAAGAAGATTATCGGTGGAGTCTGATTGACCGAGGGTACTTTGGACATTTGTAAGATCCAGGAATTCATCTAGGATGGAGTAAAGGAGCTCTATTTTTGATAATGTTATAATACAACATAATAAAAGGCAGATGAAATAATATGAAAATGTTGAAAAGTCAATAAGCTACTTACCTTGAAGACCCATTCACACCTTCACCACTTGAGCTGAAATTTTCATTTTTATTTTGGCTTGGATGAATTAAGGCGGTGCCTATTATTTTCCTTATAATATTTTGATATTATTCCTTCTCTCTCTAAACACAAAAAATAAAACCATTTTCTCAATGGAGAGAGAGAGGCAGAGAGAGAGAGAGAAGAGTAGCGGCTGGAGAGAGAACGCGAGTATAGGCGAGTCAAGTAGAGCGAAGGTCGGGTCGGAGGCCGACATCACCGGAACTCACGTATCGGAGAAGAGCGAGTAACCTTAATCGCAAAGCTTGAGCTTTTTGAGGTAATAGCTCAGATTTATCCTCAATATGAGTTGGAAACTCATATATTGCCATTAAAATCGGATTTGAAGCTCGGAATAATGGAAAACGTAGTTTTGGGGAGGAATTGAAATTGAGTAGAGGGATTGTGAAATCGAATTTTTGTAAGTGTGCTAAGGTTGGGGATGGTACGGGCGTCTGAATGGTGGCGTTCCGGCCATCTATTGGCCTTGCCGTTAGAAGAGAGAGAAGTTTGAATAGGGTTCGGTTTTGGGGGATGAAGAAACAAGAGAGAAAGGGGAGAGGCGGAAGAGGAAGAAAGGAGGAGAGATAATTAAGCTGCTTAAGTTATCGGGTCGGATTCAGTTCTTAACGGGTCGGATACGGGTCGGGTTTAATATCCATCAAACAAATATCCATTAAGCCTTTTAATATAAATCTGGATTGGGCCGAGTTTAATGGGCTGGATTTTAATTAATGATGGGCTGAATTATATTTCGAGTTTGGGCTGAGAATAATAATTAAATTTGAATTGGGTATTTATTTGAAGTTGGGCCATGTAGTAATTAATTAAAATGGATTAGGCCTTCTACTTATAATGATCCAATTAATTAATAGTTGGATTAATAAGCTTTTAGGCCAAGATAAAATACATGGCTGAGTATTTGAGTAATTGAGTATTTCTATTCAGTAGGTAGTTGTAGTTGCTATCAGTAGAATAAAATCAGTTTTAGACTGACGTGTCCGATTAGTAGAATTGAATTCAGTAAAATATTCATAACTTCTCCATTCAGTATCCGTTTTCAGTGTTCTTGTAGTCGTCGGAATATTTATTCCGAGGCGGTTTTAATGGTAGTAATTAAAATATATTATTATTATTTATTTATTTATTTAATTATTTTTCAATATTATATAAATGTAGTTATTTCAGTAGAATATGTAGTCAGTGGTAGATCTTGTGGTATAACTGATAGTGGTAGAAAATTATTATTTTTATACACGTGGATGAGGAAGACACATGTACGGACAATTTTGGTAGGCCCGGTACCGGAGAGCAATTTTTGGGTCGCTCCCGAAACTTGCAAACTGTTAGACGTGACAGTACGGTCTCCTCGGGTGGTTAGAGGGGGCGTGTTTCCACTGTGGCAAAGTTGGAGACACCACTCTCGTGTGGTTGAGAGTGTAGCAGACTGACTTATCTCAAGTAGATCCGAGATTGCAGTCTATGAGTGGGTCCCGTGTGGTTGCCAACCTTATCGTAGTTTTTAAATATACTTATATGTATATTTTCAGTAGTACTGCTTATAATATTACAAAAGTAGTAATTTTTGTAGTAAGTGGTAGTTCTTATAAGTGGTGGCAGTGTTCCGTAGAAGTGTAGTATTTATCATTCTAATAGGGTAGTAGCTGTAGTAGTGGATAATATTTTATTATCTGACTTTTCTGACGCTCAGCTAATATTCCCAGGTAGCGCTTAAGGCAGGAGGTGGTGGCATACATAGATTCTTTTGAGAGCGTAGCAGAGAGCGCCAGCACTAGTGTATATTTTTATCTAGTAGTTTTTAGTTGTATTTTTAGTTTGTAGATATTGTTTTACGTTTACGTGGTGAGAGCTGGTTTGTATTGTTTTGATTCTGCTATTGCTCTATATGTATATCTATATGTGTTGTGCATGATGATTTTGGATCGTGACAGATAAACATGAAGAAATCCATGCTGTATTATTGTGAGATTTACGGAGAGAGGATCGGACGGCTCGGATTTGTTCTTGGAGATGGAAGATGAGAGGGTGAGACTGGCAAGGGAGGCTCACGGAACGGACGTGATGGTTTGTACCAATAGATTTACCGGTACTAACTGGGAGTGATATTGAACGGGCAAAACCAGGAATCATGTTGTCAATCTCTTTATGTTTTGATCTTGGCTATCTATTTCTTTTTGGAGGAAGGAGAGGGATTATTTATTTAAAGAGACTAGTGTGCGGAGTTGGATGTTTGAATTTAAAATTATATTACAATTAAGATTTGCATTTATAAATGTGGCGCGCACGAGGGGATACATGATCCGGAAATAAGGCTGAGAGAGAAAGAAGAACAGGTGGTGCATGGGAGAGGAGAAGGGGTTACTTGGTAGTTGGTACCTCAATTTGGTACTCGGCGACTGGTTCTCTTCTTTCATTGTCATCTATGGTTGGCCATGAGTGGCCTCAACATGTGGATGCGTGCATGTTTCTCAGTTTGTGAAATATATTTTTTTAGTTTTTTGTGTATTTTTGTTTTTTGTGAAATATAAGTTGGTTGTTTAGGCTATTGATATATATATATATATGATTGATTGAATTCAATTTCATAAAAAAGTGTAAATTAGGAGCTCAAATTTTAGTGACATTGAACAGTGAAAGTAAGATTTGAGTTTTCTTAATCACAAAAAACTATGATTGTTCGGAATCATGATTCCACAAATCGGAATCCAATTTAGAGTTAGTCCCTCATAGCTGAAATCGGAAATAAACTAGTAAGACTTGAGTCTTCTTAATCACAAAAAAACTATAATTGTTCACAATCATGATTCCACAAATAGGAATCCAATTTAGAGTTAGTCCCTCATAGCTGAAATCGGAAATAAACTGAATCGGATCGGAATCAACATAACCGAATAAAACAGATCAATTTTCATATCAATTCGATTATTCGGTAGATTCTTTTCCAAGTTTACGCTTAATTTAATTGCATGATATAATGACTGTTTATATTCATTTATATTAATGTTTGCTTCAATATATTCACTGATTATTTTAAGTTAATCATTGATTTATTATTAATGGAGAAAACCTAAGATCATTTTAGCAAAAAAAAATATAAAATGAAATTCTGCATGGAACGATTTCCATCGTTGAGTAGTAAACTTACCAATATCCAGCTGAGGCCTTATTAGCCTGACATAACAACAATTAAATTAATCACAGCTAACATCATGATAAAATGATATTCATATATCTAATTAAAAAACAAAATGTTTATCTTAATATCTCAAGTGAGTTTCCATCACGATCTCAGAGAATCTTTGTGCGCGTTTGCCAACCGGACATGACAGAAAGGATTTGTTTTCTTAATTTTAATTCTTAAACTATTTTAGTCTGTCTAATTGTTTTTTTTATCAGTCCATGAAACATTAACAACATTGTTTTGAAACCGTGTGCAGATCCAAATCTCAAGTCTGGTTTTTGTTTCTTCTCACTTCTCCTTTGATATATTCGTGCTGTCTCCTCTCCGGTTTCCTTACTATATGGAAATGTCAGCTATAGCTGTTGAAACTCTTTTTTCTTAATAAACTCAATGACATAATTTTTGTGCTTGATTATATCTCTAAAACGTGTTAATATATTTTTATAGATAACAAGGTTTGTTTTTATCTTTAGTCTATGTTAATATATTTTTAAAAACAAGAAGTTTTTTTTTATATTTTTTTTATTTTATATTTTTTTTTTCTGGATAACCTTGTTTTATTGAAGCAAAAGAAAATTTATATCCTACACAACGAGACACGGAGCTTTACTGAATTTTCTAGGAGAGCCAAAAAAAAATTCTCCTACTAATTAACACTGTTAAAAAATTTTGAGAGAACCAAATGTATAAAAATATATGTATTTTAAAAAATAATTCACTAATGCACTACTGATATATATTATTCCGTCACAATCTTAGAGGAGCCATGATCCATCCAGTATCTATTAAACTCCGTCTCTGTACACAACTATAAAGAAAGAAATGGCGCTCTCTTTTTTTTTTAAGAAAAAAAAGTAAACATTAATTATATCCTATATAATTACAACTTAAAAATTCACTGCAAACCATATTATAATAGCTACGCATAAGTTACAGATATACAATTTTGATATTACTATAGTCCCTTTAGCCATGAGTCGGATCGTTGTAGAGATTTTGAGGGATCATGATGCCGCAAAAATTTTAGAATGATAGTATATATTATGAAATTATTGAATTCTCTCCGCCCCCCACACACACATTTCCCCAAAATTTGAAAGATGTGAACACTACATTTTTTTTCCCTGGGTTCAGCAGTACAACGTCAACTTAAAAACCGATACCTAGTTTTGTAATACAGCTTGTGGTGTTTATTAATATACAGGAATGGAGTTTAATACCATGTCGCCCAAATTTTTGAATAGATTAGTATATATCATTACTGTTATAGTGAATTTTTTTCGAAATATATATAGTTTTATGTATTTGGCCTCTCCAAATTTTTATGTAAGGTTAATTAATGGTGGGAAAAAAATTTGACCCTCTCAATATTTCCGGTCAAGCTCAGTGCCTACTAGTATAAAGGACGTATTTCTTCCACTACAAGTTACATTGAACTCATTATTGCCAGATATATGGTGATAATTCAAGTTAAGTTGATATTTTTATTAGTTAAAATCAAACAAACTTTTAGTAATATTTGGCTTGATTAATCAAACACATTTTTATCCATTTTTCATCAAACAAATCATTTTCGTAAATCGTAATTTTATTTATTATTCCATGTATACTAGATTATTTCATCATTTCATCAAAAAAATTCAAATTTTTTTTTATAATTTATTATTTCATCAAATCCCCCAATACATTAAATGGACATAAAATTTCATCAAATAAACTGTCAAAAAATACCCAGAATTACCATAAATTAAATTTTCATAAACCAAAATAAATCAAACAAAAATTAGAGATTACTAGTTGTAAGCGGCTTATTTCTTTTGTTATTTACTAGAGGCCTATAGGGGGGTTTTATAGGCCTAAACATGCAAAAGTGTGTAAAATTTATATTTTTTTAGTGTTTTATATTTTTAATATTTTTAGACTTTTGTTGATGGTTTTTTAAATTCTAATTGACAAAATAATTAAATAAACGACAAATTTAAAGTGAATGGAAAAAGTAACTCAATACCGAACACCAGATCTAATGACGAAATTCAGCGAGGTGGTTGCATTACGATTAACCACCCGTTTACCCATTCACAAATTGCCTACTCTCCGGGACTTGCCTTGCAGCTCCGATAATCACTAATAATAGTATTTGATTACAAAACCACGATCCACCATCGTCTTACTACAATCTCTTAACAAAGCGATGGAACAAGAACTCACAATAGATCTCTTTCAATCTTAACCAACAAACAACACAAAACGCTCACTAATTTCTCCAAATCTCACAAAGATTTTTAGTGAATTATATTCAATAATAAAGAGAGAAATATCTTGCTTTTTGCTTAAGGCAAACTTGTACATATTTCTAATTAGAGATGCGTTTATAAAGAAGGAAGTAGCAGCCCACAGAAAAGAAAATATAGACTATTCCGTTGCCAACGGAATATTAAAAAGGAAACAAAATCAGCTCAATTATTGCTCAAACGGCTAAAAATCTGTGTATTCTATTACAATTGAAATTATTCTGTTGCCAACGGAATTAACATGATTTATTCTGTTGGGAACAGAATAAGGCAGAATAGCAAGGTTTTCTCAATTTAGTATAGAATAGAATAAACTCAGCTAAAATCTACATAAACTGTAGAAAAAAAAAAGGAAGGCGCCTTCTTGTCCTTCCGAGATGAGAAAAGAGCATCCGAGATGATCACACCTTTAATTCCAAAAACTCAAAAATGACTTCTTCTGATCTTGACAAAACATTCTCAAAAAATATATTAGTAGATCAGAATTATTTTAAAATCATCAAACCGAGAACAACATCTTGTACTGCAAGTTACATTGATTCCTTCCACTGCAAGCTATGTGGAACTCATTACTGCCAGTAAGCGGGGATATATGGTGATAATTCAAGTTAAATTCATTTTTTTGTTAATTAAAATCAAACAAACATTTAGTAATATGTGTCTTGATTAATCCAACACAATTTTATTCGTTTTTCAGCAATTATTTTCCATCAAACAAATCATTTCCACAAATCAAAATTTTAGTTACTATTCCATGTATATTGTTTCATTATTTCATCAAACTAAAATTTCTAAAAAAAATTATAATTTATTACATCATCAAATCCCCCAAATACACTAAATGAACAAAAATTTCATGAAACAAACTTTCAAAAAATATCCACAATTATCATAAAAAAATTGTTTTGAAATAATATGCATAAATAAAAAAAAGGGTGTTTATTGGTGGTAAATGACATATTCCTTCCACTGCAACCTACACTGAGTCCTTCCACTACAAGTAACACTGAACTCAATACTGCCAGTTAGTAGGATATATAGTGATAATTCAAATTAAGTTGATTCAAAAAATAAAATAAGATTGTCATACTAATAACAAAAAAAAGTAACACTGAATTAGGTTGACACTTTTCTTTGTCCGATTTCAAACCGATTTCCAAACCGATCCTTTGTATGTTTCGCCTAACCGGTCTCACAAACCGATCTCCAAACGAACCGATTCTCCAAGCAAACCACGGTTTCAACCCGAATCACAAAGACGCTGCACTTCGCTTCGTCCTCTACCGGTATCCACACGAACAACCTCTTTGAACGGATAAAGAACGATATATGCTAGTATTCGTTCTTCATTTTTTTTCACAGAAATAACAAGAGAATAATTTTCGGATTTTTCTCTTCTTTTGTCTCACAAAAGTTGGACGAAAAATATGCCTTTTTTTAATATCATTTTGGGGTGTCTCTTGTGCCTATATAGTCCGTAAGTTTCATATCCTATGTGCATGATAACTATGTAACCATATATGCAACACACCTTATCATATAAGATGCAGGATTGGATGTGTCACTTGACTATGTAGCTCTTCATACAACTTATCACATAAGTTATAATTTTTCTGTGTACGTCTCAATAGTTGTTATTTGTGTGTGACCTTGTAGGTTTACTTAATGTTGGCAATAACCACAACAGATTATAAATCATGAGCGGTCTCTAGCAAGTATGGATGATTCGATCAAACCTAATTTACGTTCATGCATTGTATCCCTTTGTTACACGATATCTATTTCGTCCATAAGGCATGGTATGTGTCAACCTTACGTTAATCGATAAATATTTCTTGACACCGAATTTGATTGAACATGAAATGACATTAATAACTCCTTATTAATTCACTCGAGCACGGCCGTGCGTTTCTTCAATCAAATCATCAAGAGGCCTAAAGATATCTCTCTCAATTTATGAGAGGAACAAATCCTATCTTAATTAAACTCTTTCCTCCGAATAATTCATTATATACCTAATTATAATCTTTACGACCGCCCGGTTAAAGACGATGTTAGATTATATTAAAGTATAGAATTTCTCATGTTGGAAACTGAGATAATCTCAAGTCTAAGGATTACAAATACATTCTTTACTGAGAATAACTAATGGCACGAACCATGTAGTATTCTCATGGTGGGTCAATCCAGTATATGGTCTCTAACATATACTTACGTTAATGACTTAATAACTCTTATTCATGATCAGTAAAACGTGACCATCAGTCACCTAACATACTGATGTCCATTTATAGCTTATCATAAAGTATGTTTGTCTCACAAACATCCTATGAATGATCAGGGACGGTTTAGAATATCATTCATAATACTTTATAGTTTTACTATCAAAGTCGCATACTGATTCCTAGCACGTAGGAGGCTTCTCCTAGGTCTTTCATTGAGAAGTTATCTCCCAAACCATTTCTTGACGTTTAATAATGTTGGGACGTCATTTTCTATGAGTAATAATATGTCATCTACGTAAAGTACTAGGAATACTACCAAGCTCCCACTGAACTTCATGTAAACACAAGACTCACCTTCACTTTTGGTAAAACCAAAACTTTTGATGACTTCATCAAAACGAAGGTTCCAACTTCGAGACGCTTGTTTCAATCCATAGATGGATATATGAAGCTTGCAAACCTTCCCAGAATTCTTAGGATCGACAAAGCCTTCGGGTTGCATCATATGCACGTCCTCGGTCAGATTTCCATTTAGGAAAGCTGTTTTGACATCCATTTGCCATATTTCATGGTCATAATATGCTGCTATGGCTAACAGAATTCTGATGGATTTAAGCATAGCTACAGGTGAGAAAGTTTCGTCATAGTGAATACCATGAACTTATTTGAAATATTTCACCACAAGCCTTGCTTTGTAGGTTTGTACCTTTCCATCCACGTCAGTCTTCTTCTTGAAGACCCACTTGCATCCGATGGTCTTCACGCCTTCGGATGGGTCAATCAAATTCCAAATTTGATTGTCTTGCATGGATTACATCTCGGCTCTCATGGCCTCTAACTATTTCTGAGAGTTGGGACTCTTCATAGCATCTTGGTAGGACGTAGGTTCATCATCTATGAATGTCACATCATCATCATTAGACATGAGAAATCCGTATCTCTCGGGTTCATGACGAATCCTACTATATCTACATTGAGTCTGTTGTGTTTCAAGCTCACCAATTCCTTGAGAGCTTGCTTGTTCCTCCATCATAGGTTCTGCAACTATAGGTGGGTCTCGAATTTCTTAGAGTTGTACTTTGCTCCTACAACTTCTCATCGAGACAAACTCTCTTTCCAAGAAGGCTCCATTGCGAGCAACATACACTTTGTTCTCCGATGGGTGGTAAGAGTAATATCCTTTAGTTTCCTTAGGATATCCCACAAAAAGGTACTTGTCAGATTTGGGTTCGAGTTTATCGGGAAACTGACGTTTGACATAAGTCTCACATCCCCAAATTTTAAGAAAAGACAACTTAGGGCCTTTCCCCGTCCACATCTCATATGGCGTCTTTTAAACCACTTTGGATGGAATCCTATTCAGTATGAATGCGGCAGTCTCAAGAGCGTAACCCCAGAAAGACATTGAGAGACTCGTTTGACTCATCATCGATCGAACCATATCCAATAAGGTTCGATTCCTCCTTTCGGACACTCCATTCCACTGAGGAGTTCCTGGAGGAGTCAGTTGTGAATCTATTCCACATTCTCTGAGATGATCCTCAAATTCTTGACTCAGATATTCGCCTCCTCGATCAGATCGAAGTGATTTAATCTTCTTGCCAAGTTGATTTTGTACTTCATTCTTAAATTCTTTGAACACTTCAAAGGATTCAGACTTGTGCTTCATTAAGTAGACATATCCATATCTACTGAAGTCGTCCGTGAAAGTTATGAAGTATCAATACCCACCTCTAGGCGGCGTACTCATTGGTTCACATACATCAGTATGTATGAGTTCTAATAAGTCATTGACCCTTTCACCAACTTTTGTGAAGGGTTTCTTAGTTATCTTGCCAAGTAAACAAGACTCACACGTCTCAAACGATTCCAAATCAAATGAGTCTAAAAGTCCATGAGAGTGGAGTTTAGAAATGCGTTTCTCATTTATATGGCCTAAGCGACAGTGCCAGAGGTATGTCGTATTTGAATCGTTTAGTGTTAATATTATATATAGACTTATAATTCTCTTTCTTTAGATCTAGCACGTAAAGACATATTTCTAATAGAACATTTTTATAGAAAAGATTATCTTTTAAGATAGAACAATTATTATTCTCAATAATAAATTTATAACCATCCAAAGCTAGACTAGAAATAGAAATAATATTTCTGCTCATAGCAGGTACAAAATAACAATTATTAAGTACTAATACAAGTCCACTACGCAAAGTCAATAAATAAGTTCCTACGGCTAATGCAGCAACTCTTGGTCCATTTCCCAAGACGCAAGTCGACTTCGCCCTTAGCTAATCTTCTACTCCTTTATAGTCCCTGCACATCATTACAAATGTGAGTACCACATCCGGTATCCAATACCCAAGATTTAGGAGTAAGTGAATTAGTTTCAATAATAAAAATACCTGAAGCGATAGTCACACTACCCTTCTTGATTTCGTCCTGATAGAGTTTGCAGTTTCTCTTCCAATGGCCAACCTTGCTGCAATGGAAGCAAACTCCCTCTTTGTCTTTCTTGATCTTAGGTTTAGGCAACACCTTGCCTTTATCCTTGCTCTTGTTCCCGGTCTTCTTACCCTTCTTCTTGTGAACCATTAGAACATCTTTGATAACATTTGTCTTCATGTCCTCCTGTGCGTTCTTAACCATCCCATGCAACTCGATGATGGATTTCTCCATCTGATGCATATTATAGTTCATGATGAATTGCTTAAAACTAGGAGGTAACGACCCGAGAATTATGTCAACAGCCAATTTTCTGGGCATAGCTGAACCAAGCCTCTCCAATTGATCAAGATAGCTCTTCATCTTGAGTACATGAGCACTCACAGATGAACATTCAGCCATCTTTGTGTTAGTCAGAGAGACAGTCGCTTTGTAGCGCTCAACTCTAGCCTGCTCTTGGAACATTTCCTTGAGAGTTACGATCATATCGTAAGCACCCATGTCCTCTAGTTTCCATATATTTTACAAATAAAGACCATTATTTCTTACAAATGAGGACCAAGCGTCATCATATAATGCACCACCTGTGGATATTAAAAACAAAAGATGAGCTAGAAAGATCTAAAGTTTGATATTTACTTTCGGGAAATCTAATATCACGGCGACACTGTAGCATGCCGAATCACGATGGCGGGTATATATATCATTTTTTTATTTTTGAATATATTATTTTTTTTTCAAGGTTGCAAATAGCGCTTAACTGTTTGCAGCGTTGAGATCATTTTTATAGCGTATGGCGCTTAGTGAACGCTACATCGTACGATATAGCGGATGTTATAGTATTTAGAGGATGATATTATTAAGTATCATTTAGACAAAACACATTCTTTTATAAAAGAATAATAATAATTTGACTTATTTATAATCAAAAAACATCATAATTATACTATTTCTTCATCAAATAAGTTCTTAAATTCAAATATCTTATTTTTATAGCTCAAAGGATGATATTTAGAGTTAAAAAGATATAACGTAAAAAAACTCACAATGTGTTATTTGTCGTTGACTCGTAGTATTTCGTGTTATATAACGCGCTATTTGCAACTATATTTTTTTATCTATATATTGTTTTTACTATTTTATATATTGTTTTTATTCTTTACATATTTTTTCCTTTTGGAATTTGTATATATTATTTGTTAATAGACTATTTTATTTTTTATATATTATTTTTACTTGTTTATGTATATACTTGTTATAAAAAAAATTATATATATTGCTATTACACTGTTAGTAAGTTATATATACTGTTGTCGTAATTTCAACGTGGTATAGTGTGTCGTGACTTTTTAGGTTTCAGTTTAGAAATTCGAAAGTTATCAAATAATAAAAAATAGAAAAGTTAGTTTGGAATTTTCAGAACTCGGAAAAAAAATTAAAATATTTATTTCAAACTTTTAGAGATAGAATAATGTTATTTGCACAATTTTAAAGATAATAAGCATTGTTTCGAAAAATTTCTTTTAATAACTCTACTTGACAAGGAAAGCCAATTTGAGAGACGGGGACTGTTTTATTCTCTAAACTAAACCAGATATGGATTGGTTTAAAAAATTTTACACACTCATAACTCTGTCAAAAGTAACATTTCAATTATATTAAACAGGTCATCATGTCATTTTAGTTTCTAATTTAATGAAAAATTCATATTCATGTGTACACAAACTTTTCTTCAAGAGTAGATAAAAAAAGAAACATGACTTGAAAAAATAGTTTTAATTGAGAACTGAAGGAAAAAACTAGAAGAGTCTTTATACTACTACATATATATGCCCCCAAATCACCTTGATTTAGTCATGCCTACGTCAGCAAAACCAGTCGTCGTAAGTGATTTTCAGAATTCATGATTTTCTTTTTTTTTAATTTTATTTTTTTGTACTTTTTCCTCGATTCCTGCTGGTAAGTACTGACAAAAGTCAGAAATTGCATAGATAAAAATGTCTGTCAATACTAAGTACAGCAGGAGTATTATCAAATGTCAAATCATAGTTGATACTCAAAATTCTACTAATTGTTTGCCCGATTGCCAGTAGTAATTAGACTAAATCCCGCCCTTTTCAAAAATTAATTCAAAAATTGAACCCATATCGAAATCAAACCCATATATATACATCCTTTCTTTCTCTCTCCTCATTTCCCCAGAATAAAATTAATTTAGCTTTCTCTCTTCCACTTTCCACAGCCCCAAGACAATTACCGCCGGTGATCTTTCTGGTGAATGATAACCTCCACCACTTCACACTAGTAACTGACTGCCAATCGAAGTCTATCCTTTCAAAATAGTGAAAAAAGTAAGGTCTTAATTCAGGCAACTCCATGAGTGATTCACCATTGATATGTAATAGTATATTTTGTTTACTTTTGCATTGTAATCTAGGTTTTTTTGTTGTTTTGAAATTATTTTTTTAGTACTTTAGATTTTCTATGTTTTACTTTATTTTTTTTTCTACATTATTTGTTTTCCATATAACAATACTCAGAAGATTTTTTAGGATTCTTATTTCTTGGTCCTTGAGGATTTTAATTTTCTTAATCAAATATGTTTGTTATATATTATCGTTATTTTTGTTTATAATTTGAGTTGAGTTCATAATTATGTGAATTTTTATCATTTTTAGTATAGATGTAATTTTTTATGGAGAGTAAATTCTAATTGAAGTATTTTTTTTTTTTAGATTTCCAGTGGTAATTGACATTTGCAGTGTTGTATTTTTTGAAATATATGATTACCACTGATAATTAGTCCTAAATGCCACTTCTTATTTTAAAGATACAAAATTCCTTTATTGGTTTTACTGGTAAGTAATATTCTGTAAAAAAAAATTATGATGAATTTATTGTGACTAATTTTATTTATAGAAATAGAAATTTTTATCCCGTTTTACAAAAAAAAATGGCAGGTATTATATTAGACTGATGAATATTGCAAAAGTGGAAAATTAATGAAATGATGCAAATAATATTAATGATTAGTTGGAATATTGATGTGAAAGGAAATGAATGTAAATGAAAAAAATATGAATTCATTGATGCAAGTGTACAAGATGTATTTTATTAGATTTTGTAAATATTGATAGAAAATATGTTGTATAGAATGTTGGTATGTAAATTCCAGATTTGTCATGTTTTGTTCTATCTCCAACAGTACCCAACCAGCAGTAACAACATTTTATTTCAAAATAAAACTATTGTTCTTCATATAAAAAATATGTTATAAATTAAGTGAAAAATAAAGAAATTAAGTGAAAATATATGTTATAAGATTTTATACCAAGTGATTAGAAAATAAAATTTGTTTTTTATGAAAGTTCCATCATTTTTTCATAAGAAAAAAATAAAGAAATATTTCACTTACGAGACTTAATTATCATCAATAATTATCTCCCAAACAAATTAATCAATGTAAAGAGAGTTTCAACTAAAATTAATGATCATCTTTTATTAAATGATGACGTGATGTTTGATGGAATAGACGTTAGGTAATCATGAATTTTTTATCAATAAAAATTTCCTAAAAAGCCTCAAAAACCATCTTAAAATTATCAATACCACCTATATTCTCACTTACCACTAGTAAGTGACTATACGTGACATCATGATGATGCCATCGTCACTACTTTGAAGCATTCTTGTGGCAGACTAGAATTATTCAAACTAGAATAATGAACTGCTCATATTTGAAACTATAACTTGTTATTTGATCAAAAATAGTAGATTTATGTGAAAAAAATCAAGAGGGGCATATTTTCTAAAATTGGCATCCTCAAATTTAATTAAAATTCTTGAAATTTTAAAAAAATCTCAAAAGTTTTATAAATTGATGTAGTAAATAGTAGTTACACAAGACTAATGTCAACTTAAAATAATAGAAGGGCACCAAATTAGTAAAATTAATATAAATTGATGTAGTAAATAGTAGTTAAGCAAGGGCTTCCTTCAACCTCTTGAACTTTGCACAGTATTTTCTCAAACATCTAATGACCTCTTGAGCTTTCGTTAAAGTTTAGAGAGGAAAGGACTTAAAAAGAGTACTTTTCAGACTACGTAAAAGAGAAAAGAAGTTAGAAAGAGGGTCGGATGACAATGAGTGGTGTCTGGCTATATGGATTTGGCGATTGAGTCGTTGAGCTGGATATTTGGAGAGTTTTTTTTGGAAAGAATGGATTTTTTGAGAGTTGGCATTTAGGGTCCTACATGCGAGAATGCAATTGGTGACATGTACTAAAATATAAAGATTCATTTGTATGTTACGAAGGCGGTTAACAAATTAAGAAAAATATTTTTTGGAAATAAGCTTGACAAGAAAGTTTGTTATTATCATGAATTAGATTTCTTGAAAAGAATTTTTAGTATTTTCATTTATAGGTATTAATTGGGGTAGTAATTATTTGGGTTATTTTCTTATATTGGATATGATTATCCTATAAATAAAGGGGTAGAGGTAGAGTTTTATTCATTCCAACAACAACAATATTTTGTATCTCTTTCTTTCTCTTGTAATAAGAAATTTATCTTATTTTTCAAGTTTCATTGTTCAATCATTTCTTCTTCTATTATTGTTCTTTCTTGGGCTAGTGTGAGCGTATTACTGCATTATTATTTCTGCTGCTGATAATCACAAGGTCGCTGCTGGTTTAGTAATGTCGTATTACTGCGCAGTCACTATTGTTCTGTTTCTCTGTTAGTGACGCGGTTATCTGGTTTAGTTTTTGTGTGACTGTCTGGTTTCTTTACATGGTATCAAGAACTTCAAGGGTGATAGACGACGATGTTGGCGATAGACGGTGTTGTTCTTCTCCCTTGGTGAAGAAGAGGATTGTTTATTACGACATCCATGGAGTTTGGAGGTCCGATTAGTGGACTTGGTATTGAGGCTCTAAATCTTTGGAATTATTCTATGTGGAAGAGTTGCATGAAGTCTTGTATTAGGAGCGAGGGGTTATGGGAGATCGTTGTTGGTACGGAGGTTGCACTGATGCCTGTCACCGGTACGAATGGTACGGTGATGGATGCAGACGCAGTAAAGGAGTGGTTGAAAATGAATGCTAAGGCGGAGTTCTTGTTGACGAGGTCGATATCACACAATCTATTCGAGTATATTAAGAGGTGCAAATCGGCGGCTGAGATTTGGAGAACTTTTGATGAGTTGCTCAACAAGAAGAACACGGCACGATTACAATTTCAGGAGAATGAGTTGGCGAGTTGCACACAAGGTGAATTATCTATCTCTCAATATTTCTTGAGAGTAAAGGGTTTATGTTCTGAAAATTTCTATCTTGGAACCGGAGGAGGCTATTTCGGAGGCAAAGTTGAAGAGTATATTATTCGTGATTTTCGAAGAGAGTATGTCCCGTTTGTTACCTCAATACAAGAGTGGACGCAACAACCATCCTTGACAGAGTTTAAAAATTAGCTAGCTTCTCAAGAATCGTTGGCTCGACAAATGGTGGGTGTTTCGGTTTCCGAAGGCGAAGGTCTCTTTTTGTCTAACAAAGTAAAAACTCGGTATAACCAAGAGGAACGGAAGAAGGATGTTATGAAAAAGATGGAGTCTTTTTCAAATAGTGGTTCTCGGTCAACTATCAAGTGTTACCGATGTGGAAAACTTGGTCAAATAAGGAAGAATTGTCATATTAAGTTGAGGAAAGGAAATGCCGCGGGTAAGGAGGATATTGTGAAGAGTGAAATTTGGGATACGGGTTTCGTAGCAAAGGAGTTTCATTAGACATGTGTGCTTCTGTTAACTATGAGGACAACTGGATCATTGATTCCGGTTGTGGTCATCATCTGACTGGTGACGATTCCAAGTTTTCTTCACTTCGTGGGTATATAAAGGCAATATTGCCTTTGTTACTGTCAACAACAGTATTCACCATGTGGTGAATGAGAGCGCGGTTGTTGTTTCTTGATAAAGAAAACAGGTCGATAACTCTCGATAGTGTTTATCACGTGCCTGATATGAAGAAGAATCTTTTGTCGATGGCGAATGCGGTTGATGCGGGTCACTATATGTTGTTTGGCCCGAAGGATGTGAAGTTCCTTTAGAATGTGGAGGAGGTGAATGGTGATATTACTCACGTTGGTAAGAGGGTAAAAGACTTGTATGTTCTTTCGGCTTCTTCCTCGTATGTTGACAACATGAGCAACAATGATGGCATGTCGGTTTGGCATGCTAGACACGATCATATGAGTATTGACAAGTTGAAAGCAATGGTTTCGAGGAATCTTGTCAACAGGCTTCCGTCTCTTTCTTTTTCAAGTGCTGTTGAGGTGTGTGAGGGTTGCCACTATGGTAAATCTCATTGGCTGCCTTTCGAGGAGTCTCAGTCAAGGTGTAAAGATGCGTTAGAACTTATTCATGGTGATTTGATGGGTCCTACACAAAATGCGTCGTACGGGGTGCTCGGTATATGTTGATATTCGTTGACGATTTTACCTGGTACACTTGGGTTTAATTTCTAAAGGAGAAACATGAGGCATTTTCTAAATTTCGAGAATTTAAAACAATAATTGAGAGGAGGCTCGGTAAAAGGATTAAAAAGTTTCGAACCGACAATGGAGGCGAGTTTACATCCAAGGAGTTTCTCTCATTTTGTGAGAGGCATGGCATCAAGAAAGAGTTGACTTGTGCTTATACACCACAATAAAATGGTGTGGCGGAACGGAAAATTCGGCATCTAGTGAAGGTATACAGGAGTTAGGTATATGCGAAGAATTTACCGAAGGTCTTATGGGCAGAAGGTATGGCATGTGCTACCTACGTAGTTAATCGGCTTCCCTGCAGTCCGATTAACATGAAGTCACCTCACGAGTTGATGTTCGATGAGAAGCCAAGTGTGAAGCATTTGAAGGTGTCCGGTTGTACGTGCTTTGTTCACGTACCGGATGAGAAGAGCACGAAGTTAGACGCTAAGGCTCGAAAGTATGTTTTCATTGGTTATGATCAAAGAAAGAATGGATGTAAATGAATGGTCATCAATCATTTTAGGGTGTCTCTTGTGCCTATATAGTCCATAAATTTCATATCCTATGTGCATGGTAACTATGTAACGATATGTGCAACATACCTTATCATATAAGATGTAGGATTGGATGTGTCACTTGACTATGTAGCTCTTCATACAACTTATCACATAAGTTATGATTTTTCTGTGTACGTCTCAATAGTTGTTATTTGTGTGTGACCCTGTAGGTTTACTTAATGTTGGCAATAATCACAACGGATTATAAATCATGAGTGGCCTCTAGCAAGACATCATGTTATAATTATCTAAATTAAGCAAGTATGGATGATTCGATCAAACCTAATTTATGTTCATGCATTGTATCCCTTTGTTACACGATATCTATATCGTCCATAAGGCATTGTATGTGTCAACCTTACGTTGGTCGATAAATATTTCTTGACACCGAATTTGATTGAACATGAAATGACATTAATAACTCCTTATTAATTCACTCGAGCACGACCGTGCGTTTCTTCAATCAAATTATCAAGAGGCGTAAAGATATCTCTCTCAATTTATGAGAGGAACAAATCCTATCTTAATTAAACTCTCTCCTCCGCATAATTCATTATATACCTAATTATAATCTTTATGACTGCACAGTTAAAGACGATGTTAGATTATATTAAAGTATAAAATTTCTCATGTTGGAAACTGAGATAATCTCAAGTCTAAGGATTACAGATACATTCTTTACTGAGAATAACTAATGACATGAACCATGTAGTATTCTCACAGTGGGTCAATCCAGTATATGGTCTCCAACATATACTTACGTTAATGACTTAATAATAACTCTTATTCATGATCAGTAAAACGTGACCATCAGTCAACTAACATATTGATGTATATTTATAGCTTATCATAAATTATGTTTGTCTCACAAACATCCTATGAATGATCAGGGACGGTTTAGAATATCATTCATAATACTTTCTAGTTTTACTATCAAAGTCACATACTTTGATGATATAAAACTGAATATCATATTCAAGGTTAATTTTAGTAATAAGAATAAAATAACCAATACACATTTATTATATAAAATCTCTAAATAAACACAATGTTTGTTTAACACAATCCATACATCTAGGTCTCAAATATATTGGCCTAGGGCATTCTACTAACAGAGTCATATTAAAGTATGCAGTTCCACATTAAGGAATCCATGGTGACCTCAGGTTGTAGGAACAAGCACACTATTCATATGAGAATCACTAATGACATATACCATGCATATTCTCATAGTGTGGTCAGTCCAGTACGTGTTCTCTAACACATACCTATATTCTAGACTTGACATCTCTATGTCCATGATCAGCAGAATATGATTATCCAGCCTGCAAATCTACTAGTGTGGATATGTAGCTTCTTACCTGAAGTATGTCTATCTCTATAAACATTCTACCTATCACTAGGAACAGTTTATAATGTCATTGGTTGGTTCACAGTTCTACTATCAAAATCACGTATTCTAATGACGTGAACCCGAAGTGTTATTCTTGGTTGATATAAAATTTACATTCACTACCCATACACACAGATATATAAGAAACAACCTTTATTAAATAAATAATAATGTTTTAATACATAATCCATTTTCTAACACAAATACATTTGGCATAGGGCACTAACCCTACATAATTTAATCATGAATTTTAATTTGGGTATTTAATTCGTATATTTTTTTTATTTTGACCGAATATCAAATGCGAGTCTTGAGTCCTAACTAATATTGAAAGCAAGCTCGATTTAATACCTATATAACATGACGAGTCGAAAAGTAATTACTTAATTTCATATAGCTAATTATATTTTATTATTATTTTATGTTAATTATTATATTTTTTTCATTTATTACACCATCTAAACCGGCTCCTCTCCCAGAAAGTACAATTGATAGAGATTACACCCAATTGTTTTTTTTAAATATATGATAATATAGGTTGGTCGTATAGTGATAATCTTTTAATTCGAGATAGGTTTCCTTACCTTAGAAACGATGATTGACATAGTAGCTTTGTGAAAGTTACGAATGATACACAATTGGTTCAATTTGCTGAGCACATCATAAGTGTTGGTCTGAAATTAGAAATATATGTTGAATATCTCCAAAGTAAAGAATCTCATATAGGAACAAGTAGTAAATCAAATGTAATTGCAAATAAAGACGAGCATGTGCGCGTAGAACCTGTACATAATAAAGTGATTAATGAAGGTTATGATGAAGACCAGTTTGCGATATTTGATAGGGCACGTATATGCAATAATTTACTCCCGAAATTAGATGATGAAGATGATGAAAATGAATTAGATGATGAACCAGAAATGAGTTCAGATGATGAAGAAAAATTTATGGAGATAACTAGGAAGAAAGAGAGGGAATGAACCATGCGACGAGATTAAAATATACGAAAGATGATAAGATGGTTAGTGTACGGACTTTCGACTATCCGCCAGCGGCCGAATTCGAAGACAGTTCGATGTGAGAATATACAAGAAATAAGATCTTATCGAATATGAGTGTGCATGAAACGAAATCAGAGCTATAATCGGTCGTAAGATTGTACAGTGTCATGCATCACCAAGAAATTATAGTCGGTCACTCAAGCAAATATTTATATATTGTGGTCTGCAAGCTCAAACGTGGCAGCATCGGCTGTGATTGGAGGCTGCATGCTTCGATAAATAAACAAAAAATATTTCAGATTAAAACATTTAGACAAACCACACATATGTATTAACCGAAAACCTAAAAAAGATCACAAACAGTTAACAAGTGCGCTTGTTTCGGGGAGGGGGGTTGTTCTATGTATCGTTAAAGTGGATTTAGCAATTAAACCCGTAACCATAATACAAGCCTTTAGATTGAAGTTCGAATATACCATATCATATTGGAAGGATTGGCACGCACAACAACACGCGATTAGATTCTTATTTGGGGGTTGGAGAGAGGCTTATAATTTGCTCCCTGAATTGGTGGCGGAATTAGCATCAACAAATCATGATACTCAGTATTTTTTTAAACTGGTGGTAGAAATCGTGCCGGTGAGACTGAGCTCGAAAGTCTTTTTTGGGCATTTGGCTCATCACTTCGTGGTTTTCAGTTTTGCAAACCCGTCATAACAATAGATGAAACATTTATAACTGGAAAAATATCAAGGATACTTACTGATGGCGATTGCTAGCGACGCAAATGATCAGTTATTTCATGTATCTTTTAATTTAGTTGAGAGGGAGAGGAATGAGACATTACTAACTCGAAAACACACATTCTTGTTCCGCTAGCACTTCTGGCCAAACAGTTTGTTCCCCCAGCTATTCTGGCGGAACAAAGTAGTTTTCAATTTTATCCAAAATCTATTGTTTTGTCAGCCTCAAAAGTGAAATATTGCATGTTCCATCAGAGTGCTTGGCGGAGCAATAGATTTCGTAATTTGTAGGCTAATTCCCTTCTAAATTTGAAGTTTAGGATTAAAATTTTCTTTTAAGCTGTTCAGTCAAGAGCCTTAGCGGATCAATATTTTTTTGTCTAATTAAACATGTTTAAGGCTGCCAAATGGTTGGGATCAGAAAAATTGAAAAATAGCTTGTTCCGCAAGTATCCTTGGCGCCAGAAGTCATAGGAAAAATTCTAGAGACTTAATTATTTTCAAAACGATGTTATTTGATGAATTATTTTCAAACCAATGCTATTTCATCAAAAACACGTTTAATTAGGAGTACAAAATATATAGCACAAAGTAATTCTTAAGATGGAAATTAGATAAAAAAATTCTTCCTCAATTATATATATAAAAACTTTCTACATTTTTAATTTTTACAAAGATGGTGTACTGATGTTAAGCAATGAAACTCTCAAGTTTAAAAGACTTCTAAACACGCGTTGGCTACAACCCTCTACATTTTCAATGCATCCTTCTAATTCTTCTAATCTCTCCATGACAAACAAATCCTCATTTGAAACACTACTTTTGATTGAAGAGTTGCGAGTGCTCAATCTCTTAAACATCTGTAAGGAGCTTGAAGTCTTTGATAATGAAACCCCTGCTGACATCACCACAACTTCCGTAAACAATGCCATTGATGCTGATGACGTGGCATTTATGGCATCAATCAAGATCCTAAAAATCTCACTTTCTACTGCATTTGAACCAAACCCTAGAGGCCTACATTTAGTGGTGTTTTTCAAACTAGAAGCAAGTTGAGAGATCTCTTTCTCTACATGTCTTTGCGATCTTTGACAAGTAGCGAGTGAGACTTTGTCTCCTCGACGAATTGCCGATTTAACCTCTGCTTGGTGTTGTTTTAAATTCACAATGTTTGATATGAACGAGCCGTATACATCTGCCAAAAGAAGGAAATCATCAAGCAGCCCTTCGGTTGAAGATGCATGAGTTAGAGCTTCCTGAGTTTTGGAGAGGTGTAGAAAATCTTCAAGGACAGCTTGGAGTGATTCAATCCGGGCTGCGCCAGACTCGATCCAGACCGTTGAATCGTCTCGGATGGTTGCCCAAGATCGCACGTCAAGGATTTGTTCCTCAATGTGAGAGATGAATGGATGAGAAGCGCAAGGCAAACTCACAGATCGAATGTGATATGAAGCTTGGTTGTTTTTATGACTCGGGCTGAGAGATAGAGAGATCGAACGGGCAAATCCAGGCATCATTTTGATTCTTTAAAGCTTTATATATGAGTTTTTATATTTATGTCGTGGGTTTGATCTTTTAGATCGTAGATGAGTTGCGAATGGGGAAGGCGAAGAGAAGGTATTTAAACAAGAGGCAGATATGTTTTAAAATTTGCAATAATTGAGAAATGGGTTATGTGGCACTTGAGGTTATGAAGTGCATTAATGATTGTGTATAGAAAGCCACCACGTACCCCTCTACTTGGCTGCTCTTATTAATCATGCACAATAATATTGAACGTCTTTTACTGCAAAATAAAAGTATATTTTGCACGTCTCTTAATTTGTTTCAACTCGATTGGCAAAGCAATCTGGGGATGAATAAAGTAAGCTGACTTGTTTCTTTTCGGAGTAGACTTTGGATAAACAAATTTATATTTTTATATTAGTGTTCAGATTCCTAATGTCTCCCCTCCTAACGTTGTGCATTATGTATTTGAGACCACCACTGTTCTTCAGTAGAATTCCACGTGTTTCTCTTTAGTTTTCAATTGAATAATAGACCCATTCATTGTTGATCTATTTTCTGATTAATAAATATTAGAATAATTATCGGGATAGTTTTTGAATATTTATTAGGATTTGAATTGATAAAAGAACTAGAAGGATTCTACAGCTATCCACCAACCGAACAGAGTGGATTTTTAGGTTGATGATACATTTACATAATGAAAAAAGATTTGAGCGTCCTATCTTATATAATTTTTATTGGCTCCTAATAAGATGAAAGTCAAAACTGAGTGCCCGTATATACACTTGAATTTTTTTTTATTAATTATTAGCGGCTCCAATATATTTCAACACAAAGTTTCAACTGGCTTATATTGTTAGTTCCCGAGCTCCCATATTTTTCAGTGTAAAGTTTCATATTTTTATTTTGAATTCTATTTTATACATTTATATTTACAAAAATATATTTTAGATTCTAAACATTATAATTTTATATTTCCAATAATATACTTTACATTCTAAGTATTGTACATTTTATATTCATAACAATATACATTTTATCTTACATTATGAGTTTTTTCTGTGATAAGATGTCAACCCAGACCTAGAAAATGAGATTAATCAAGAGATCTTTCGGTCAAAAGAAGATAATATATATTTATATCATAACAATATACGTTAGATTCTAAATATTTATACATTTATATTTCCAACAATATAACTTATATGAGAAATTTAATAGGACTCACAGGAGCTACTAAACAAAACAGAAGTTGGATTTTATGAGAGTCATTTAGAGCTCGTAATCTTGTTAGTTTGATGTGAGAGCTCGGGAATGCATAGAATTGGAAGCTTCAAGTGAATTTAATGACTTCTAATTTTGTGGGCACGTGACGCATTTTTATTGCTCGGGAGCCGAGGGCCATAAATTTCCGGAGCTAATTAGTGGGTCCCTTACATAATATATACTATATAGTCTTTACATAATATATACTATATAGTCTTTGTTGTTAAAAGTAGTTGAATTATATGGATAATGAATATGGTGGTAAAAATATCTTTATTTTTTATGAAAAAACCCGTGTAGCCCGTAGGTATGAATGGTAGTTGGTTACGTACTTATTGTAGATCCGCTGGATAAAAAAACTGGGATGAAAACAATCAATTTTTTGCTTACACCAAACCTCTAATGCATGTGGGTCTCAAACTTTTGTCCATGATTAGTATCCACCAGACACCATTAATGTCATTCAAAAGAAAAATACAAAATGATCTTCTGATAGAGGAAGAAAATTTTATAAAAGGAGATGTTACATAACAATTTCTCATCGGCTTTAATTACCATCATCCTTCATAAACAGGTGATAAATAATAAGGAAACCTTACGAGCAAGACAAGACTAAGGGTATGATAAAACATTCCTAGAAAATATATATATAGCCCGGTAATTGCTCCTCCAAAATAGCGATATATAGTCATGCATACATTGTTGGTCGTAATTCTGACCACTTGCAATACATCCGAGCTCAACGAATGGTAATCCCTAATGAAAACTGGTTGAAACCGGTTTGATTTATCAATATCTTTTGTAACCAAAAGTTTGAGATATCTATTTCTTCTTTGGTTTAAAATAAACCCTGATCTTTTGGGTCTTTTCTAACAAAAATCCTCCGACTTAATGAAAACATAATGATCAATTCTTAAGTGATGGAATGGGGAAACATAGATAAATATATAAAATTTTTATTTGGAAAAGGGTATTATATAACCCTTCTCCATATTTCCTAAAAGAAATTCTTAACTGATGGAATTAAAGAGACTGGCTCAGCTGTTTTTGCACGAAACAGAGAGAAACATCTGTCTATACTTAATCAAAATCATGCATGCCTCTATGCATGCAGAATCCTTTCGTTTCATAGTGCTCTAATTACATCTATTGATAAACTAAAAATAAATAAGAAAAACTTCAAATTACTCGATCATATATTAGCTGTCTAGTAGGCGCAGCCTCTCAATATAGTCTCTCATTATGAGTTTTGTGGCTTGTGGCTTGTGTGGAATGAGTCAATGAAATTAAAAAAGTCATAACTTTTATTTAATAAACATGAAAAATACTAAAGTTATTGTGAAAAAAAAATGCTAAAGTACTCAACTCACAAGAGAGATATGAGTTTTATTATATTTAGATATGCAATTAAAGGCTGCCACTTAGAGCCCCTCGTTTGCTTGGTTGTTGAAACTATCCAATTATAGCATAAGTACATGCATTATGCCTTTATTCTTACTATTTCTTTTTCTTATGCAAGGCATAACTATAATAGATCGTTTGCAGCTTCTTGCCTCTCTGGCGAAACACCACGCCCCTATTGCGCGGCCGTTAGTGCCACGCCAAAGCTCGAAAGGTCGATTAAGATCTAATTTCTCTGCCGGTATTATCCCTTCGGTCCCTTCTTAGTCTGGGATGTATTAACTATCACAGAATGTGTGTCGTCTGAATCTAGTAGTTTGTATCTTAGCTCTGGTGGTAGTTGCCTCAACCCTTCATTTTTTATGCTTCCTCTTCAGCCGTGGAAGCGGTTACTACGGCTTCTTCTTAGCAAAAAAGGCAAGTGGCGAGAGAGGTCAAGTGGTCGAGGTTGAATTCGATTTCAACCTGTCTCCATCCTAGATTCCTTACCAACTCTTATGAGGTTGAATTCCACCTTGTTATCTCCCATGTTGAAAGATAGCTTTCAATTATTCACATTTATGATCGTCCCGGCAGTATTCATGAATGGACGACTAAGATAATTGGGAATTTGTGATCAACCTCTTTTTTCATGACCACAAAATCTACCAGTAGGTAGAATTTACCTAGTCGTATGGCACATCTTCTACCACTCTGTTGGGATACCTCACAGACTTGTCCGTCTTTGTCAGGGACATCATTGTATCTTCGAATTTTCCAATCCCTAACTTCTTGAAGATGGACAGCGGCATTAGACTTACGCTTGTTCTTGGGTCACACAATGCTCCTTCAAATTGCTCCTCGCCAATAAAACATGTTATGGAAAAATAGCATGGATCCTTAAGTACCGGAGGCTGTGTATTCTGGATGATCGTGCTACACTACTCCATGAGCGTGACAGCCTCAAAATCTTTAAGCCTCTTTCTACTGGTAGGATCCCCTTCAAGAAATTAGCGTGGGAAATCATCTGTTTCATCAAGTCTGTAAAGGGTAACGTGATGTTTAGCTTCTTCAAAATTTCAGCAAATCTCGCAAGTTTGTGGTATGGTGGTGAATTATTTGGTGATGGAGGTGTGTAGCTAGGTTATGGTGGTAACGGAGGAAAATCTGGATTAGATTTGTCTTTCGGGTCGAGTACCGCAGGTTGTGGTGGTACTACTGTTGGTGGTTCTTCAAGTCTGGTTTCTTCAGTTGTGCTTGATATGATTGTAGCGACTTCGGCTTGTACTGCAGGTTATGGTGGCAATACCGCAGGTTGCGGTTACTCCTTAGTCTTAAGCATCTTCATCACTGGCCCTTATCCTCCTTCTGGAATAAACTGCTCACCTGCCGCCATTGATTGTTTTGTTCCTCCATAAAATTTGTTACCATCATAAATTCCCGATCTTTGGTTGATTATTTCTATAAGGTAAGTTTTGAGTTCCTCCAGTTTTGATTTCATGTCAGTGTGTACTAGTTTTTAATGGCATTCACTTGTTCATGTTCATCTTGAACTAATAATATAGTTGTCTCCACATACTATATATATAGAATTTAAACTATTTATCTGGTTAACGGTGGCGGGTTGTCCTTCCCTTACCAATGCAAAATCATCTATCTTCTTGTCCAGTGTGTCTAATTTCGCCCATCATCATCTCGCAATCAACTACATAGATCCCTCATGCCTGCGGCTGTTGATCATTTTCCTACTTTGGCAGTTTGTTGACATGCAATTGATCGGGAAAAAAGCTTCATCAGGGGTCTTCATCATTAGTTGACCTCCTGCTGTCGTGTTAATGTTTTCCTTCAATGTGTCATTCAGACTATTGTAGAAGGTGTGAGTGATGAGCCATTATTGTAATCTATGGTGTCGGCAGGCCCTCATTAGGTTCTTGTAATTCTCCCATGCTTCGTAGAGTTACTCTATTGGATTTTGAATGGAACTCATAATCTGAGTTGTGCATTCTTGATCTGCAGAAAGTAGCGAGTGAAAAACGCCTTGGTCATTTGCTCCCAATTACCGATAGAGCCTTCTAGGAAAATGTAGCCATACTGACGTCTTGTCTTTTAGAGAAAAAGGGAACAATCATAGTAGGATTGCGTCTGGGCTAACCCTATTCAGTTTTAGGGTATTGAAATACTCATGGAAGACTGAAAGATGCAGTTTTAGATCTTCAGAACGTAGACCACTGAATTGGCTTTATTTTACGATGTTGATGAGTGCTAGTTTATGCTCGAAGGATTTTGCATCTACTGTCGGTGTAATTTACTGAATTTACATAGGATCATGCCTGGTGAGGCATAGTCGCGAGTGGTTGATTGGTGGATGGTAAGATGGCTGTGTATCTCTTTTCATGTTGAAAGCTGTAACACTTGCCTTGACTGGACAAAAGTAAATTGGTTTGATCTCAATAACAAAAAGTAAATTTCCAATAAAAATTACCTCCCTAGAAACTCGCCAAAAAATGGTGATGTGTGTGGTGTTTAGATAAATTCATGCCTTATTCAAATTTATAGTTCCTAGTTACTTAGCTTCTTCGCCGTCACAACCCTCTGTTGTAGCAGTTGGAGTGTCGATCCACAGGAAGGCTAAAGGTGGATTACTTAACAAGAATTTAGCTTAGTAATTCAAACCTAACAATTTTGATTGGTTGGTACATAAAAGATAAATTATGCACTAGCATTGTCATTGCGTGCGCTGTTATCTGATTTTAACTGATAGAGAGCGATCTAGGGCTCGGAGGTTTTGCCTATATCTTCAATTGCCCGACCAAGGTATGAACCCCTTGGACTCTTTGGCGTTTCTGGCTACTCGTAAATATCCCGGCTACTTTAGCGCCTCATCGATCTAAGTCAGATCTTTGGGTCGGACTTTTACATCTCTTTCTGGTACTTCGCCTACTTGCCTAAGTACTAAGAACTATGGTGCACCTCACAATTCAAAGTAAGGGTTAAATTTACACAAAATCGATCACAACAATTGAAATAACTAAAATATTTTAGGATTAGTGCCCTAGGCCAATGTATTTGTGCTTGGAAATAGATTATGTATTAAGATACTATTATTTATTTAATAAAGGTTGTTTCTTATATATCTTAGTCTATGAGTGATTAATGTGTACTTACATAACTTATATCCACCATGAATGACACTTCGGGTTCACGTCATCAGAATATGTAATTCTGATAGTAGAACTGTGAACCAATGAAAGACATTCTAAACGATCTCTTGTGATATGTAGGACGTTTGCAGAGATGAACATTCTAAACTATTGCTTGTGATATGTAGGATGTTTATAGAGATGACCATACTTGAAATAAGAAGCTACTTATCCACACTAGTATATTCGCAGACTGACTGATCACGGAAATAAAGATGTCAAGTCTGAAATATAGATACATGTTAGAGACCACGTACTAGACTGACCACACTATGAGATATGCTTGATACATGTCATTAGCTATGTTGCATATATATGGACATTTGTGTCGTGTCTGATACGATATGAACACGATGACACGGCAATCTCAAAAAATCACTGGACACGACACATTTCATATATATATTTTGCATGGGATGCTTAAGAACGCACAGGAGGACAAGAACACAAATGTTGTCAAAGATGTCCTAATGGTTCACAAGAAGAAGGGTAAGAAGACCGGAAACAAGAGCAAGGGTAAAGGCAAGATGTTGCCTAAACCTAAGATCAAGAAAGACAAGGAGGGAGTTTGCATCCATTCCAACAAGGTTGGCCATTGGAAGAAAAACTGCAACTTTACAGGACGAAATCAAGAAGTATAATGTGACTACCGCTTCAGGTATTTTTATTATTGAAACTAATTCACTTACTTCTAAATCTTGGGTATTAGATACCGGATGTGGTACTCACATTTGTAATGATGTGCAGGGTTTACAAAGGAGTAGAAGATTAGCTAAGGACGAAGTCGACCTTCGTGTGGAAAATGGAGCAAGAGTTACTGCATTAGCCGTAGGAACTTATTTATTGACTTTGCCTAGTGGACTTGTATTAGTACTTAATAATTATTATTTTGTAGCTACTATGAGCAGAAATATTATTTCTATTTCTAGTCTAGTTTTGGATGGTTATAAATTTGTTATTGAGAATAATAATTGTTCTATCTTAAAGGATAATTTTTTCTATGGAAATGTTCTATTAGAAAGAGGTCCTTACGTGCTAGATCTTAATAAAGAGAATTATAAGTCCATATATAACATTTACACTAAACGATTTAAACCGAATGACTCAAATACAACATACCTCTGGCTCTGTCACTTAGGCCATATAAATGAGAAACGCATTTTTAAACTCCATTCTCATGGACTTTTAGACTCATTTGATTTAGAATCATTTGAGACGTGCGAGTCTTGTTTACATGGCAAGATGACTAAGAACCCTTCATAAAAGTTGGTCAATGACTTATTAGAACTCATACATACTGATGTATGTGGACCGATGAGTATGCCGGCTGGAGGTGGGTATCGGTACTTCATAACTTTCACAGACGACCTCAGTAGATATGGTTATGTCTACCTAATGAAGCACAAGTCTGAATCTTTTGAAGTGTTCAAAAAATGTAAGAATGAAGTACAAAAACAACTTGGCAAGAAGATTAAATCTGATCGAGGGAATATCTGAGTCAGGAATTTGAGGATCATCTCAGAGAATGTGGAATAGTTTCATAACTAACTCCTTCAAGAACTCCTCAGTGGAATGGAGTGTGCGAAAGGAGGAATCGAACCTTATTGGATATGGTTTGATCGATGATGAGTCAAACGAGTCTTTCAATGTGTTTCTGGGGTTATTCTCTTGAGACTGCCGCATTCATACTGAATATGATTCCATCCAAAGCGGGTCTAAAGACGCCATATGAGATGTGGACGGGGAAAAGTCCCAAGTTGCTTTTTCTTAAAATTTGGGGATGTGAGATTTATGTCAAACGTCAGTTTTCCGATAAACTTGGACCCAAATCTGATAAGTGCCTGTTTGTGGGATATCCTAAGAAAACTAAAGGATATTATTTTTACCACCCATCTGAGAACAAAGTGTTTGTTGCTCGCAATGGATCCTTCTTAGAAGGAGAGTTTGTCTCTATGAGAAGCAGTTGGAGCAAAGTACAACTCGAAGAAATTCGAGACCCATCTATAGTCGCAGACTCTATGATGGAGGAACAAACAAGCTCTCAAGGAGTTGGTGAGCTTGAAACACAACAGACTCAACATAGATCTAGTAGGATTCATCATGAGCCCGAGAGATACGAATTTCTCGTGCCTAATGATGATGATGTGACATTCATAGATTAAGAACCCACGTCCAACCAAGATGCTATGAAGAGTCCTGACTCTCAAGAAATGGTTAGAGGCCATGAGAGCCGAGATGCAATCGATGTAAGACAATCAAGTTTGGAATTTGATTGATCCATCCGAAGGCTTGAAGACCATCGGATGTAAGTGGGTATTCAAGAAGAAGACGGACGTGGATGGAAAGTTACAAACCTACAAAGCAAGGTTTGTGGCGAAAGGTTTCAAACACGTTTATGACATTGACTATGACGAAACTTTCTCAACTATAGCTATGTAAAATTTATCAGAATTTTATTTGCCATAGCAGCATATTATGACTATGAAACATTGCACATGGATGTCAAAACAGCTTTTCTAAATGGAAATTAGGCCGAGGACGCGCATATGATGCAACCCGAGGATTTTGTCGATCCTAAGAATTATGGTAAGGTTTGCAAGCTTCAGAAATCCATCTATGGATTGAAGCAAGCGTCTCGAAGCTGGAACCTTCGTTTTGATGAATTCATACAAAGTTTTGGTTTTACCAAAAGTGAAGGTGAGTCTTGTGTTTACATGAAGTTCAGTGGGAGCACGGTAGTATCCCTGGTGCTTTATGTAGATAGCATATTACTCATGGGAAATAACGTCCCAATATTATTGAACGTCAAGAAATGGTTGGGAGATAATTTCTCGATAAAAGACCTAGGAGAAGCCTCCTACGTGCTAGGAATCAGGATCTATATAGATAAATCTAGAAGGCTTATAGGTCAGAGTCAAAGTACATACATAGAAAAGGTCATGAAATGGTTCAAAATGCAAGAATCCAAGAAATGATTTTTGCCATTGTCACATGGCATTTCTCTTAGTAAGACACAGTGTCCTACAAGTGAGCAGGAACGGAGACGCATAAATAAAATCGCATATGCTTCGGCTATAGGATCTATCATATATGCCATGATATATACTAGACCAGATGTGTCATACTCATTGAGCGCAACAAGTAAGTTTCAGTTCAATCAAGGTGAAAGTCACTGGATAGCTGTTAAAAGAATAATTAAGTACTTACGAAGAACTAAGGACCTGTTCCTAATCTATGGAGGTATGGAAGACGAGCTCGTTGTAAAGGGTTACACCGACGCAAGCTTCCAGACAGACTCAGATGACTTTAGATCGCAATCATGTTATTTATTTTGCCTAAATTGAGGCGTAGTGACATGGAAGAGTTCAAAGCAGTGTACTGTATCAGATTCTTCAACGGAAGCAGAATATATAGCCGCTGTAGAAGCAGCTAAAGAAGCTGTTTGGATAAAGAACTTTTTGGAGGAGCTAAGAGTAGTTCCGAGCATCTCAGAACCAGTGGATCTATATTGTGACAATAATGGAGCGATCGCACAAGCAAAGGAACCGAGATCTCACCAAAAGTCCAAGCACATACTGCGACGCTTCCATCTAATCAGAGAGATTATACAAAGGGGTGATGTTAAAATATGTAGAGTGCCATCAGACGATAATGTCGCTGATCTATTAACTAAACCACTCCCGCAAGCGAAGCATGATGGTCTGAAAGGAAATGAGCAATCTGATAAGCATAATGGAATTAAAAATTGTTGCATCCGGTTTCTCTTTCTCTCTCTCTCAATAGGCGGCTAGGGTATGGTCTGATTCTTCTGACCTAATCAGACGAACCCTTCATCTATTTATATCATCTAATGCTCACACCTCTTCACCTTCCTTTTGATTTTCTATGTCCAACCGAGTTAGTTATGTTTCTGTGCGACCCTGTAGGTTCATTTAATGTTAGCAATAAACTTCAAGTTTATAAATCATAAGTAGCCTCTAGTACGACATTATGATTGCCCAAATTAAATGAATGACACGTGATCATAAACTATACATCAATTATGTATTTAGTCCCTTTGTTAAATGATATTTATATTGATTATAAGGCATGATTTTATGTCATCCTTATTATGATCAATTCTCTTTCCTGAATTATAATTAGACTGAATAAATTAAAAGATATTAACAACACATGCTAATTCTTTCATACACGGCCGTGTGTTTTCCTTCAGTCTCAATTTATCAGGGGGGCCTAAGACATCCCTCTCGTATCCGAGAGTAAAAAATTCTATCTTGATCATTCACATTCCAACTCATGGTTTACTAAATATCCAATCATAGCTTTTATAATTATCTGGTTAAAGACAACGTTTGACTATGTCAAAGTATAAAGATATACATGCAGGAATCTATGATTACCTCAAGTCAAAGGACTACTCATACATTAGATGATGAGAAAGTACTAATGACATATACCATGTATATTCTCATAGTCGGTCGATCCAATATATGTTCTCCAACATATATTTATATTAATGAATTGATATCCAATATCCATGATCAGTAAAACGTGATCATCATCCAAATAACATACAAGTAACTATATATATGATTTGAGATTTGCAAATATGTTTGTCTTACAAACATCTCATATATGACTAGGGATAATTTAGAATTGTATTCACTTTGCTTTACGATTTTACTATCACAATCACATATTCTGATGACGTATAATAGACATGCATATTCATGGTTAATTAATAATCTAACAACCTTTACGCACAATTATTATATGAAAAAGTTTATGAGATAAAACATCTAATACAAAAATATAATGTCTGATACAAAATCTGTTTCCCACACGGTAAAAAAGTTTGGCCTAGAACATTATTACTTTCAGGGTCATGTTAGGTCTATGGATATAAGATGCTTAGAGTTGGCTTAGTGCAAGTGGGAGATTGTAGAATTAGTGCCCTAGGCCAAATGTATTTGTGCTAGGAAATGGATTATGTATTAAGACATTATTATTTATTCAATAAATGTTGTTTCTTATATATCTATGTGTATGGGTTGTGAATGTAAATCTTATATCAGCCAAGAATGAAACTTCGGGTTCACGTCATCAGAATACGTGATTATGATAGTAGAACTGTGAACCAACGAATGAAATTTTAAACTATCCGTAGTGATATGTAGGATATTTATAAAGATAGACATACTTCAGGTAAGAAGCTACATATCCACACTAGTATATTTGCAAGCTGGATGATCATGTTCTGCTGATCATGGACATAGAGATGTCAAGTTTGGAATATAGGTACGTGATAGAGAACACGTACTAGACGGACCACACTATGAGAATATGCATGGAATATGTCATTAGTGATTCTTATATGAATAGTGTGTTTGTTCCTACGACCTGAGGTCACCATAGATTCATGTATGTGGAACTGCATACTTTAATATGACCCTACGTCATCCGTAATAGGATGATCATTAGGGTCATCATTAGGTATGCACTGAATCCTGACGAGGAATGTGAGTGACCAAGATAGGATTTGTTCCTCTCGTCTTGAGGGAGATATCTCTGGGCCCCCTGATGAACTAGGACTGAAGGAAATGCATGGCCATGCTCAAAATGGATTAACATGTGTTGTTAATATCATTTTGTATTTACTCAGTCTAATTCTCGATCAGGAAAGAGACTTTGATCAAACTCAAGGATGATATATTACCGTGCCTTGTGATCAAGACGTATATCGTAGAACAAAAGGAATAAGCAAATTCTATTCAGATTAAGCAGGATGTGGATGATTTTAGTGTGAGATACATGTTTGCCCAAGTGATGCGAAAATTGGCAAGAATGAAAAGATAGTGCAAGGCATGAATGT
This sequence comes from Juncus inflexus, assembly GCA_024447665.1. Classification (NCBI taxonomy): domain Eukaryota; kingdom Viridiplantae; phylum Streptophyta; class Magnoliopsida; order Poales; family Juncaceae; genus Juncus; species Juncus inflexus. The sequence goes on from JAJHPC010000017.1 coordinate 1,626,542, forward strand.
TGGAGTTGAGAGTTCACAAGTCAATCAATCGCGCAATTTGAACCGCCTTGGAAAGTGGTCACGGGATGATCAGAGGAGCTTTAGACCTAATTAGGAATCTTGTTAACCACAGTAGCAGAAGCAACAACAACAAACTCCTTATTGTAGGAGTTGTGAAAATGCGTATTGGAAAAGTCAATGTTGGAAGGTGAGAGGTTTGTGGTTGAATTGTGGAGAAGCTGAACATTTTATCAGGAACTGCCCCCATCCACCGAGGCATAGGAGATCTATTCGCACTGATGTCGGATCATCTCATACTGGAGTTCAAACACCTAGAGGAAATTACTCGTTACGCATGAGTTAATTAGTATTTAACAAAATTAATATCTGTGGATTTGTTAGAATATCTGTTTTTTCCGAAATAATATTTTTGGAATTGTTTAGAAAACATAATTTTCTAAAATTAAGAAATACTTAGAAAAATAGCTAAATTTGGTTTGTTTTGCATGAAACATAAGAAAAAAATTCCGCAAAATTTTTGGAATCCTTGTTTCGCCTTATAGTTGCTCTACAAAATCAGTGAGTAATTTTTCCATTTATTTTCTTATTAAGGCCTAGGGATTTTGATGAAAATAAGCCACATTGTTGTTGGTTACGCCATTTTTACTTCCCTCAAAATTTTGAATAAAAAATAAAATATCTAATTATCTATTATTAAATTGTATCAATTTGTAGAATTGTAATTTGAGATTTTTTGTGACAGTAAACTTTTGCCGAAAGTGATGAATTCAATTTTCCTAGAATTCTAGTTTTTATTCGTAATTAGTGTAGGATTAGTGCCCTAGGCCAAATGTATTTGTGCTAGAAAATAGATTATGTTTAAGACATTATTATTTATTCAATAAAGGTTCTTTCTTATATATATGTGTGTGTATGGGTTGTGAATGTATATTTCTTATATCAACCAAGAATGACATTTCGGGTTTACGTCATCAGAATACGTGATTCTGATAGTAGAACTGTGAACAAACGAATGACATTCTAAAATATCCCTAGTGATATGTAGGATATTTATAGAGATAGACATACTTCAAGTAAGAAGCTACATATCCACACTAGTATATTCGCATGCTGGATGATCATGTTCTGTTGATCATGGACATAGAGATGTCAAGTCTGGAATATAGGTACGTGTTATAGAACAGGGTACTGGACTGACCACACTATGAGAATATGCATGGTATATGTCATTAGTGATTCTCATATGAATAGTGTGCTTGTTCCTATGACCTGAGGTCATCATGGATTCCTGTATCAGGAACTGCATACTATAATATGATCTTACGTCATCCGTAACGGGATGATCATTAAGGTCATGGTTAGGTATGCACAGAATCATGACGAGGAATGTGAGTGACCAAGATGGGATTTGTTCCTCTCGTCATGAGGGAGATATCTCTGGGGGCCCCCTGATGAACTAGGACTGAAGGAAATGCATGGTCATGCTCAAAATGGATTAACATGTGTTGTTAATATTATTTTGTATTTACTCAGTCTAATTCTCGATCAGGAAAGAGACTTTTATCAAACTCAAGGATGATATATTACCGTGCCTTGTGATCAAGACGTATATCGTAGAACAAAAGGAATAAGCAAGTTATATTCAGATAGGTTTACGATCGCTGATCATTTCATTTAACATGGGTAGTCATGACATCAGTCTAGAGGTTACTCATGACTTACGATCTTTAAAAGATCGTTGCCAGCGTTAAATGGAAACTACACGGTCACACAATGAACTCCATTCGTACGGGATGAATATGCCCCAAAACAATTAATACATATGATGTATAAATTGGTGAACGAAATAATCAATTATTGGATAATTGATTGAACAAAATAGTGCCATTCCGTTGGCAACGGAACAGGTCCGTTCCCAACGGAATATATATGGAAACTATAATAACCTTAGTTGCCAAGTATTCCGTTATGGAAATACCTATTCCGTTGGCAACGGAATAGGCGCATATTAGGGTTTCAGTTATGGTAACTGAGCAATCGTTCGCCTCTCTCTCTCTAGTTTAAATAGAAGGGCAGGGTCTCTCTATTTGACACACAACTCTGTAGCCTGAGAGGCCGTCTTTTACACAGAAAAGAGAGAGAGAGTTTTGAGAGATATTCGGAAAGTATTTCCGGACTTGTCTAGCCAAGTCAAGTTATTCCGTTCGAGTGAAGTTCGCGTGGATATGAGTAGAGGTTCTCTACCTTGAGAACTTGCGAGCGATCTATCTTCATCCCTAGGAGAAGAAGCTATCTCTCGAGCCGAACTTCAAGAAGAGTTTCGCGAGCCGAGCTTCAAGAAGGAGTTCTTCGAGCCGAGCAATAGGAAGGAGCTTGGCGAGCCGAGCTTCGGGAAGGAGACGGTTGGGAGTCAGAAAAGTTCAGACCTACATCCGTTCCTTATCTCGCGGATCAGGAAGATCCGAGGTATAAATTTTAATGGCTAATCTTGTACTTTTATTCCCTTAACGTAGATCCTATGGCGCATGGCATGTAACGTACATGGCTATAGATTCCAAGAGTTAAATCCATAGGTTCCGCTGCGCATGTAACGTACATGGCTATGGATTTCCCAACAATTAGGAAACTGCAAATGTGAAGGTTTGATATAACAGAGGAAAACACAAAATAGTGAACGCTATTTTGATTTAGAGGGATTATTATCTAGTTCGATATAATTATAAAAGCCAGATTTAGTTTGGTAAAGGTACAATGATATCTGAGACGTCAAGTCTCTAGTGTGGGGATGTGCGGTTCCCAGAGTTATGTGTGTTTCAAACTGGAGAGAATTTGCTCTCCTTTCTAGGTGGCACTTCAGTCGAAAGTTATTATACCTCAAATGTGAATTTTAAAAGAATAGCTACCGTTTGTGAACCAATATTATTTATATTAATATTTATGTTTTTACTTTATAAACCAATTCCTATTTTCATTCAAAAGGAAGTAAGATAATATGAATTTTTTAGGTAAACTTCCGGGGTTATCTTGCCATGTTATGATGGTCTTAATAAGATACGCTCAAAAAGTCCCTCACTTAGTCATTTCCATGACTAACCACTCTCGATATGATTTTTGAGACTAGGTGGTCAGTCCAGCGTGTCAGGTGTGATGAGCACAGTGGCAGAAGGTGCAAGAGTGACGAGATTGTGAGCTAGGGCACAAGAGTAGAGTTGGTGCGCTATCAGATAGGAGGACCGACACAGGCTGAGCTGAGAGTAGTATATTTTGTTAGAAATGCGATTTGTTTTATTTTGTTATGTTTCTCGCATGACTTATCATATACGCGTATATATATCTATCTTCCGCATTTTGTCTCCCGAGATATATTATCCTCGTATTTGTGAGGTATTATATTTATCTTATCTATTTTTCTACTTTTGTGATGTGCCATATGTATGCCTTACCGCACGACCGGTGTGGTGGCGAGTTGTCATGCCGGGTCAAGGTGTGACAGATCTTAACTGGATCCGTTGGGTCTTTGAACAACGACACTATCCTAATATAGAAAAATTGGTGAGTTTTTTTGTCATTTTCTTTCAAAAATCTATTATTTCTTCTTCTTCTTCTTCCTAGCTGCAATCATATTTCAACAAATCAACAACAAATCTATTAAAAATTGAACTATTAATAAGTTTTTAAAATAAATCTATAATAAATTATATACTTCTGTCATCCTTTTTTTTAACTCTTTTTTTGGGCTCAAAATCGCCTCAAAATCACTTTTATTTGGGGTACTGGTTAGGTTAGTATGGGGAGAGAGGGAGATTTCTCATTTTTATACGAGGAATCCGCATAATCAATGTGTTCCGCAGAGCCTCTGACGGGACAGTCTGTTCCGCCAAAAGTGCTCACAGTACATGGTATTTTTTTGGGTCAGAAGTTGTCCAGGATCTTTGCAAAAAAATTCACTCTTGTTCCGCCGAGCTTTCTGGCGGAGCTTCGGAACATGCTATAATCTGTGGTTCCTCCAGCCTCTAAATTGGAAGATTACATGTTCCATAAGAGCTTTTTTCTAATTTTTTTACTACATATTTCGTAATTTTTAGGATAATTCCTTTGCTAAATTTGGAGATTTAAGCTAAATTTTATTTATTTTAAAGCTATTCTGCCAAGATTCTTGGTGGAACAATCTTTTTGGCCTAATTAAGCGTCTTTAAGGCTTTCAAATGGCTGGGATCAGAAAAATTGAAAAACTAGCTTGTTTCTCCATAACACTTGGTGGAAAAGCTTCTGTTCCGTCAAAAGGCCTGGCGAAAATGCTAGTCACTTAATTATTTTCAAAATTATGTTATTTGATGAATTATTTTTCAAACCAATGTTATTTGAAAAAAAATTCGAAAATTTATAATTGGATATTCTTTTACATAACATTTTCTTGATAATATAGGATTTGCAACTGTGTATGATGTAATGTCATATCGATTTAATAAAAAGTTTAATAGGTATCGTAAGTAATACATTTGTATTAACAAAATTATACATGCATATATAAAACAAATTGTAGCAAATAAAACAATATAAATATAACAAAAATAAAGATTAATCTGGTCCTGACCGACCTGAGCCTATGCAGTCACTAGGCTTGTTTTGCCCGGCATGTTTTTCATTATTCTATGTTAAGTGAAATTATAATCAAATTAAATCAAATTTCTTTTCCCTCATAAATCATAAATAGAGCCATTGCATTCCGGCCATGTATTGGGTTCTTGAAAATGTGTGAATACGCATGAATAAAGTTGAGGCTTCATTTCTTTAACTATATAATATTAATAATGTGGAGTCAAACCTTACTAGCTTAAATAATAACTATATAATATTAATAATGTGGAGTCAAACCTTACTAGCTTAAATAGTAAGACATTTTAGAATTTCAGCAAAAAATCTAATTTTATATCATGACAAATAAAATGTTATGTAGCATATATTTAAGAAAAATATCAGCCTACAAATTATGGATTCAAACTCAACAAAAACAGCAAATGTGATCTCACCTTATCTTCATTTTTACAATATTTACAATTAATTTGATAATATGTTATGTCATCGACCGAAACACGACAAGGTGTCTCCCCACACAAATAATAAGATCATTAATTATCGACCCACACGTGGGACTCCAATTGATACGACGATTGATCCATTGCGTGTTGCATAGCACATTAGAGAGAGGGAGAGAGAGAGAAGAGGGTGCGCCGACTCCACAACTGGCATGCATGAATCTTTACATGATGTAAAGAAGATATTATGATATTAATACGTGGGTCAGCAGAAAACCAGTGCCAGCGTATATAAATGTTATATAACATCCCGATATTATATTTCATTAACGAATGGAGTTAATAAGGGAAAATGAAATAAGGCTACGTGGCATCCTCTAGGAGCTCCAATACTGCTGCCCATGTACGTGCGTTCAAGAGAGTTGGCTGAATATTATTAGTTGTTCTAAAATATATCATATGAATGCAAAAAAAATGTATTAAAAAAAAACCCTTACACCTTTTGACTTTAATTTGGAAATGAAAATAACATATATATATATATATATATATATATATATATATATATATATATATATATATTTTTGCTAAACTTTAACCACCAAGAAAAGTTATGATATAAATGCAATCGTAATGAATATGACATGCAGCAACGGAGCTGTATAGAGACAAGAGGGAGTCATGATCTTCTAAGATTTTTTATCCAATAATATATCGTATAAAGATTTAAAATAAAAATCCAAAAACTATACAAAATGTAATGTGTATTGTCCTCTCCCCTCCCAAAAAAATTCTATACAAACCTATTCTTTAGTGAAAAAATTTCAAGCTCCCCCTCCCAAAGTATTGAGTGAAACTCCGGCACCGAAGACATATAATAGCTCGTGCCAATTCACATTATAATTGGACAGTAGCATTCCGTAACTCATTCTACAGCTCTAAATTGAGGATATAATATCATAAATCCAAAGAGTCCCTCTCATCAATATAATCATCCGTGACTATAAATTATTGCTTTTATGAGGACGGCCAATGAAATGACGTCCATTCATTTTATATGAAAGATATTTACTAAAGATGTATAATAAATGTTGAATTGGTAATCCGTGAATAATTTATGTAAAGTGCTTCCTATGGTGCTTATGAAAACTATAAGATATCTTTTTTGAGGTGGAAAACTAAAGATGCTAATTGATTGGTCAACCCTCATCACAAGAACTCTAGGGTTGAAAACGAGTCGGATATTATCCGACCGACCGGAATCCGTATCCGCAATAAATACATATTCAAATTAAATTATTCGTTCGGTTGGATATGGATATGGATAATTTTATTCGGATACAAATACGAATTCGATAATTGATTTGGCTTTCAGATACAGATACAGATAATATGTGGATCCGGATAAATTGTTATTCGGATAATATTCATTTTCGGATATTTTTTATTATATATCAAATATGGATATAGATATTTATACGGATACAGATATTTGATTTTTTTTTCATCATATTTGGATGCGGATACAGATATTATCTATAACCATATTATTATTTTGTTGTTATTTCTTCAAATTTCCCTTATAAGTTGGTATATTTTATTAATTTTATCATTATAAATAGTTAAATGTTTAGAAGAATGGGATCTATTAGTATATTAATATACCTGTTTAAATATCCGAAATGAATCTATATTCATACTCGTATCCAATAATATCTGGACCGTATTCATATCCGTACATATATCTGTTGTATCCGGAACTATCCGTATTCGTATCAGGAGCCAAAAAATAATATGGATACGGATATGGTATGTGATGGTGTACGAAAGCGAATAATTGAAAGAGGAAAAAAGACTAGATACGATACAAGAGGAGTATTACTCAATTCAAGAAATAACTTTATTGATAATTGATTGGTTGTCTCTTACAATAACAAATAGACCCTTTATATAGGCAAAGCCTGAGGGGTTGCCAAAAGAAATCATTATCTCGTTACTAAATTTGTCATACATGGTAATAACGAGAAATCTCCTTATGCCTAAGAAATCTTCTTCCTAATTTATAATTATGGAATGTTGAACGCCTTAATTCGCTTCAGCTGTGCGTGAACTCATCCCGAGTTTATTTCTTCATCTTCATAATATGGAGTGAGATCTTTAAAATTGAAAATTGCTAAGACTCCATAATTTTTTGGAAGCTCAATCTTGTAAGAGTTATTATTGATGCGTTCAAGAACCTTGACAGAGCCATCAGCACGAGTTTTGATCTTTCCAAGTTGGTTTGATGTGAAGAAGTCCTTACTGGCATGTATCCCTACTAAATTTTCTTCTTTGAACCTATTACACTTACGCTGCCTCCTATTGCTCCTTTCGTGATTCGTATTATGTCGCAGGATTCAATATCTCGAGACATACCACTTCCAGGCCCGGCCCGACCTAAAGTCTTATGAGGCCCGGGCCTGGGGTCTGAATTTTTAAGGGGCCCTCTATGTATATATATTCATATCTTATATATATAAGTAATTGAGTAATATCTGACCCAATCCGCAGCCCAAGTGCCCATTAGAATGGGTTTGGATCCAGCCGACCCGACCGGATTTGAATCCGAACGAACCCGACCCCTCTCCCCTTCTTTCTTTCTTCTTCTTATGCTGAACACACAGAATCTTCCCCCTCTCTCCATGGATGATGGACCAGACTGAGACCCGATCGTCGGTGGAGGCGTATCGCCGTTCTCCGCCTCTTTACTCCAAGGCACTGTCACTTCTGTACAATTCGACGCCTCTCCTCCCCCTCCCACTTTTGTCTCAGTTGAAAGTGGTATTTTTCAATTTCCTTTATAAATTGTAATACTAAATTTTTGTATTTTTTAACTGGAAAATTAGATTGGTATAGATTAATTATTAGTTGTTTATTGATTATTAGGTTAATTGGTAGATTAGGTTTTTAGGATTTTTACTCATTGGGTTGATTGTGTTGGAAAATTATGGTTAGGTTTTTTGTTATTAGAACTATATATTAGTTTATTTTGTTGCAAGATTATGATTAGAGCAGCCTTGGAATGTTTACCGGAATTATGAATTAGTTTTTTAATCTAATTCGGATACCAGTTCATGTGTAATCTAAATCAAAATTAGGAAAGTCTAACATAATTAGGAATTAGCATTTTAGCCCAAGTGACCTCAAATAATCTTCAACTAAGTGCAGGCAAGCTTCACTTGTGTCTTAAATTTGAGAAATTCCTGAAATTTACTAATCTTTTGCGAAAATTAAGTTCAATTGGGTCTGAAATTGAGATTGAATTGACAGACTTTTCGTATTGGTCACCTTAGTACCTATAAGTTTGGCCTGAATTGGGTTATTTTGCGGAGTTTTGACTACTCTAACGAATCAGTTTCTCATGACGAAAAAGATTTAGGGGAATGGCTAAAGAAAAAGCTAAATCATCCAAAAATGATTGTTTATTTCTGATTTGTTGTCAAAATTAAAGAAATCTTATAAATTATCATGGATTCAAAAATCCAAAACTGAAGTGAGTTACTGGCTTTGTTCAACAAAAAATTACAATAACTGTTTATTATTTCCTCATTCTTTTCTTCTAATTAGAATATCATTTTCTTTGTAATCTAACTAGATTACCGGTTGAACTATAAATGCAGGGGTTTTAAGCCTTGAATCTTGAGTTAGCTACGGAAAATACAAAAAGCACAATCTAAACAGCCCCTAAGAAAAATAAAAAGAAGACAGTGAACATAAGAATGTAATTTCTTGAATTTTTTATTTAAGAATTTTTGAGATTATTGTTCTTTTTAACTGAAAATTTTCTAAGGGTCTTTTTTTCAGAATAGGCCTTGGGGCCTGAAAAACCTAGGGCTGGTCTTGACCACTTCGCATCCTTAACAAATGGAAGTTTGGGAGGTATTTCAACTAGGATAAAATCTTTGAGATCTTCAAGTAAATGTTTTGGTTTTGTTGGATCACCCAACTTTCGGTTTTGAGAGATAATCCACTTTACTACCTCAGATTTCTCAAATTTTTCATGAAATGGGGTTTTGATGAGAAAGATATTATTCTCTGCAATAACTTGATTGGGTAGATCTTCAAATTTTAACGGTTTGGATATCACCTTTTTTGTCATTCTCAAAAGAATAGATACTTGTAAAATTGTTGTGAGAAAGTTTATGGTCATATTGCCAAGATCCATCATGGAGCAAGTGACATACATTCACAGATACTACGTGACACCAAAACTCATCTCTATATTTAGACCCAATAGAAAAACTCTCTAAACACTTTGTTCCTATTTGATGAGAGTTTTCATTTTGAATCCATGATAATTTATAAGATCCATGGTGTTTCTCATCTTGTAAAAGTAATTTATCAACTATAATTGTTGAAACAACATTCTCATAACTATCATCATTAAGAAAAGTTTGGCATATCTTACCATGAGAAGTGCACTGCGAACGAAAAATTTTAAATGATGAATTCATAATAAAAGCTCGTTGCGTCACCAGTAACTCTCCAGAATCTTCATCAACATCATCTCGATAATCATCATAAATCACTGGGGCATCAAAATTTATCATCTCTTCTATGATTTTTTCTCCCGTGGGAATATTTTCTGGATAATCATCATAAATCGCTGGGGGCGTCAAAAATCATCATCTCTTTTATGGGGTTTTCTCTAATAGTGAATATCTCTTGATTCGGATAATCGTTGACGACATCAACGGAGAGGATGCCAGTTTCCACATCAGTCGATTTATGAGAGTGCTCTCTCTCTGAAGGCGGGGCTAGAGGAGAGAACTCGTCGCTGAAGATGGCAAGTTGTCAATTATGGAAATGATTGATGTTGTGGTCGGGGCTGCTCGAAAATCCGTGTCTCGATCAGCGGTCGCGGCTTTGATCAGTGGTACTGCTCAGTGTACCGTGCCTCGATCGGCATTCGCGGTGTAGGTCAACAGTGCTTCTCAGCGTATCGTGCCTTAATCGGCATTCGTGGCGTCAATTAGCGGACTCCATTAACGCAATACGCTCATGAAATTGTTGTATCTGACTTTTTATGTCTTCGATTAGACGATCCCTCGTATTGGTTTCGAGAACTGATTGGGCAGCAGCGGCGTAACGATCTTTTCGTTGACGGATGGCGGCCATTGAACCTTCTCTGGTACCAACTGATAGCGTACGGAAACGAATAATTGAAAGAGGAATAAAGACTAGATACAATACAAAAGGAGTATTATTCAACTCAAGAAATAACTTTATTGATAATTGATTGGTTCTCTCTTACAATAACAAATAGACCCTTTATATAGGTAAGTCCTGAGGGGTTGCCAACAGAAATTATTACCTTATTATTAAATTTGCCATACAATATTACCTAATATAAAAGAAAAAAATAGGAAATAAAAAATACATGGTAATAACAAAATCCATTTTCCAAGAAACTTTATGCCTAAGAAATCTTCTTCCTAATTTATAATTATTGAATGTTGAACGCCTTCCGTATGACTTCGATCCGAACTATTTTCACCTGTACCTATAACCCTATCAACGCATATATATATATATATATATATATATATATATATATATATGGTCTCTCGGTGTTTGAGTGTGCGTGCGTGTGCGTGTTGTGTATGCTGCTATTGTCAAAAAAAAAAAAAAAAAAAAAAAAAAAAAAGGGCACACATATAATCTTTTCTTCTTTCTTTTATGAAAAATAATGAAAGAACAATCTTGAATACAACATATATTGCTTTAATTTTTAAATAATGCTAAGGATCCGAATCCAGCTACAGAGAGGGACTATACGCTGCAGTGTGACCTATGATTTAGTATTTCTTGAAACTAATTAAACTTCCGAATATTAATGCCATCTATATCTTTGATGTAGCATATATTAGTGTTTATTTGTAAAATATAATCTTGATTATTATATATATATATATATGTATTGCTTTAATTGTTAAATCCTGCTACCGAGATGAATTTATAAAAGGGAAATTTCAAAAACCCCTAACTTTTCGGAATATAATAAAAAAATCCTTACATTTTTAGATTTCCTCAAAAACCCTTATTTTTTGGGTCTTCTAAATACCCTCTAACTTTTATAAATATTATCAAAAACTGCTAACCTTTTATTATATTTTATAAAAATGACCATTTTCCCCTCATAATTTGTTATAGCTTTTTATTTAGATTTTATATATATGTTATTTTTTAGATTTGTATATTGTTTCGCAAAAAAAATTGGAAAGTCAAGTTGCCCAAAATAGAAATATTTTCGAACAATTATTTTTTGTACATATTTGTCTTCCCGTCATTTTATTTGTAATCATTTTATATGTACATATAATTTTTATTCTCCCATCAGTTATTCAAAAAAATACTATTTTATTTACATATAATTCTAAGAGTTGGGTTTGTTTTATTTTTTTATAAATATATATAATAAATATTTATTTTCAATACAATTTGTAATGTTGGCAAAAGAACCTCAATAAAATAAAATAAAACAAAGATACAATAAATTCATAGGGGTGTCATTTTCGAAAATGTAATAAATTGCTAGGAAAAGTTAGTGGAGTTTTGAAAATGCCAAAAATTATAAGGGTTTTTCGATGGAATCAAAAAAATTCAGGGAAGTTTTGATAATACTCATAAAAGTTAAGGGGTTATTGAAAAACTTCCTACTTTTTTTTTAACACCTCAAATAAGAAGGTTTATTTGAAAGAAACTATTTTTGATGGGTATTGAATCCACAACCTCTTGGGTGTTAGAGTGATGTTTTTATTGTTTGAGCTAGCAAAATTTGGCAAAACTTCCCATTTAGAAATATAGGTTGCAAACCTTTTATTTCGTAGTTTTTGAGACCAATTAAATGTCCGAATCTTGATACAATGTATATCTTAGATAAGTTTCTCCAGTTAAGTCCTAACACACTAGTATTATTGCTAATTAAAAAAAATAATATAATAACAATTGATACAAATAAACTAATGCAGTAATGAACATATTCGGAAATATAAATGAAGTAGAAAATTAGTTTTATTTCCTCACAGTTTATTACAAGAAATTATCTTATATAATTAAGTGCCCCTTCGACAAAGTATGTAATAGACGGAATAATGGAATAGAGAATAATAACTATTTTATTTTATTTCAATAGGATTCAACTAGATACATAGATTAAAATTTTAATTTAAATAAATAATAATAATTTATGGCTAAATAAAATAGGAAACGAAAAAATTTAACTGTCACGTAGGATGATATTTTGGAATAAAGAAGATCATATATTTTCTTCCATGAATTAGAATAATTTCATCTCTATCTTGGAATAGAGCAATTTCGTTCTTCTATATCTTTAATCTAAAATATTCCAGGAATAAATCCTTGATCCCTCTATTTCATCATATTCTATTCTACGTGAACTGAACATGTTCTAAGTTCTCTAACCTCATGGCTAATTGGCTATAGTGCCAAAGCATACTAACTTAATTGGTAAGACAACCTATTAACTCTAACAGAGACTCAAGTTCTGAGTCTGGGAAATTTAGCAAACCAGCTGACAACGAGTTAATGGGTTGTTTCCAAAAAAAATGGCTATAAAAAAGAAGAAAGAATAAACGGGTTTGTACTATACGAGACTGAATTGACTACAGGGATTCCGTCACAGAAATTTTCTTATTTAATTTTAAAAGGCGGTTGAAGATTTGGCGCGTGAGTAGATCATCTCCAGATCCACAGTAAATGTAAAGATTTCCTTCCCTGATTTGCAGCAAACTTTTTCCCATAAAAGTTGCGAACGGATTCTCTCTGGGACGAGCTTCACATACAGCCTTCATCTTAGCCCTTTATAAGATTATATTGAAAAGTTGAGATTAAAGCTGCATGTGAAGCTCGCCACACAAAAAATGCACTAAAAAATTATGGGTTACGGAACAGATTGAGCACGTATAAGACAAACACGAGGATTCATCGCATGCAACAGTGTTTGTCTCAAGTTTACAACACACAATTAGTAATGGGCAGGGGACACTTGGAATCAAAGCATGAATACAAAAATATAGATTTAGATCTAAAGTCTACTCGCAAATGAACAAGCCAATATTATTTTAATTTACGCAGAATAGTTTGTTTTCATTTTTATTTTTTTAGATGTAGTTTTAATACAGCAATCAATCGTACAGCTAAGAGAGCTTGATTCTCGGATCGAGTCCCCTCCCCCACTTGCCATCCCCTCGTGTACAAGTTTATTTTCAACTCAATTATTTCGAACTCATAACCTAACTCTCTCCTCTTTTAAATACCCTACATCTCTCAATCTTCAGTCTCATCTCAAATCTCAAAACCTCAAAAAAGAAGAGAAAAATCCGAAGCCAAATTTAGTTAATTGACCAAACCAAAAGATCTAAAAAAGAAAAATGATTCCTTCGTTCAGCCGATCGATCTCTCTTCCACTCAGTCCACGTCACAAAAACAACAAAAAAGCCTCATATCATGTCCGTTCAGTGAGTCTCCCTTGCCGCTCTCACCCACTCATCTCCCACCTCGAGGAACAAATCCGTGCCGTTAGATCTTGGGCCCCCAACCCAGATCAGGGATCAATGGCTTGGATCGAATCTGGTCTAGCTAAGATTCAAGCACTCCAAATCGCACTTGAAGAGTTTCTCCACCTCTCTCAAACTCAGGAGACTTTAATGCATGCCCCTTCAACCCAATATTTCCTTGATGACTTTCTTCTTTTGGCCGATGTATACGGCTCTTTCATATCGACCATTGTGAATCTAAAACAACACCAATCAGAGGTTCAATCGTCAATCCGTAGAGGAGACAAAATCTCACTTGCCACCTGTTTAAGATCACAAAAACGTGTAGAGAAAGAGATCTCTCAACTCGCGTACAGCTTAAAAAGAAGCACCCACAACAAGTATAGGTCACTAGGGTTTGGTTCAAATGCTGTAGAAGCTGAGATTGATGGGATCTTGACAGAAGCGATTAGTTCCACGTCAGCAGCATCTATGGCTCTATTTATGGGTGTTGTGGTGATGTCAGCTTCATCTTCAAAGAGTTACAGCGCCATGAATTCGTTCAAGAAATTGGGTCTTACTAGCCCGAATTTTGTTAAAAATGAGTTTGTTGATATTGAGAGATTGGAGGAATTAGATATGTGTATTGGAAATGTTGAAAATGGAAGTGAGAACGTGTTTAGAAGTGTACTCAAGTCCAGAGTTTTGCTTCTTAATATTAGTACTCCATCTTTGTAAGAAGTGGAACTAGAATGAGAAATTTATTGTGTAGATTTGTATAGAAAATTTTTGCTGCTTTAGAAAAATTTGACTTTTCATGAAATAAATTTTAGTTATTCAAAGTTTTCCTTTTTATATATTTAAAATACTGAAATTCTGTTTATTTTTCGATAGAAAAAAGTCAAAGTTAATTTAGAATTTCAAATTTTCTCATGGTGGTTTGTATTGTTAAACTTTTGGAAATTCCTTTTTGAGTTACAAACTTTTTGAGATTTAAATTCATGGTTTCTCGAATAAATAAGTATTTTAATAATTGAGTATTATGGTTGAGTTAGATATTCAGATTTTATTAGTATCAAATAAATGAATGTTGTTTTTATTTTTTTCAATAAATTCCTCACTTGAGAAAAATTAAAATTAAATTGATGGTTTCTCTTGTTATATACTAGATCATATATTAAAAAAGAGACGTGTTAAGATTAATGTGACCTACTTACTAAATATAGAATTCAATGAAGTGATGTGTCACATGATCATTTGTAAAGAAGTTAAAACAAAAATCTAGAAAAAAAAACATGTCAAAAAGAAATTATTTACAAACTTTATATATAAGAAAAACTAAATACAGTATTAAAATATATGAATGAAAAATATATATTATTTCTGCAAAATAAAATAATATTCTGTAAAATAAAATAATATTTTACTAAAATAAATCATAGATAGAAAAATAAATTTAATAATCATAGTGAAAATTAATATAATTTCTAGAGACTAATAAATGAATATCTAAAGTTAAGTGACTTTTAAAAATGTTGAGAAAAATAAGGGCTGTTTCAAAAACTCCCCAAAAAAAATATCAAAATTGAATCAAGTGATGTATTAACTTCTATTTATATGAAAACATATAAGATAATTTAAATAATGAAAGAATTTTTTATATGGACTAAAATTGAAAATATATAATAAAAATATGTAAGGAGTATATGAAAAAGATCTTTTTTTTACAGTGGGACCTATATTATTTTATTATAATTTATCCATGATTACTCCACTTCGGTACACTAAAAAAATTTATTCTAACTTTTAAATGTCGCTGATTGTATTTTTTTAAATAAATAGAAATAATAAACAAATACAAAAAATTTCAAATCAACATAAATAAACTGGTATTAATTTATTTATAATTGAATTATTTGGTGCATTTACAAAATTAACAATAAAAGTAAGCAATTGCTTGTCCCGATAGTAAATCTGATAATACGATAATTTATAACTCCCTTTCCATTCATTCTAACTTTCAATAGTGTAGTGATTTGTTGAGTTTTGTATTTAGAGCATAACTTTTTAATCTTACTTTGTAATAAATATTAAAATTCAACCTATAGAAATTTAAAGAAAAATATCACGTAGGGCCTCCGAAATGTGAATTAAATCATGTATATTGTATACGTCTTCGCAAAAAGAAAAATATTTGATTGTGCTTTTAAAATAGTTTCATTTTATTAGTGTATAGCTTATACTCAATATAAATCTTTTTGTCATCACTTGAAGTGTAATCAGAAGAGAATGAATAATTTTCAAATTTTCATAAGAGATTTTTTTATGTTGAAACTTTGTAATTTCGAGAGGAAAATAAAAAAACTAAACTTTTCTAGTTTCCCTTTTATTTTAAAAATAGAATACTTTAAATATTAGTGATAATTGAATAAACAATACTTCATATTATTTCCTCAAGTGGCATACATGATATTAGAGACTTACGTTAAGAAAAAATATATTAGAGATTTATAAGGTTGCGTATGAAGCTTGTATGAGTGCCAAATGCATCATTATCACACTATAATCAAACTATTATAGCGCCTTCACTTTTCTCTATTCCTATTGAATTTGACAAACATAACATAATAATTAATAACGTAATTGATGTAAATAAAAGTGAATAATTTCGTATTGTTTGGTATACTTCTTTTTAATTAATGTAATAGAGCATATCCAATTTGGTCATGCTACTTCTTAATTAGAATAAATACGAAACTTTATATATTATACTATGTGATAAATTTAATTCTTGAGTGGATATGATAATAGTATACAGATAAAAATATGTGTGATATGCTCTGTATTTTTTTGTAAGATCAAAATGATATTTTCGGAATTTATAGGGGTACACATGAAATATGCTTATTTAGTTCTTATATTAATTTAGATTTAACAGGGGTGCGCCTGAATATTTTGGCCGTATCAACCCAAATCTGTGATTTTGACTTGTGCATTTTAGTTGTAGATCATATGTTAATAAATGAGATATGTGTGAAGATTGATGTGACCGACTTACTAAATATCGGAGTTCGATGAAATGACCCATCCATATGATCATTTGTAAAGAAATTGCAACAAAAAATCTAAAAAATATATGTCAAAAAGAAATTATTCACACAATTTATATATAAGAAAAAATAAATGCAATCATAAAATATATGAATGAAAAAATATATTATTTCTATAAAATAAAATAATATTCTTAAAATAAAATAATATTTTACTAAAATAAATCGGAGATAGAAAACTAAATTTAATTCTCATAGTGAAAAATAATATAATTTCTAGAGACTAATAAATGAATATAAAAAGTTAAATGAATTTCAAAAATATTGAGAGAAACAAGGGCTATTTTGAAAACTCCAAAAAATATCAAAATTGAATCAGGTGAGATCTTTACTTCTATTTATATGAAAACATATAAGATAATTTTTAAATAATGGAAGAATTTTTTATGTGGACTAAAATGAAAATATGTACTAAAAATATTTAAGGAGTTTATGAAAAAAATTATTTTTTTAGAGTGGGGCCTATATTATTTTATTATATTTTATCCAATATCATAATATGTTATATCATTATTTCATTACTAATAAAACATCATAATATAAAATATTAATCGATAATATCTAATATTTACCATATATATTATTACTTCTTGAAATAACTTAATAAATTAAAAAATTCTTAAAAAGATGAAAATAATGAACGGGGGACCGATATCAATGAATCACATAGCGGATTCAAATGGCTGATTCTTATCAAAAAGAGACATTCCACGTGTCAAGAAATGCCCAAATCACCAATTTTATATATAAGAAGAAATTAAGGCTATGTTTTTTTAACTTACCCATTCACAAAGTTGACCTTATAAATGCATGAAAAGGCACTACAACAATAATATCATTTACCAGCATTTCAAAATGTTGTCTAATACATATTTTAATGCTACTGTTATGTTTCGTGGCATTTAGTTTATATGTCGTCTATGTAGCGCTTGCTAAAAATAATGAGTGCATTTTTCAAAATACATTGTTGGCTGTCACGATTTCCAGCATTATGAGATATAGTGTATAGTGAGAACTAATGTCTATACAAATGCCTCTATTGTACCAAACACAACATTTGAAAATGCTTATTTTGTAGCAAAACCAGCATTTCTCAAAGAATAGGTTGTAATAAGACAACATTTCTAGAACAATTCAAAATGCTTGGAATAAAACTGGCGGCATTTATGATGCAGAAAAACACTACAAAGCATATATACTTCACAATTAATAAATGCCACCAAAATCAAAAGATAACATCATACCACATGCAAATAGTCATACAACATAAAACATTAACATTTATAAATACATATACCTTATCCCCCTTTCCAACCATCATCACATTTCGACTCAAGATTAGCATGACAAATATTTTCACAAGTAGCAATCTATAAACACCAACAATTATTAATCCAACATTAAATCCACACCATGGAACTATTTAGTGCTTTTATGCGTACTCTTGACATTAATGACAGTTGTGATTTCGATATATAGAAGCACTTTCATGGTCTATTTATTGAAACAACACCACTGGGAGTGGCCATTTTATGGTGCTAAGGTCCTCATACAACACCAACTAGTAATGCAGCCAGCAGCCCCTCAATTCTTCACATCAATTGAGAACCTATTAAAGATCTGCAAATAGAATTCGCTGATATACTTACTAAGGCAAAATATCAATTTTTCTATATGTAATAAATAAACTAGTCTATGCACACACAAGCATACAGTAGAATACTATTTTTAATTATTTAAAAGATAAAAAACATGTTCACTGTTATATTCTATTATAATTGTGGCTTTCTAATTCTCTTGAATCGGAATGTCAAGTCCAGGCAGGCCCGGCCTTGTAATAAGCCCAGTGAGCTCGTGGGCTTAGACAACTCACTAGGTTTGGGCAACAAAATCAAAAAATGTTATACTCCATATGTGAAAAAATAAAAAATGGATCTAGTAAAAAACAGCAAGTATAAGAAACAAGAGCAGTTCTCTCTAATGTCCAAATAGTTTATGAAAACTAGTCCTTTCTATTCTCCATTATTTATGGAAACTGAAGTTCAATTCTATTCTAAAGAGTAAAGTCTACTTAGAAGCATGGTATTTTTACTTGTTACCTCCTTTTCTTATTAGACTGGAGATGAAAAAAATGAAAAGACAAAAAAAAAAACATCTCCACCTTCTTACCCAAGTTTGTTTCTTACGAGAAAAGGAAAAAAATGAAAGGAAAAATAGACAAATAAAAGAAAAAAGCACATATCTTCTATGCCCCTATTTTGGATTTTTACAGTTACGCGGGGTTAGCCAATTAGGCACAGTAAGTATTACTTTGTTTTCTAAAACGAGAAATTTAATAAAGGTATTATCTCCACTCTTCTTTATATTATTATCTTTATGAGATTACAAGATGTTCGATGAAATTCGTAAGAGATCAAAGCACTTTGATTTAAGGTGTTCAATAAAATTTCTTCCAATTGCATTGTGTTTTTATAAAGTACAATAATCAAATAACATTTTATGTGATACATGGAGATCTTAATTTATTAGACACAAGGTATTCGATAAATTTTCCAAGAAAATTGAGCACTTTCATATAAGGTATTTTGTGGAACTTCTTCGATCTAGTTCATGTTATTATAAAGTATAATAGTTAGATAACATTTTCGTGTTATAAATGCTAAAATTACACAATATTATTCTTTGTTTTACTTAAGTATTTCTCAGTAATATAATAAATCACTACTAGAAAACAGAGTATCAGTAAGGGTGAAAAAATCATTACTGATAGCAAAAAACCCTTACTGATAGCTATCAGTAACCCTGTTACTGATGCCCTGTTATTTATGCGGCCATGCTGAAAGTCATTATCAGTATGGGTATCATTACTGATACTCATCAGTAACGGTATTTAAATATCAGTAACGGTGAAGTACACCGTTACTGATAATTTTAAAATCTAAAGAAAATTATCAGCAACGGTAATATCAACGACGGCCCATCGACAATCGGTAACGGTATGTACCCTTACTGAAAATATTTTTCAGGATTTCTGAAAATTATTTTCAGTACGGTTTCTAAGAAAACCGTTACCGAAAGTCATTTCCAGAAATATATTTGTAAAATTTCAAAAAATCCCATTTATAATAAAAAAAAATTAAAAACCAAATAAATATATAGAAAACACCACATAATAATGTAATATCAAAATATATTCGAATTCAAACATCAAAAGTCTTATATGAAGTACTTTCAAAACATCCAAAATATTTATCCCTATATAGTCAATATCCCTAAACCCTAAATCCAAACCCTAAATCCAAACATCCAAACCCTAATATCATCACCCAAATATGACGTCAACATCATCTTCAACTCCATCTTCATTTTTTTCGCATCTCATTCTCCATCTCCGCTTTTGCTTCTTGTTTTTTCGTAGTAACTCCTACAAGAAATTCATAATTTCAAAAACTTAATATGGACAAATATTGTAATACTAACTTAATTTAATTATTCAAATTCAATATTAAATTTTTTTATAATAAATCTCTAATTTTGGTTGGATCCTAAAATCCTATTTGAACTATAACAAAATCCTAATTAAAAATCAAATAAATTATCCTAGCGAAAAACTAAAACCCTAATACAAATTTTGCATCCATAATCCAAAAAAATAATAACTCAACCATCAAATCTCTAATATTAAACTCTAATTATACAATTTAATACATTACAAAAAATTAAATAAATCGAATAATATAAAAAAGAAACTTTAATTCTAACCGTATTTGAGTTTGGAGATAAAGTAGTTAGAGCTTAGCAAATTTTGTGACCCAATGCAATTGCTTGAAACCTAACCCTAAATATGACAAAAAAACAACAATTATCCACAAAAAAAAATGAATGTATAACTAATAAAAAAAAACCTAAAATATGATTAAAAAAAATAAAACAAAGATAAAAAAAACTTAATAAAAACATGACTATCAACTAATAAACAACATAACAAATATAATAAAAAAAACTAAAATAATATAAAAACTAAATATGACCTAAAAAATAATTAAATAAAGGAAAAAAAATACTGAACACAACAAAATCCTAATTTTAGCCACCATTATTCAAATAATAAACTAAATAAATAATACTAGATAAAAAAATTAATAACTACACAAAAACCCTAATTATGACAAAAAAACAATTAAATAAAGAAAAACTGAAAAAAATTCAAATACCGTTCGAAGAGAAGAGCGGAGGAAGCGGATCCGAAGAGTGAGGCGTCAAATATAAAGGGTTCCTAATAATGAAATATTTTTAACAATTAGAGATAAAATGAAATAGACCCTACAAATTAAACGCTAACACAATGTGCTTAATTTACCCTTTTCTTTTCTTTTTTTTTGAATAAAATTAGGCTTAATTTACCCTTTCAAACAATAACCATAAACTCTATTCAATTAGGGATAATTATAAAAAAAACTAATCCTAATTGACATAATATAAAACCCTAATTAAAACAAAAAAGTAATTCAGTACAAATTCTTATTTTAATCTCAAGTACAATTAAAAAATTATGGTTCATTCTTTTAAAGTAATGAACATTTACTTGTTGCAGGACCGTCTATTTAATCTACAATCTGTGTTTACCTTGAGAAATAAGAGAAATACAGGACACATACTTTGGAAGTGTAGAAACCTGTCTATTTCAAAGTTTTTTTTTTTTTTTGAAGCTTCAGGAGGCGATAGCCTCACTAAGATTCTATTTAATAAAAATAAAAAAATTGTTTAGAGTTACAAATTGGGAAATATATACAGTCCAACCCGAGAAGAAAAGAAAAATTGGTTCCCTATTTAGAAAATTACTAATGGTAGGCAACTAAACTCTAACAGTATGTCTTCCAGTCTTCCGTCTGTTGAATAATCTCCGCCATAACGCTTTGTCGGGTTGGCCTTCGTTGTGTGAAGATTTGTAAGTTGCGTGCCTTCCAAATGGTCTAGCACGTGCTTAGCCATTCCGTCCCCCAAGTGCTATGTCCCTCCTTATCCTTTTGCATCTTGTGCTCCCACCAAAAGTCGGCGATATTGGTTGCCATATCCGCGTCGATCCCTTTTTGTCTCCAAATTCAGGATGCAAAGTTATAATGAAGAAATAGGTAGGTTGCCATTTCTTCGGCGTGTTGAGTGCACATTAAACACTCTCCGGGCATTTTATTTTCCACACCTTTGGGTTTTCCGTTGAAGTTGTACTTGTGAAGTGGAAGAATTTATATGCCGATTTGGTGGTGAATTCCCCCGAGATTTTCCATTTCCATATCGTCTTGCCACCTTGAGAAGTTGGTGTGATTAGGGCCATTGCAAGGAATATGTTTTGCGCCTCATTTTTTATTGTCCCATCCGATGATGCAAGAAGTTGTTGGAAATTAATTGCACCATTGAGAACTTGGGAAACCGTCAAGTTGTCGTCTCTTATAATCCCGTACATCATATGAAAGAATAATTTGAGTGTTCCTTGAAGGGCCCATATGTCATTCCAAAAGTTGGTTTTCTCACCATCCCCAATCTCCATGCCGATTGAGGTCGTAAAGAGTGGCACCAATTTATCAAATTGGGAGAGGAAGAAAGAGACGGGTTGTGAGGTGTTAATTAGATCTTTTGGGTCTTCAAAGGCATATAAAGTTTTTAAAATTTGTGCCCATTGGCCGTTTTGGTCGGATTTTCATACCCATAGCCACTTTAGGAGTAAGGCGATGTTTTATTTTCAAATTGAAACAATTCCGACACCTCCGTTTTTCTTAGGCAAGCAAAGTCGGTCCCATGCAACTAAGCAATGACCACCTGAGCATTTTTTGTCCCCTCTCCAAAGGAACGCTCTTGCAAGTCTATTTATCTCCTCAATGAGCCACATAGGAAATATTAAGACTTGCATCTCGTAGGTGACAAGAGATAGGAGCACGGACTTAACAAGAGTTAGTCTCCCTCCAAAAGATAGAATTTTTCCTTTCCAATCCGAGAGTCTTCTTTGTAGTTTTTCTAAGATAGTAGCAAAGATGGCTCTTGTTGGCCTTTTAACCATCGAAGGTAAGCCGAGAAGCTTGAGAGGGAAGTTTTGTACTTGGCAATTGAAGATTTACGGTACTACGGATGCAAGATCTTCATTAATTGCAATAGTAGTACAAGAGCTTTTTTGCCAATTCACATCTAACCCCGAAATGTTAGAGAAGTTATCAAGTGTTTCTTTGATAAGTTTGAGATTGTGCGGATCCGCTTCAGAAATAATTGTTGTATCATCCGCAAATTGTAGCAACATTGGCAGGAGAAGAAAGTGTGGGTTGAAAAGGAATGTTGCTTGTTGAAAATATGATTGAAGGACATCAACCATAATATCAAAGAGTATGGGCGATAGCGGGTCACCTTATCTCAAGGCTTGTTGATGGAAAAATGGTGTCCCTTCACAACCATTTACTTTGAGAAAAGAAGATGAGGAGGAGAGAAGCTGTTGCACCCATCCTATCCATTTGTCAGGGAAGCCTCTTCCTTGAAGGACTTTAGTTAGAAATTCCCAAGAAACGTAATCAAAAGTCTTTTTGAAGTTTATTTTGAATAAGATGGAAGGAATATTTCTCTTTTTTAGGAAGGTTGTGACCTCTCTTGTATTGACAAACGTTTGTGTGATTTGTCTATTTTTTATGAAGGCCGTTTGTTATGATTTTTTACTGGGCCGTTAATGCTAATTGGCCTATAATCATTCATAGAGATAGCCCCTATTTCAAAGTATTCATCTGCACATAGAAGAATATAGTAAAAATCAGAACATAATATACTCATTTCCATTATGAAGTTACCAAACTAAGAGAAAATTGTTATATATATACCAAAAGCCATCTTTCACCAACGAAATTAAAAAAAAAAAAAAAACCAAGCATAAATCTCAATAATAGCCCAACAAGTCGTAACCCAAACCTCAATATCTCATAATACAAGAGGTCACAAATCCTTGGTAAATTGAAACGAAGAAATCCAGAGAGAGAGAAAGATAGGAGGTACTCAGCCACCGAGAGGTGCAGAGGGAGTATTAAGGAGAGAAAACACAGCTAGGGTTTCATCTATTTTGGGATCGAGAAGCTTCCAGGCTGTACTTGTCGTTGATGCTCTGAATGACCAGAGAAAGTTGCTCCAATCGCTCCTGAGTTTTGTCCGTTTGGACGTGTTTTGAAGAAGGAATTGGGTCTACACAGGGAAGGAAAGAGGAAAAGGCGTCTTGAACATTTGACTGGACATTTTGAAATCTACACCTGACACTTTTCAATGGGAGGGAAAATAAAAATAGAGGGGAAACGAAAATTTAGGTCTACTGATGACCCGCAATATCAATACAAAATGTGGATAAAATTAGTAAATGATTAGCAGCGTTTTGTAATACTGTTAAATTATATTTCTAGCAATAATAAATCCCGCAATTTATTCATTTAACGTGATTTAATCACAATGCCACTGAAGTATTATTCCTCGGGATTTCATGCTAATTGCTTATTTATCTTATGATAAAGTGGAATTAAGTACTTAATGCTAGATATATGAGGCAGTACACCGGCATATAGCTGAATGCTAGAAAATAAACGTCAATGGATGTTAATATTGTTGTAGTGAGGTATTCAACCTATTTTTTATTAATGAATGTGTTATAACATAAAATTTAAAAGAAAATAAAAAGAAATAAAATGAATGAATAAAAAAAAATGAAATGAACAGAAAATAAGATAAGTCAAAGGTCAGAAACCTCCTTACCGTTCAGCAACTTGTAGAGAATCATTCACACAATCAAATATGATATTCAAAGTCTCATTTTTGATTGGTCACACCAAAAATAGACGGTGCTCAATTTCCTTTTTACTATTTTGATATTATTCTCTCTCTCTAAAGACACAAAATAATTCAATTCTCACTAGAAGGAGAGAAAGGCAGAGAGAGAGGGGAGAATCGTATCTGGGGAGAGAGCGCGAGTAGAAGCGCGCCAAGTGTAGAGGAGGTCGGGTCGGAGGTCGGCGTCACCGGAAGTTGAGTACCGGAGAACGAGTAGTCGTCGAACTCGCAATTCTTGAGCTTTCGAGGTATTTATTTGGATTGAGTCTTTAAACATGATAAGATGTGATATACAACTATTAAAATCGGATTAAAAGCTTGGAATAATGAAAACCCTAGATTTTGGGGTTAAGTCGGAATTGAGTGGGGACATGGAAAAATGAATTTTTGAGTTGAGAGGTGGCCTATAGTTGTTCGGGCGTCTGATTGGTGGCGCCTCGGCCAAATATTGTGTCAATTTCATGGGGATAGAAGAGAGCTCGATTGGAGCCCTGTTTGGAGAAGAAGAAATGGAAGAGAAGGAAGGAGGCGGAAGGAAAGAGGAAGAAAGGAAGAGAGATAATTAACCTGCTTAAGCTTAACGGGTTGGGTTCAGATATAAACGGGTCGGGTTCTGTGTTGGGTTTAATATCCACCAAATCAATATCCATTAAGCCTTTTAATATAAATCTGTTTGATCCGAGAAGTATTATTGGGCTGAAATTTCAATATTTAATGGTTAATGGATTATTATTTGAATGGTGGGTTTGGGCTGAGAAATAAATGAATTTGAATTGGACTCTTTTTTTTTTATACCATTATTTTCCAAAATAAATCAATACTTGCCACTGTTTTGAAAATAATGTGGTAACTACCATTTCCGCCACTAATAGTGGCGGAACAACTTCTGTTGCGCCACTAGTAGTGGCGGAACAGATAGATTTTCAATTCTACCAAAAACGGTCCATTTGACGCACTAAACGTGGTTAATTAGTATTAAAAATCTTGTTCCGCCACTGCTAGTGGCGGAACATGTTAAAATATTTCTTTACCCCCCAATTAAAGATTAACATGGCTCATGAATGGGCAATTAGCGTAAAAATTGAAGAATTACTATGTTCCGCCACTATTAGTGGCGGAACAGGTGCATATTTCACCGGTTTTTATTTTAGGATTTATTATTTTACGGTTTGTTATTTTAGGATTTGTTCGTTATGATTTGTTATGTTACAGTTTATTATTTTACAACCGTTACAGAATTGTAAAAAAAAAAAAAAATCTATTTATGCATATTTGTAACGGTTCTTAAATAAAAACCGTTACTAATTACATATTAGTAACAGTTTTTCCTAAAGAACCGTTACAGAATTGTTAGAAAAATCTATTTATGCATATTTGTAACGGTTCTTTAGTAAAAACCGTTGCTAATTACATGTTAGTAACATTTTTTCCTAAAGAACCGTTACAGAATTGTAAAAAAAAAATCTATTTATGCATTATTTGTAACGGTTCTTTAATAAAAACCGTTACTAATATGTAATTAGTAACGGTTCTTTAGGAACACCGTTACTAATAAGCAATTAGTAACGGTTTTTATTAAAGAACCGTTACAAATTGAATAGATTAAATATTCTGTAACGGTTCTTTAGGAAACACCGTTACTAACATGTAAGTAGTAACGGTTTTTATTAAAGAACCGTTACAAATATGCAAAAATAGATTTTTTTTTTAATTTCTGTAACGGTTCTTTAGGAAAAACCGTTACTAATATGTATTTAGTAACGGTTTTTAGTAAAGAACCGTTACAAATATGGATAAATAGATTTTTTTTTTTTTGTTAACAATTTCGTAACGGTTCTAAAATAATAAAGCGTAACATAACAAACCATAACAAGAACAAATCCTAAAATAACAAACCAGAAAATAATAAATCCTAAAATAAAAACCGGTGAAATATGCACCTGTTCCGCCACTAATAGTGGCGGAACATAGTAATTCTTCAATTTTTACACTAATTGCCCATTCATGAGCCATGTTAATCTTTAATTGGGGGGTAAAGAAATATTTTAACATGTTCCGCCACTAGTAGTGGCGGAACAAGATTTTTAATACTAATTAACCACGTTTAGGCGTCAAATGGATCGTTTTTGGCAGAATTGAAAATCTATCTGTTCCGCCACTACTAGTGGCGGAACAGAAGTTGTTCCGCCACTAATAGTGGCGGAAATGGTAGTTACCACATTATTTTCAAAACAGTGGCAAGTATTGATTTATTTTGGGAAATAATGGTATAAAAAAAAAAGAGTCTTTGAATTGGGTATCAAATGGATTGGGCCGTTCAGTAAATAATTAAAATGGATTAGACCTTCTACTTATAATAATTCAATTAATTAATAGTTGGATTAATAAGCTTTTAGGCTAAGATAAAATACATGGCTGAGTATTTGAATATTTAGCTATTTTATTTTATTTAATAGGTAGTTGTAGTTGCTATCAGTAGAATTATGTTAGTTTTAGACTGACGTGTCTGATCAGTAGAATTGGATTCAGTAAAATATTCATAATTTCTCCATTCAGTATCCGTTTTTAGTGTTCTTATAGTTGTTAGAATATTTATTCCGAGACGGTTTTAATGGTACTAATTAAAAGATATTATTATTATTATTATGTATTTATTTATTTACTTATTTATTTATATATTTATTTTTCAATATTATATAAATGTAGTTATTTCAGTATAATATGTAATCAGTGATAAATCTTGTGGTATCACTGGTAGTGGTAGAAAAATATTATTTTTATACAAGTGGATGAGGAAGACACATGTACGGACATTTTTAGTGGGCCTGGTACCAGAGAGTGATTTTCGACTAGCTACCGAAACTTACAAACTGTTAGACGTGACAATACGGTCTTCTCGGGTGGTTAGAGGGGCGTGTTTCCACTATGGCAAAGTTGGAGACACCACTCTCGTGTGGTTGAGAGTGCAGCAGACTGACTTATCTCAAGTAGATCCGAGATTGCAGTCTATGAGTGGGTCCCATGTGGTTGCCAACCTTATCGTAGTTTTTAAATATACTTATATGTATATTTCCAATAGTGCCATTTATAATATTAAAAGTAGTAATTTTCGTAGCAAGTGGTAGTTCTTATAAGTGGTGGAAGTGTTTCGTAGTTGTGTAGTATTTATCATTCCAGTAGGCTAGTAACTGTAGTAGTAGCAGATAGTATTTTATTATCTGACTTTTCTGACGTTCAGTCAATATTCTCAGGTAGCGCTTGAGGTAGGAGCTGGTGGCATACATAGATTTTTTTGAGAGCGTAGCAGAGAGCGCCAGCACTAGTGTATATTTTTATCTAGCAGTTTTTAGTTGTATTTTTTTAGTTTGTAGATATTGTTTTTACTTTTACGTGGTGAGATGTGGCTTGTATTGTTTTGACTCTGCTATTGCTCTATATGTATATCTATATGTGTTATGCATGATGATTTTGGGTCGTGATAGAATCGTGACAGAATGTATAAGTAAAATTTATCAATCAATTAAAAGACTCCTCATAACCTAAATTAGGCTATGGAGCGGCCAACAATGTTAAGCAAAACACAATAATGGCTCGACAGTAATGATACTCACAATAAAAGAGCATCAAGTATAAAATTGGTTTTGAAGAATATTTAACTTGTTGACCCATTAAAAAATTAAATTATTTGACAATTAAGACTCCATTTTATTTACGTGTTTTCTTATTTGGAATTATAAACTACTCAAAAAGTCAATATTCACTAATGGTAATTCGCTGTTCAAATACATGTTCAAAGTCAGCCCAAAACGTGTACATCATGTATGACACAAAACTGAACTGTTAAAATTTTCAAATACTAAATTGTTTTGGTCGATATTAGAAGAAATTCTAAGTCATAATTGGAATTGAACCAATAAAAAAAAATTGTATTGAATGAAAAAGATTTTTTATTGAACTTTCATAATTTTGTGACAATAAAATTTGAACTCATGAATTACGATTTATTGTTTAATACAGTCAAGGCTCATTTGGCATTATTTCTGTTTTTTGTTTTTTAAAAACAAAAATTAGTTTTATGTTTTTGTTTTCAAAAAAACTATTTTTTTTAAAACCGATAATATTTTTCCTAGTTATTATTTTATCAAATATACATTTATAATATTTTCAGCGCTAATATGCCGTTTATAGTATCAACATAATATATTCGAGTATTAATATATCGTTTTAAGTACCAATATATCATTCTCAGTATCAATATACTGTTTATAATGTTGATTTATCATTATTAAGTATTAATATTCTATTTTCAGCAATTATTTTTAGAGTCAATATATTGTAAACACGTTTTTTTTTATAAAAAATAAAAATAAAAAATAGAAAACAACAATGATATCAAACGAGACCTCAATTAACGAAAATACAATTTATTAGATTATAATATCAATGTACTAGCTATGAATCTCTATATTCGAACCTCTCCGGTTGGTGGCCATCTTTATTGATTCTCTTTACCCTAATTTCTTATTTCTTTTTACCACAAAAGATAAACAAGTTTTTATGGTAAAATCACACACGTGGATTAGTATGCATAAATCATGATTTACAACATGTCTCAACCACCCACGAGTGTGGAGATGAGACATTTGGAATCTCTACACAGGGCCGGTTCCGAGTTTTCAAGGGTTTTAGATCCATTTTGAAAATATCCCAAAAAAAAAAAAACCTAAAGAATAAAAAGGACGACATCTATCATATTTCATATACACATGCCATATTGTAATGTTTGGTTGGACAGAACAATACAAGTTTATTTATTTCATATCATCTTTGTGCGCATCTCAAAACGTGAGGAGAAATTATTGTACATGATCAATAAGAACAGGTGGCTGGGTACCTGGTGGCTTTGCACGGCTCTCATTTAATTCGTAAGATTTAGATCCAAGTTCGTTTAACATACTGAGTAATGTTGGGCCTTCGAAGAGCAAGATTTTTTTTAGAGAACTGATATTGCGCGACGGGTACTGTAACGATTCTATAATGATATTATATAAAAATTGAAAACAGTATATACATATATATGAACTAAAAACAAATAGTATATAAAAATTCATTCGATAAAACAATATATATTTAAAAATAAATAAAAGCAGTATATACAAACATAAAAACTGAAAACAAACAGTATATAAAAATTCATTCGATAAATAATATATATTTAAAAAAATAAAAACGGTATATAGCGTATATAGAAATGCGAGAAAACAGTATATAACTTCAATTCGTCGCTACAGAGTCGTTGCAGTAACCCGGCGTGATTTCCAATTTTTCTTTTTTTTAAAATGTAGAATAAGACATATTAATAGTACTTAATTCTAAAAAAAAATCTTGTATGAGAGAGTTCCACATTATCTTTATTTGTTGAGCCATCACTACATAAATTAATACAATAGCCACGGGGATACAAAACAGCCACGGGCCGGGGCTATTGGTCTGAGCAACAGCCACGGGACCGGGCAGGAGACCAAGCTGTGGCATTTGACACCATTGATTCATTTCCTTTTCACAATAAGGCCTTCCATGCCTAGCTCACCCATCATTAGGAGTGCCTGTGGATCTGTCATTCACTACTTCCATTACCATTTTCCTGCGGCATACTATTCTCCGAAAGAGGTATACTTGACCCTGCCTTCAGGAGTTTGTTGTCATGGAGAGATTGGAAGAACTGGATATGTGTGTTGGAAATGTAGAAAGAAGTTGTGAGAGAACTTGCTAGGATGTTTGGCTTTATTATTATATTTTGCTGGTCATATATATTTAGAAAAAAATTACTACTCAATACTAGTTCTAAGTACTAAAAAAACACAAACAAGTTATGTATGTCAAGGAAAATTAGCAAAAAGCCAGTTTTATTCATATACTTTCACCACCATAAAAAAGGAACAAATAATGTCTCAATGTACCATTTACAAGAGGATAGGGATCAATGGAGACATTGTAAGGAAAGAAAAAAATTGCTCTTTTCATTAACTGATTGAATCATAATTATATCTGTTACATCCAATGTACATAACAAAATAAAGAAAAAAATACACAACTAAAAAAATTAAAGAAAATACGCACATAATATGATTTGAGAACCTATCTAAATAACACTCTTTAAAGTTGTAATACACTAAGAAAAACAACTAGCAAAGGGGACAGGAATCAATGGAGTCATTTGGAATCTAAAGAAGATGGAAAATAGAAACTCAGATAAGTTTTCTTCACATAAGAAAGATTAAGAAAAATGTTTGGCTTTTTTCTTGTTATCTTTGTTCTAAAAACCCATTCAAAAAGGTTGACTTACAATGAATGAAAAGGTATTCAACCCGATGCTTGATTAATGAATGAGTAAATAAGTAAAATATACTAATCAATCAAACAGTCCCTCCATTGACCTTAACAAGGCTATGGAGCTTCTAATAATGTCAGTAAAACTCAAAATCAATAATGGCTAAAAAGTAATGGTAAGAGCTAATAATACTAGAGCACCAAGTATAGAAATTAATTCAATACTTAATTGCACCTTGTATAGACAATAGACAACTAGCAAGACTTACGACTTACTGATCCATTAATGAATTCAATTATTTGACAGCTAAGACTCCATTCTACATGTTTAAACTTATTTCTTGGAAATGGTAACTACTCTGAAAATTAATATTCACAAACAGTTCGTTGTTCAAATAACTCTTCAAGGTCAACCCGAGATGCATACATCATGTTTCACACATAAAACGAATTGTTAAAATTGTCAATTTCCACTAATTAATTGTTTTATTCGATATCGGAAGAAAATTGAAGTCAACTAATTTGGTATGGCAAAATAAAATACATCAAAGCCTGTTAAAGCAGTAGAAAATGTAGATGTGTAATGAATGTACTGTATATGCATAAACCATGATTTACAATTTTGGAAGATGTCTCAACTCTCAACCGCCCAACAGTGAGGAAGGGAGACATGGAATCACGACACAAATATAAAGAATAAAAAACACGACTTAGATCTACCATGTAAAGTCATATACACTTGACATGTCGTAATGTTTGGGTGGAGAGAACGATACAAGTTTATTTTATTTCTTGCCATCTTTGTGCGAATCTCAAAACAAAAAAATATAGTTCATGACTCATGAGCAATAAGAACAGGCGGCTCTTAGGGTACAAGGTGGCTCTGCATGGCACTCATTTAATTTGTTAGATTTAGATCTAATTTTATGTTAACAAATAATAACTGTGTAATGTTGGGTGATTGGGTCCTTGAAGAACAACCAGATTATTTATATCAATCCTTCTTCGTCCCCATCTCATCTTGTGACAGAGAAATAACCCTTTTCAGAAAGAGAGATTTTTTTAAGTTAAAACAAAGAGCAAACATTATTGTGTATAATTATGAAGACAGATAAAACGTGATACGTGGTTGTTCTGTATAGCTGACACCACATGATTCTTGGATTGGTCCCCTCCCAAACTCACAATCCTCTCGTGTACACCTGACATTCAACTTTCTTATTTCAATTTTGTCTCTCTCTCCTCCTTAAATATAGTCATCTTCCCTCTTCTTGCTCAACTCAGATCTAAAGCTCAAAACAAAACAACACACAACTAAATCTACAGAAGAAGAAAATCTTTTACAAGTCGTCAAAAATGGTGCCTGGATTCAGCCGTTCAATCTCTCTTCCTCTCAGCCCCAACCACAAGGCAAACAAAAAAGCCTCACGTCATGTGAGGTCATTGAGTCTCCCTTGCTGCTCACATCCGCTCATCTCCCACCTAGAAGAACAAACCCGTGCCGTCCGATGTTGTGCTTCTAGTCCAGATCAAGCCACATCAACCTCCATTCAAGCAATCCTTACCCAGATTGAAACGCTCCAAACATCCTTAGAAAGTTTCCTAAGCCTAACTCAAATTCAAGAGACTTTACATGGATCTGAGTCAATTAATATTTTCCTTGATAACTTTCTTATCTTGGCTGATGTGTACGGCTCGTTCATATCATCAATTGTAAAATTGAAACAACACCAATCAGAGATTCAATCTGCCATCAGGCGAGGAGACAAAATCTCCCTGGCGAGCATTTTAAGATCACAAAGACGTGTTGAGAAGGAGATCTCTCAACTCACCTCTACTATAAAAACCACCACTAAGTGTAGGTCTCAAGGGCTTGCATTAAATGCTACAGAGGCTGAGATCATTGGGATCTTGATAGAAGCTATCAGTGCCACGTCTATTGCCTCTGTGACAGTCTTTAATGGAGTTGTGGCCATGTCAGCCTCTGCTTCCACAATGAAGAACGCGAGCTCTTTACAACTATTTAAGAAATTGAGTACTTCAAATTCAACAATTAAGTATAGGGGCTCGGAAGAGGAGTTTATTGCCATGGAGAGATTGGAAGAATTGGATTTCTGTATTGGAAATGTAGAAGCTAATTGTGAGCGGGTTTTTAGATATTTGATAAATTGTAGAGTTTCACTTCTTAATATTAGTTCATCTTTGTAAAAACAACGTAAAAACATTGTAGATAAAACAGAAAATTTTGGACAACTTTTTGTGTGCTGAGACGTTTGATTTCAGTATTATATTGCTTGCTGGTCATATATTGTTTGGCTTGAAATCTAATTGAAATTGTAGTTGGCAC
Organism: Juncus inflexus; assembly: GCA_024447665.1. NCBI lineage: Eukaryota > Viridiplantae > Streptophyta > Magnoliopsida > Poales > Juncaceae > Juncus > Juncus inflexus. The sequence continues at coordinate 1,659,741 of JAJHPC010000017.1, forward strand.
TTTAAAATGATATCCCACCGGGCTCCATTAACACAATACAGCGTTTATATTGATCGAATTTAGGAATGACTATTCAAAAGACGACCAATTTTATTAAAAAAAAGAAACAAGTTTTTAGTTTTAGTAAAAAAAAAAAAAAAAAAAAAAAGTTCTGCAATATTATCACCACCAAAAAAAAAATCTGAATTATTGATAAAAAAAATGAACCAGATCTGAATTCTGTTGTACTCTACTTGTAATGTTGGTCTTAGGAGAACAGGGCTGATCCTGTTATTTTCGTTGTCCAATCCCGAAATTGAATTGTTGCCCCGTTATAATGTCAACAAAAATAAAGAAAATGCAATATTAAGAATCGAAATGGTAATAATTAAATCAATAAAACTTGTGTTAAACATCTTTGTGTGCAACAAAAAAGAACTAACTAACATTAAAAGAATTGAAATAAAGGTTTCAAATCTCTTTTTCATTAATAGAGAAAATATTTCATTACTTATTTGCTAATATCCATATAACATATGTTCTTTCACCAATATAAAAGTTTTAGGCGTGAATTTGAAGAAAAATAATGTTAGATGAAATAACTTTTTATGATAATTACCTAATTGCTACATAAAAAAGAGATGAGAATTTGCATGCTCCATTTTTCTTTCTTTCTATAATTCACGGACGGGAGAGATATGTGATCTCTTTGCTATGAATTAAGGAGTTCGAATCTTCTGCTGCGAAGAACATCGGCCATCTGCTGTAATAAGTCTGAAACATTCAATATGTGGGCCCCACTGAAGTTGGAAGCAAGGGAGAAAGATTTTAACGGGGCACAAACTCCACTAAATCATCTGCTACTCCCATCATTTGAATAAAAGAAAAAATTACAAAAGAAACCTGCATTATTTCTAAATTTCGAAAAAGTCCTTGTGTAATATAATAATATAATATAATAAAATATTTTTAAATATAATTAGAAAAAAAATATATCAGAATTTTTTTTATTTAACAATTATTTACTGAAAAATAATATTTTTTATAAAGAATATTATTTTCTAAAAAAAAAATTCAATTTATAAAAAAATATTACTATAGAAACGTTAGGGTTTTTTGTTTTGGAATTATTTTCTAAAAAAAAAAATTTCGATTTATAAAAAATATTATTATAGAAAAAAATAGGGGGTTTTTTGTTTCGGAAAAATATTTATTTAACCACTATTTACCGAAAAATACTTTTTTTATAAAAATATTATTTTCTATAAAAAATATTTTTTTCAATTTATAAAAAATATTATTATAGAAAAGTTAGGTGGTTTTTGTTTCCTATAAAAATATATATTTAATAATTATTATAGAAAATATATATTTAATTATTATTTACTGAAAATATTTTTTATAAAAATATATTATTTTCTATAAAAAATATTTTTTCAATTTATAAAAAATATTATTATATAAAATTAGGGGGCAATTTTTTTTGGAAAAATATTTCTTTAACAATTATTTAAGCAAAAGTTTTTCAATTTATAAAAAATATTATTATAGAAAAGTTAGGGGGGTTTTTATTATATCATATTATTATGTTACACAAGGATCTTTTTCGAAATTTAGAAATAATGCGGGGTTCTTTTATAATTTTTTCTTTTATTCAAAGGATGGGATGATGGATGATTTAGTGGAGTTTGTGGCCCGTTAAAAAGTTTCTCCCTTGCTTCCAACTTCAGTGGGGCCCACATATGTTTCGGATTCATTGCAGCACGGATGGCCGATGTTCATCGCATCAGAAGATTCGAACTCAGAATTAAGATGCAGTCAACAGTCATGTAAAGTAGAGAAAGAAAGAGTTACCTATATATCAAATTTCCTTGTTGTTTTGCCCTCCATTTTATTGAACAAATGGAGGGGTATATGTATATTTGACTTCCAATAAATGTAGATAAAAATGAAGATAAAGTAACCACAAAATTTGACAGCTAAGAGCATTAAGTTCCGCAGGAATGCCAGGCCTTTTTCCTTTATATTTTTTATTTAATTTAACATGGACTTCGAGCTATATTATTAGATTTTTTTTATATATCATTATTTTCAAAAATAAATCAATACTTATCACTGTTTTAAAAATAATAGGGTAAATACTATTTCCGCCACTCCCAGTGGCGGAACAGACTTTGGCGGAACATGTACATTTTCAATTTTGCCAAAATCGGCCCATTTGGCGGGTTAAACATAATTAGTGTAAAAAAACTTGTTCCACCACTACTAGTGGCAAAACAGATTAAATAATTTTTTTACCTGCACTAATAGCTAAACATCGCTCAAGGATGGGCAATTAGCCTAAAAATTGAAGAATTAGACTGTTCGGCCACTATCTTTGGCCGAATATGTTCATATTTCTCCTGTTTCGCCACTAGGCCAAATTTGTTTTGTTCTCCCTGACTGAAAGAACTCAAAAAATACCCCTTGTTTCGCCATTCTCTCTGGCGAAACAGGTGCATATTTCTCCTGTTTCGCCAGTCTCACTCACGCACGTTTATTTAGAAGCTATTTCGAGTTCTGTAGATCATTTTGCTCTGATACCATTAAAGTTGTTACACCCCTGATCCAAATAAAGGACTGAAATGTAACAACCGCCAAAAGACATTTAAACCAACATCCACATAAATCAAAATAATCTCCAAACTACATTTATTAAGCTTAACAACAAAATAAGATTGAGACTATAAAGTTCTCATTTATTAAATACTAATTATTAAACTAAATTTTATTAAATTGTGACGTCTCTCCACCCACAACCCCAAGCTAATGATCCAAACCTGGGCACAAAATAAATATAAGGATGAGTACTGACTCAGTAAGGTGTGAAAAGAGACACAGCCGCATATACCAAAAAAGATAGAATATAATATATTGAGTTTAATATAAAATCAAGTAATATAAAATCAAGTAACCAAAAGTCATAAATATAATTTAGTATAATAATTATATAATAATTTTGAAAAATATATTTATTTCGGGATATTATCTTATTTTACTTACACACACAACACACACACTAGATCATGCTCTGTGGCATCGAGTACGCGCACAGATACAAGTCTTTCCGAGCTCGTTATTGGGTGATCGGCGGCCCTAGCTTCCACCTACTAAGTACGGCCTCTCACCTAGATCAACGGACCTGACTTCCACCTACCAAGTACGTGTATTCTCTACTTTTCACACATCTCACTATATCCCGTATCTTACTCAAAAGTATCTTTAAATTCTCATATTACTAAAATATTAATTTGAGCCATATAATCTCTATCTCATAATAAAAGTTATATATTAATTCAGTATTATTATTATAGATAATTATAATATATATACTATTTATACGGAAGAACAAATATAGCCAAAAGGGAAAGCATAGTACGTGGATCCCGTTTCGAGTCCGATTTATTTCAGGAGATACTAGAGCAGCAGCAGAGAACTAATGAGACATTAGTTCAGCTGATGAGGCAGCAAGGCTCTCAGCCACCGCAACAGCAAGCGCATCCTCAGGCTCGTCGTAGTAGTAGTGGTGGTGGGGGATCTAATAGTGGAATGAATGAGAGGTTGAGTCAATTTAAGAAGTTGGGTCCGAAGCCATTCTTTGGTACGACTGATCCAAGTAAGGCGTATGAGTGGATTCGTCATTCTGAAAAGACACTTGAGGTGATTGAGGCAACTGATGCGGAAAAGGTGAGGTTGGTTACCTTTATGTTATAAGGGAATGCGGATCATTGGTGATCTATGAAGAAGCAATCATTGGGTAATACTGTTGATTGGAAGGGTTTTAAAGGTGCATTTTTCGAGCAGTATTATCCATATTCGCTTCAGGAGAAAAAGGGACAGGAGTTTGCTAATTTGGCACAGGATGATATGTCTATGTTGGAGTATGAGAGGAAGTTTACTGAGTTGTCCCAGTTTGCACCACATGATGTCAGTAATGAAGCACAAAAGGTGTCGAAATTTGTTCGCGGGTTACGTCCTGACATAAAAGGGAGAGTGCGCGCTTTTCAGTGTAGTAGTTATGTGAGTGCAGTGGACAAGTCGGTTTTGGCCGAATGTGATGTTGAGGAGATTAGGCAGTATGAGGGGAGGTTCAAGTCACCTGGTAGGAGTTTCAAGAAGCAGAAGACTCTTCCACCAAAGAGGGACGACGTGGTCAAGCCACGACCTGATCAGTCTAGTTGTCATTTTTGTGGTTGGACCGGCCATTGGTCCAAGACGTGTCCTTTTGGGCAACCGGTGTGTTATTATTGTTATCGTCCAGGACACCTTGCAGTTAATTGTCAGAAGAGGAAGCAGCAGCAGAAACCTGTTTCCGCACGCATCTTTGCCCTCAACAATCAGGATGCTCAGGCTTCAGGTTCGATTATCCATACTGTAGTTAATATTTGCGATATTCCTGCTAGTGTGTTGATAGACCCTGGTTCGACGCATTCTTTTGTGTCTATTTTGTTTGTGGCGAAGTTGAGTAGGAGTCCAAGAACCTCTAGATAGCAGTCTTTTAGTTGGCACTCCAATGGGAGATTCTTTGTTAGCGGAGTTAGTATTTAGAGGTTGTGTGGTGAAAATTAGGGAGCAAGAATTGCTAGTCGATTTAGTTATCCTAGATTTTCAGGATTTCGATGCCATACTCGGTATGAATTGGCTATCCTCTTATCATGCCACAGTAGATTGCTTTCAAAAGGTCGTTACGTTCAATCCGTAGGGCAGCCACCATTTCAGCTTGCAACGGCAGAAGAAACTGGATACGTAGTTTTGTCAGCAATCCACGATACGCATTTATCCGACAAAAGTACTCAACACCAATTGGTAGTAGAGTCGGATAAATCTAAAGAACCGACAATTGAAGAGATAATAGTTGTTCGTGATTTTCCTTGATGTATTTCCTGATGATTTAATCGGTTTACCACCGGATAGGGAAATCGAGTTTACAATCGAGTTAATGGCTGGCACGACACGTATTTCGAAGCAACCATATCGCATGGCGCCAAAGGAGTTAGAAGAATTAAAGAAGCAATTGCAAGATTTGCTCGATAAAGGTTTCATTCGCCCAAGTGTGTCACCTTGGGGAGCACCCGTATTATTTGTGAAAAAGAAGGATGGTTCATTGCGACTCTGTGTTGATTACCGACAACTTAACCAAGTTACGGTAAAGAATAAATACCCACTTCCGCGAATCGATGATTTGTTTGATCAACTTCAAGGCTCGACGATTTACTCGAAGATTGATCTTCGGTCAGGTTATCATCAGTTAAAAATTAGGAAGGAGGATATTCCTAAGACAGCTTTTCGTACGAGATACGGTCATTATGAATATTTGGTGATGTCGTTCGGTTTAACGAATGCACCCGCAACTTTTATGGATTTAATGAATCATGTTTTTCACGAGTATTTAGATCGGTTTGTTATTGTCTTTATTGACAATATTTTGATTTACTCGAAGAGTCGAGAGGAGCACGCAATGCATTTGAGGCTTGTGTTGGAGGTTTTGAGAAAGGAGAAGTTGTATGCGAAATTAAGTAAATGTGAATTTTGGATTAATGAGGTATCTTTTCTTGGACATGTAATATCAGGTGAAGGTATCTCTGTAGATCCAAAGAAAGTAGAAGCGGTTCTCAACTGGAAGCGGCCTAGTAGTGTGACAGAAATACGTAGTTTTCTTGGTCTCGCAGGATATTACAGAAGATTTGTGGAGGGTGTTTCGAAGATTGCGTTACCGCTGACACGCTTGACTCAAAAGAAGGTGAAATTTATTTGGGATGAAAATTGCGAAAAGAGTTTTGCGGAATTAAAGACGAAATTAACTAGCGCACCAGTGTTAGTTATTCCTTCTAGTGGAGACGGTTTCGTAGTTTATAGTGATGCTTCGTATTGCGGTTTAGGATGCGTACTCATGCAAAATGGCAAAGTAGTAGCGTATGCGTCGCGGCAATTAAAGGAGCATGAAAAGAATTATCCGACGCACGATTTAGAATTAGCTGCTGTTATTTTTGCGTTAAAAATTTGGAGACATTATCTGTATGGTCAGAAGTTTGAAATCTTTACTGATCATAAGAGTTTGAAATATTTATTTACGCAAAAAGAGTTGAATATGCGGCAAAGGCGTTGGATGGATTTCTTGAAGGATTATGATTGCAGTATTAATTATCACCCCGGAAAGGCGAATGTGGTGGCAGACGCGTTAAGTAGGAATGTAGTAAGTTATAGCGCGCATATTTCAGTACGTAGATGGAATTTGATTTCAGCTCTTGGTGACTTAGGACTGAAAATTTTACCCGGGCAATCCCATGGATTTTTATCAGTTATGTGGGCGCAATCCGAGTTGGTAACAAGGATCAAAGAAGCGCAGCCGAATGATCCTTATTTGCAGTCAGTGCGCGATGACTTGGCTCATAATGAGAAATCAAAATTTCAAATTACGAATGACGATACGGTTAGGCTTCGTGGACGATTGTGTGTAGCTAATAATCATGAGTTGAGACAAGAATTACTTAAAGAAGCTCATAGATCAAAGTTTGCGATTCATCCCGGAAGTAATAAAATGTATCGGGATTTGCGTCAGCACTACTGGTGGAAAGGAATGAAAAGAGATATAGCTGAATTTGTTTCTAAATGTTTAGAATGTCAACAAATAAAGGCAGAACATAAACGACCTGCGGGATTATTACAGAATTTGGAGATACCAGAGTGGAAATGGGATCATATCACCATGGATTTTGTGACGGGTTTGCCAAGAGCGAGAAACGGCCATGATGCAATTTGGGTGATAGTCGATCGTTTGACAAAGTCAGCTCATTTTATCGCAATCAAGCAAACCGACAAGCTCGATAAATTGGCAGAATTGTATGAGAAGGAGATTGTAAGATTGCATGGAGTACCTGTTTCGATCATTTCTGATCGGGATCCCCGATTTACTTCCACATTTTGGAAGAGTTTGCACAAGGTACTCGGTACGCATTTGCATTTTAGTTCAGCGTATCATCCTCAGACAGATGGTCAATCTGAGAGAATAATTCAGACGCTAGAAGATTTATTGCGAGCTTGCGTGTTAGATTTTGGGGGTAGTTGGGATTCACATCTACACTTGACATAATTTGTTTATAACAATAGCTATCATTCGAGTGTTGGAATGGCTCCTTATGACGCACTTTATGGGAGGAAGTGTAGATTGCTAGTAAATTGGTTTGAGGTGGGCGAGAAGAAATTTCTTGGACCGGATATGATACAAGAAGAGGAGAAGAGAGTGCAGTTAATTCGTCAAAGATTCTTAACCGCACAAAGTAGGCAGAAAAGTTATGCAGATAAGAAGCGTCGACAAATTAAATTTGAGGACGGAGAACATGTGTTTTTGCGAGTATCACCTACAAAAGGTTGATAAGAAGTATTTTTGCAGTCGTTATACACTTACCAAAAGAAATTTATAACCCTAAACTTAACTACAATACAGTAGACAGTGGAAGTAGGGGTCGAACCACAGAGAGCTATTTAGACTAAAACTAGGTGAAAGGATTACTCCTCTAATGAAAACGGACTCGAACAAAAACAGAAAACTAAAATAAAGAGAAACCAATACCGTAAATAAAACCAAACACAAGACCTAAAACAAGACACACAATTGGGGGGGTTGTTGATTGGTTGATTGCAACAAAATGAAAGTAACAAATAAAGAGAAAACTTAAAGTAAAGACTAAGAGATGTGGTGGTTTTGTGAAATGAGGCATAGTTTCGTGTAGTGAATTTGTGTGTAACTTTATCCTTGATTATAATAATGAATTTGGAATTAATATCTTAAGTGCAGTAAGATGAGCTCTAACCGATAAATAACTCAAACGAAAAGATAGAATTTTAGTTTAGATGAGCTCGTAAATAAAAAAACTAACCTACTTGAATATCATAACCAATTCAATAGGCATCATTGGTTATTTAAACAAATCAAAACCTCCTAAACAATGAGCTTGTTCAGAACTGTTTAGTTCGTTATGAGTTATTTGCACTTGGCTATTATTCAAATTCTAATGGAAGCTATTGAGCAAAGCAACCAAAGAAATTTTGTGGCCCTTGTTAATTACTACTGAACATAGAATTGACCGAAATAAACTTAAAACAATTCATTGAGCATGAAAGATAATAAGTAAATAAAAACAGAATATAACCGTTCAAATGAAATTCATTATTAATGGTCTCAAAAGTTAAAACACAAAAACATAAACACTAACTATGCCTCGAAGGGCTTACTCGAAATACATGGAAAATAAAGAAAATAAAATATTGATAGAACCCATTAATGAAGCGTGGATGGAAGGGTGAAGCTTGCTTGACTTGCCCAACTCCAAGAGAGAGAATGATGAAGTTCAAAAGTTATTAGAATGGATGCCTTGCACCTGGTTATATAATCCTCTCAAAAGGTGATGAATGAAGATCCATGCAAAGAGTGTGAAGGAAGCATGACAAAGACATGAGGAGTGCATGCAAAGTGCATGAAAGATCTGTCCAGAAAATGGTCAATTTGGGTCTTGTAGACTTAGGAATTGGGCTCTGATGATATGGAATTAATTGTGGGCTTTGTTCTCTTCTTTCTAACGGTATATAGTATGTATATAGAGGGGGCCCAGATTGTGAGTTATGGCCGAAATACTGAGGCTGTGTTGGCAGGCCCGAGTCTTGATTATTATTTCCATCTTGTGCTCCAACATCTTTTCTCCAAGTTATGCTCCATCTAAATTGCACCTGAAATCACATAAATATCTCATCAGTAGTATCAACATTTAAGTTGTCATTATTATCCATATAAATAGAATATTAATACATATAATGGTGCAATATTACATATGTATAGGGTATAAAATGTGTATAATTAATGACTTATCAAATCACCCCACACTTAAACATTTGATCGTCCTCGAGCAAACATTATAACTTGTATTGGTAGATGGGTCCCATGTTTTTAACTCGCTCTTCACTTATATACCAGCCAATAATGATCTTTGGTCCCTTGTGTAAGATTCCATGCACCTTGGTGAAACTCGCACTCACTCTCTTTTTGTATAGTGGAATATGAATATGGAATATGTGGAGTGTCTCTCATAATAACTCTCAGTTCTCAGATGAATCATGATTTCCTACCTTGGTCGTGAGGGGAATTCTCAAGTTATGTTTGGTGGAATATGATGGAATTTGGTGGATAATACATATATATATATATACTACGTAATTGGTTTGCTTGTCTACTTCGCTACTTTCGGTCAAATTGTCACTTGGTTTTCTAAACTCATGCCTCTACTCTCCGAATAGATATCGCCTATACCTCTATCTTCTTGGAATAATGAACCTCCTAATGTGCATACCTCCTAGCACCTTCAGTCATCTGGCCCAAAATGTGTCAACCTAACTGCTGGCCTGAGATGTATGACTGGGATCCACTCTTTCTCACAAATCGGGTAAACTAAGGTTTAGGCCATGTACAAGGGGACAAGTTTGAGTCATGCAAATCTTTTTTTTTTTTTTTTTTTTTTTTTTTTTTTTTTTTGTTTTTAAAGATTGTGACTCAAATCTATTAGAATTATAGGGGCCTAACTTGCCTTTGTGTCAAAAATAGAGTTTACCCGAGAATCTACTCTCATAAGTTTGTCTCTAAGATGCATCTCCTCACGAATACACTCGGTGCACAAAGCTCATCTACTACATATAAGCCCTCAACTTCTGACACTAACCTCTACTTCCCGTCCCCTATCTTCTTATATAATGCCTAACCCTCCTTCTCCAAAACCAAGCAACAAAGTGACTTTAGAAGCTAATAGACTTGGATATTATTTATATATATACGAGATGATATAGTGGGTTATTATGGATATTATACTATAAACAACTTGAGTTCCGGGTCACGGTCCAATGGTAAGTCCTCACATAATTTCTCGCGCAAATCCCTAAATTATTGGCACTCAAACAACAAATCGAGTTCACCAGTGACAAAAGATCCCTAAAGTTTCACCACATTATTCAATACAAGTTACAGTTCTCTCTCAATCTTTTTGATTTTTAATTGGGCATTTTTTTTTAATTTGAGGCTTAAAAATGGGTTTTTATTATTATTTTTTATTTTTTATTTTTATTTTTTAACTACCTAACATGCAATAAAGACTCCACCCCACACTTAAACTTTTACTCGTCCTCGAGTAAAGTTAAGCACAAAGTAGTGATGCAATGCAAGAAAAAGAAAATAAACAAAGAAAAACACAACCTTTATTCGCAGGGTTGCCTCCCAGTAGCGCCTATTTTTAACGTCGTTGGCCCGACGTTTCCATCTCCTCAAGCAGTGGATGCTGGCTCTCCAAGCTCGTGAATGTCAATCCAGCTCGCATCGAAACTCTCATGAAACCGCTTCAGCCGGTGCCCGTTGACCTTGAAGACTTTCCCTGAATCCAGACCCTGAATTTCTGCTACACCATAATCGAACAATGTAAGAAAGGGCCCTATCCACCTACTTTGTAGCTTGCCCGGGTGTAATTTGAGTCTTGAGTTAAACAGCAACACCTTGTCACCCACTTTGAAATCCTTGTGGGAAAGCTTCCTGTCATGATATACCTTGGTCTTCTCCTTGAAGATTCGGGAATTCTCATATGCGTCATTTCGGATCTCCTCTAACTCTTGGATTTGCAACTTCCGGTTGAGTGCATCGTTTGGGTAATCTAGATGGCACTTCTTGATGGCCCAATAGGCTTTGTGCTCGAGTTCAACCGGAAGATGACAAGCCTTTCCATAGACTAGCCGATAAGGGGACATGCCTACAGGGGACTTGAACGCAGTCCTGTAAGCCCAGAGTGCGTCATTTAGCCGAAGACTCCAGTCTTTCCTGGTGGGGTTCACCACTTTCTCCAAAATGCCTTTGATCTCCCTATTCGAGAGCTCTGCTTGGCCATTGGTTTGAGGGTGGTAAGCTGTCGAGGTTTTATGTGTGACATGGTATTGCTTCCTTAATGCCTCGAAACTCCGGTTGCAGAAATGGGTTCCTCTATCACTGATGATGACTCTCGGGACCCCAAACCTACTAAAGATCTGGTCCTTGACAAAATCCACGACTGTTTTTGCATCTGCCCGTTTTGTGGCCTTGGCCTCAACCCACTTGGAGACATAATCAACTGCTAGGAGGATATACTCAAAGCCATTTGAGGGAGGAAAAGGTCCCATAAAGTCGATACCCCACACTTCGAAAACCTCACATGCAAGAATATACTTCATCGGTATCTCGTCTCTCTTGGTTAGTCCTCCCGTTCTCTGGCATCGCTCACATGACTTCACGAAGAAGTAAGCATCCTTATATAGAGTGGGCCAGAAGAAACCACACTCAAGGACCTTATGAGCTGTCTGCTTGGCGCCAAAGTGTCCTCCACACTCTAGAGAGTGACAAAACTCAAGAACGGATCTAACCTCATTATCGGGTATACATCGCCGAATAATCTGATCCGCGCAAATCCGAAAGAGGTAAGGCTCATCCCAAATATAAAATCGGGAATCATACCGAATTCTATCAGCCTGTGCACGTGTAAGATCCTCTGGTAGGTCTTTAGCCACCAAGTAATTCAATATATCAGCATACCATGGTGTATAGCCTTGCACGGCATAGAGATATTCCTCAGGGAAAAACTCTGATATTGGGGAACCCTCCTCAATACTCATAGGAAGGCGGCTAAGGTGATCTGCAACTAGATTCTCTGATCCTCGTTTATCTCTAATCTCCAAGTCGAACTCCTGGAGCAACAATATCCAACGAAGAAGTCTCGGCTTGGATTCCTTCTTCTTGAAAAGATGCCTCAACGCGGCATGGTCAGAGTATATAATCACCTTAACCCCTAAGAGATAGGACCTAAATTTCTCTAGTGCAAAAACAATGGCTAGCAGCTCTTTTTCTTTAGTTGTATAGTTGCACTGAGCATCGTCTAAGGTCCTGGAGGCATAAGAGATAACATGGGGTTCTCGCCCATCCCGCTGCCCAAGAACAGCTCCAACTGCCCTATCACTCGCATCGCATATAATCTCGAAAGGTAGATTCCAGTCGGGAGCTTTAATGATGGGGGCAGAACATAGTTTCTCCTTGAGAAGGTCGAACGCCGCTTTGCATTTCTCATTGAACTCAAAAGAAGCCTCTTTTTGGAGAAGAAGACAAAGAGGTTGAGGGATTTTTGAGAAATCTTTAATGAAACGCCTGTAAAATCCGGCATGACCGAGAAATGATCGAATATCCTTCACATTGGTTGGGTACGGAAGGGATCTAATGACATCGATCTTGGCTTTATCCACTTCAAGACCCCGAGAGGAAACCACATGGCCTAGGACTATGCCCTGATCTACCATGAAATGACATTTCTCATAATTCAGCACCAGATCAGTCTCTACGCACCTTTGAAGAATCTTCTTTAGGTTTCCCAGGCAGTCATCGAATGAATCACCATAGACGGTGAAATCATCCATGAAAACCTCAATAATTCGGGTGACATAATCAGAGAAGATGGACATCATACATCTCTGAAATGTACCGGGTTCGTTACACAACCCAAAGGGCATCCGCCTATAGGCAAAGGTGCCAAAAGGGCACGTGAAGGTGGTCTTTTCTTGATCCTCGGGGGCGATGGCTATTTGAAAGTAACCAGAGAAGCCATCTAAGAAGCAGTAATGGTGGCGCCCAGCAAGGCGCTCGAGCATCTGGTCAATGAAGGGAAGGGGGAAATGGTCTTTCCGGGTGGCAGTGTTTAATTTGCGATAATCAATGCATACTCGCCAGCCATTTTGTGCTCTCGTAGGAACTTTTTCACCATCCTGATTCTCAATTATCGTAATACCAGTTTTTTTGGGTACCACATGGATTGGTGATACCCATTGTGAATCAGAGATAGGGTATATGATTCCTGCATCAAAGAGTTTGATGATTTCTTTCTTGACCACTTCCATCATTGGAGGATTCAGCCTACGCTGAGGCTCACGGGATGGTTTAGATCCATCCTCCAACAATATACGATGCATACACGTAGAAGGGCTGATTCCCTTAATATCAGCCAGAGTCCATCCAATCGCAGTCTTGTGGTCCCTCAAGACATTAACTAACTTCTCTACCTGAGTAGCAGTGAGGCTACTAGAGATGATCACTGGAAGAGTATCTCCTTTACCCAAGTATGCGTACTTGAGATGAGCTGGTAGAGGTTTTAGGTCAAGAGAGGGGGGATTCACAATGGAAGGTTTGGTGGGCTCAAGAGAGGGTTTCAAGTCTATCAAGGGAGGAGGGGAGAAGAGGAAGAAGCCTCTCCAATGGCCAAGGCATATAGACTTTGAAGAAGGTCCTGCTCATCTGGAGAGAGATCAAGAATGGTCTCGAGCAGATCTATGAACTCAAAAGAGGAGAAGTTGTCGACACACTCATCAACTGGGTCGATGGTGCAAATAGCGGATACATTCCCGTCAGAAGGATGCTTGATAGCATCAAAGATGTTGAAAGAGATGTTCTCTCCGTCAAATTCCATAGAAAGAGTGTCATTGTGCACATCAATCTTGGTTCGGGCAGTTTTAAAGAAGGGTCTTCCCAGAAGAATGAGAGTCGAACTCGGTGAGCTATCAGACTCATCCATACGCAGAATATAGAAATCCGCGGGGAAGATAAGGCCATTGACCTTAACCAGGACATCCTCTATAACTCCCCCTCGGCACAGAAGTAGAACGATCGCCTAGTTGAAGGATCACCCCGGTCTTTTTCAAAGGTCCTAAACCGAGGGAAGAATAGATAGAAAAGGGCATGACATTGATAGATGCCCCAAGATCAAGCATGCACCGAGCAAATTCAAGGTGCCCAATGCTGCAAGGAATGGCAAACATGCCAGGGTCTTTTTGCTTCTCTGGAAGCTTCTTGCGAATAACCGCAAAGACATTCTCACCCATTGTTACTCTCTCATGACCATTTAGCTTTCTCTTATTCGTACACAAGTCCTTGAGAAATTTCGCATAGCGAGGGAATCTACGAATGTAATCGAGTAGTGGAATGTTTATTTCCACTTTCTTGAAAACCTCTAGGATATCTCTCTCTGCCTCATCCTTTTTAGTGTTAACCGCTAGACGGCTAGGAAAAGGGGCTCTAGGTTTATAAGGTGGTATTTCCTTGGGCTTTTCTTTCATCTTCTCGGATTCCGGCTTAATTACTTCAATCTCTCCTTCACCGTTCATGTTTCCCTTACTCCCTTCTATTTCTTTCCCACTTCTTAAGGTGATAGCACATGCATTCTCATGGGGGTTGAGAGTTTGAGAAGGAAGTTGTGAGGACCCCTGAGTTTTTAACTGGTTTAATTCAGAGGATATTTGAGCAATTTGGGTGCCCAGATGTGTTAGGGCACTTTTTGTATCCTTCTGAAAAGACGTAGTTGATGTGGCCAAGGAGGTCACAATGTCAGAAAGACTTTTCAAAGCAGGGTCAATTGGAGGTGAAGAAGAAGAAGAATTTTGATTATGGATTTGAGGAGGTTGTTGTTGGTTTCCTGGGTCACGCCATCTGAAGTTTGGGTGATCACGCCATCCAGGGTTGTACGTTTTGGAATAGGGATCATAATTACGGTTTTGACCCCCATTTGAATTTCCGTGTTGGTTTAGCTTGAAGATGCCGCAAGCTGTGGACGTGACTTTCTCCTCATCATGGAGTGTTGGGTACGCATCAGTGGTGTGTCCTGTCTGAGTACAGGCACCACATGCTTTTACTTCCATTTTGGTTCCCATGAATGACGCCATCATATTAGCCAAGCTATCTAATTTGGCGTCCATACCATTCACTCGCTTCTCCAAATCACAGTCTCTAATCTCACTAACTCCCCTAAGTTGAGATCTGGTTCTACTAGATTGGGCATTTTTTGCCATGGTTTCTATCAAGGTTCGTGCTTGCCTAACGGTTTTATCTATGAAAGCACCCCCACTAGCAGAATCTACATTATCCCTAGTCTCTTGAAGCATCCCATCATACAAGTGTTGAATCAAGAGATTCTCCGGAACTTGATGGTTGGGACATTTTGCACACAACTTCGGAAGCGATCATAGTACTCGTAGAGGGTTTCCCCTACTTCTTGTTGAATACTACAAATCTGCTTCCTAATAGAAGCGGTAAGAGAGACAGGAAAATACTTGTCTAGAAACAACTTTTGAAGTTCTACCCAAGTTGTTGGAAAAGGTGCTAGATGGTAGTACCAGTCCTTTCTTTGGTCCTCGAAGACTGTATGAAAACAGTCGCAGCTTGTAAGGACCTTCATCTTCAATCTCCGCTGGCATCATTGTTGCGGTGATATGGTTGAACTCCCGCATGTGGGAGTGCGGGTCCTCTCCAGTACTCCCATTGAAGGTCGGTAATAATTGAAGAAAACCCGTATGGATCTTCAAATTCGGGACCGGTAGTAATACAATACTATACTGGTTGGTAGCAAAATCAAAGGTAGACAAGTCCCTAAGTGTCCTATCCTCAAAATTAGCCATGACTGTAGTATTACCTCTTGTAGCGTGAGGAGGAGCTGGTGGAGTAGGAGGTTCGCTTTCGCTGTCCAAGTTCTCCACCTTTTCAGTTTCTTCGGCTGCTTTCGGTGTTTCCGGAATTGCTCTTCTTCGCTCCAGGTGTGTTCTCTCAATCTCCGGATCTAATGGTGCAAGTGGAAGATTAGAACTACGAGTAGCTTTCATGAACTGGAATCAAGTGTAAGAGAGAGAATTAGTGAATGCAAGTAATGCAGATTCAAAGTGAAAATAAATAGTATGACTGACTCTGACAAAAAGTGAAAAAGATAACAAAGGTAACGAAAGTGTGACTCTGACAAAAAGTAAAAAAAATGTGACTGACAAAAAGTAAAACGAATTTGGTTTACTCGACACAAAAGCGAGACTACCGTACTACACAAGAGAAGTGTGAATATTGACCTAGACTAGTCGCGTTGCTAGCTCCCCAAGCAACGGCGCCATTTTGATAAGAAGTATTTTTGCAGTCGTTATACACTTACCAAAAGAAATTTATAACCCTAAACTTAACTACAATACAGTAGCAAGTGGAAGTAGGGGTCGAACCACGAGAGAGCTATTTAGACTAAAACTAGGTGAAAGGATTACTCCTCTAATGAAAACGGACTCGAACAAAAACAGAAAACTAAAATAAAGAGAAACCAATACCGTAAATAAAACCAAACACAAGACCTAAAACAAGACACACAATTGGGGGGGTTGTTGATTGGTTGATTGCAACAAAATGAAAGTAACAAATAAAGAGAAAACTTAAAGTAAAGACTAAGAGATGTGGTGGTTTTGTGAAATGAGGCATAGTTTCGTGTAGTGAATTTGTGTGTAACTTTATCCTTGATTATAATAATGAATTTAGAATTAATATCTTAAGTGCAGTAAGATGAGCTCTAACCGATAAATAACTCAAACGAAAAGATATAATTTTAGTTTAGATGAGCTCGTAAATAAAAAAACTAACCTACTTGAATATCATAACCAATTCAATAGGCATCATTGGTTATTTAAACAAATCAAAACCTCCTAAACAATGAGCTTGTTCAGAACTGTTTAGTTCGTTATGAGTTATTTGCACTTGGCTATTATTCAAATTCTAATGGAAGCTATTGAGCAAAGCAACCAAAGGAATTTTGTGGCCCTTGTTAATTACTACTGAACATAGAATTGACCGAAATAAACTTAAAACAATTCATTGAGCATGAAAGATAATAAGTAAATAAAAGCAGAATATAACCGTTCAAATGAAATTCATTATTAATGGTCTCAAAAGTTAAAACACAAAAACATAAACACTAACTATGCCTCGAAGGGCTTACTCGAAATACATGGAAAATAAAGAAAATAAAATATTGATAGAACCCATTAATGAAGCGTGGATGGAAGGGTGAAGCTTGCTTGACTTGCCCAACTCCAAGAGAGAGAATGATGAAGTTCAAAAGTTATTAGAATGGATGCCTTGCACCTGGTTATATAATCCTCTCAAAAGGTGATGAATGAAGATCCATGCAAAGAGTGTGAAGGAAGCATGACAAAGACATGAGGAGTGCATGCAAAGTGCATGAAAGATCTGTCCAGAAAATGGTCAATTTGGGTCTTGTAGACTTAGGAATTGGGCTCTGATGATATGGAATTAATTGTGGGATTTGTTCTCTTCTTTCCAACGGTATATAGTATGTATATAGAGGGGGCCCAGATTGTGAGTTATGGCCGAAATACTGAGGCTGTGTCGGCAGGCCCGAGTCTTGATTATTATTTCCATCTTGTGCTCCAACATCTTTTCTCCAAGTTATGCTCCATCTAAATTGCACCTGAAATCACATAAATATCTCATCAGTAGTATCAACATTCAAGTTGTCATTATTATCCATATAAATAGAATATTAATACATATAATGGTGCAATATTACATATGTATAGGGTATAAAATGTGTATAATTAATGACTTATCAAAGGTGTTATGCATTTTGGAAAGAAAGGCAAGTTATCGCCTAGATATATAGGTCCATTCGAGATACTGGAGAAGATTGGACCGGTAGCATTCAGGCTTGCTTTACCTCCAGTTTTGGCGGGTGTGCATAATGTTTTTTATATTTCAATGTTAAGGAAATATGTACCGGATGCGTCACATGTACTTGCTCCACCAATTTTTGAATTGAGAGAGGATGCGACATATGTTGAGAAGCCATTAGAGATTTTAGATCGGAAGGAACATGTGTTAAGAGATAAGGTTATAGCGCTTGTTAAAGTACGTTGGCAGCACCATTCTCCTCGAGAGGCGACATGGGAACGTGAAGAAGAAGTGAAGAAGAAATATCCGGAACTTTTCATATCGCAGGTACATAGAATTTCGAGGACGAAATTTCCTTAAGGAGGGAAGAATGTTATAATAAAAAGAAAATGGAATTGAAAAAAAAAAAAAATCAAAGAGGTGCTTGTGTTAGAATGGAGAGACCTTTTCACACTATCAAATATTTCATCCAAATATTCATTTCATTTTTTTTTACGAGCCAGTGGAGTTGTAAAGGGTGGCCCAATTCTTTATATTATTTGGATACATATTAATCTCTCTCAAAAACAAGATAACTCAAAATACTATATTATCCTCTTTCTCTTCATAGGAAGAGGAAGAGCTTGTAGAGAGAGAGGAGAGACTCGCATCTGGTGAGAGAGCACGAGGAGAAGCTAATCAAGTGGAGAGAAGGTCGGTTCGGAGGCCGGCGTCACCAGAATTTGAGTACCGGAGAAGGAGTAGTCGCCGAAATCACAATTCTTGAGCTTTTTGAGGTAATAGCTCAGATTTATCCTCAATATGAGTTGGAAACTCTGATATTGCCATTAAAATCGGATTTGAATCTCGCAATAATGGAAACCTAGTTTCGGGGTTAAGTTGAAACTGAGTGGAGAGATTGGGAAATTGATTTTTTTGTCGGTATAGTGAGGTTGGGGATGGTACGGGCGTTTGAATGGTGGCGTTCCGGCCATCTATTGGCTGCACTATTGGGGAGAGATGAGAGCTTGGGTAGGGTTTCGGTTTGGTGAAGAAATGGAAAGGAGGAGGCGAAAGAGGAAGAAAGGAGGAGAGAGAATTAAGCTGTTTGGCCTTATCGGGTCGGGTACGGGTCTTGACGGGTCGGATTCTCAATTATAGGGATTATGATTCAATAAGCAAATATCCAATAAGCTTTAATTAAAATATGTTTGGGCCGAGAGTTATTGGGCTGGATTTTAATATTTAAATGGATTATTATTTAACTAAGAAAAATGTATGGGCCAAATTTAATATGCTGAATTTTAATACTTATTGGGCTGAGAATAATTAATGAGTTGGATTTAATTGTGGAGTTGGGCCATGATTAATTAAATTTAAATGGATTAGGCCTTCTACTTATAATGATCCAATTAATTAATAGTGGGATTAATAAGCTTTTAGGCCAAGATAAAATACATGGCTGAGTATTTGAGTATTTAGTTATTTTATTTTATTCAGTAGGTATCAGTAGAATTAGATCAGTTTTAGACTGACATGTCTGATCAGTAGAATTGGATCAGTAAAATATTCATAACTTCTCCATTCAGTATCCGTTTTCAGTGTTCTTGTAGTCGTTAGAAAATATATTCCGAGACAATTTTAATGGTAGTAATTAAAAGATCTTATTATTTAATTATTTATTTATTTACTTATTTATTTATTTATTTATTTTTCAATATATTATATAAATGTAGTTATTTTCAGTAGAATATGTAATCAGTGGTAAATCTTGTCGTATAAATATTAGTGGTAGAAAAATATTATTTTTATACAAGTGGATGAGGAAGACACATGTACGGACATTTTTAGTGGGCCTGGTACCAGAGAGCAATTTTTGGGTCGCTCCCGAAACTTGCAAACTGTTAGACGTGACAGTACAGTCTCCTCGGGTGGTTAGAGGGGGCGTGTTTCCACTATGGCAAAGTTGGAGACACCACTCTCGTGTGGTTGAGAGTGCAACAGACTGACTTATCTCAAGTAGATCCGAGATTGCAGTCTATGAGCGGGTCTCGTGTGGTTGCCAACCTTATCGTAGTTTTTAAATATACCTATATGTATATTTCCAGTAGTACCACTTATATTATAAAAGTAGTAATTTTTATAGCAAGTGGTAGTTCTTATAAGTGGTGGCAGTGTTTCGTAGAAGTGTAGTATTTATCATTCCAGTAGGGTAGTAGCTGTAGTAGTGGATAATATTTTATTATCTGACTTTTCTGACGCTCAGCCAATATTCCCAGGTAGCGCTTGAGGCAGGAGGTGGTGGCATACGTAGATTCTCTTGAGAGCGTAGCAGAGAGCGCCAGCACTAGTGTATATTTTTATCTAGTAGTCGTAGTTGTATTTATAGTTTGTAGATCTTGTTTTTAGTTTTACATGGTGAGAGCTGGTTTATATTGTTTTGACTCTTGCTATTGCTCTATATATATATCTATATGTGTTGTGCATGATGATTTTGGGTCGTGACATTTATCATGTGATGAAATGGTATGCATTTATAATTCGGTTCGGTTTAATCGAATGAACCGATATAAAATTCGGTTTATTCGGTTTTAATCTATTTTGGTTTGGTTCGGTTACAAGTTGGCCCGGTTCGGTTTTGTTCGGTTTAGTCTTGTTCGGTTCGGTTTGAGCAAACCGAACCGAATGAGCACCCCTAGGTCCAAGTCGAAAAAATATGGGGGTTGCGTGTTATTATTACAATTATGGGCATAGATGCATTTTCCTGCTCTTCAACCGGATGCTCGGTTGACCCATGAAAGAGTGAATATGTATAAAAATCCGGATTATAATGATACAGTTGGAATATTGTTTATTGATGCTACTAGCAGAGACGATAGGACGTACAACCATTTGCTGTCACGTCGGGACTTGTTCGACAGTCAGTCAGCAGATGCGGTGGATTGGGCACCTTACGAAGAATTCCGCTCGAGACTGCCACTCATTTGTGGTAAAGAAAGAGATACTTGCTTACTTTATTTGTGATTGATTTATATGTGGATTGTCAAGTGTGTTCGCCCTCAGATGGGTGATGCGAGAATTTGGATATCAATAGAACCCCACCCCCTTTCCCTCCCCCCCTCTAACCAAAAAAAAGAGGCACCCGTATATGACGAAGAATTGCACGACTGAAAAAAAGGCTGTGGAGATTCACGAGAAGTGGGTGTATCTGTGGGAGAGTAAATGGCTACGAGCCCCGAAGCGTAAGCCGCCACTGTATGATTCAAGCCAAATTGACACATACATGAGGTGGTATTACAGTGTGTCTAATCCGATAGTGCAGTCTCAGGTTCCGCACCGTACGATAACATACAGCCCTATTATTCCCGACAAAAGAGCCGCGGTAAATATTTTGTATATATATTTTTCGTAATATTTTCCATAATTTTTTTAAGGTTAAAATAATAAATATTTTTCTAAAAGCAAAAAGCGTGAGAGATGGAGCCAGCATAGGATTCGAAATGTTTAGAGAGATTGGTTCGACGAGTTTAACAGAAATAAAAGCCGGCATAAAGAAGTAGTTATAATTCACGAATATGTCATTGGAGCAGCTTAATAAATTTAACGAGGGAGATGAATGAATATTCTAGATACCGCAGAGGGAGGAGAAGGAGGAGAAGAGGATGGTGGAGAAGACTTCAGTCAACTCACTCAGAATCAAACTCAGACTCCTCAGATGATGACTCGAGTGGCGCGAAAGAGGAGCAGCCGGCAGAGATCGTTAGGTTTTATTGTGTTAGGGTTTAGTATTTTAGGGTTTATTATGTTATGGTTTATTATGTTATGATTGCTTATATTAGGATTTGTTATTTTATGGTTATTATGTTAGGATTTGTTATGTTATGGTTTATTATGTTAGAGTTTATTATGTTTGGGATTGTGTTTATTACGCTTGTTACTCAGATGTTTTAGAAGGAAATCAAATACCAACATATATAATACAAGTTATTAAAGGAGAACAACATACTACAAGTTCTTAAATAAAAATGACATAACACACGTTCTTAGAAACAACACAACACAAGTCATAAATAAAACAACATAATACAATTCTAATAAAACAATATAACCAGTTTAGGGTTCCATTCTATATCGGCCTCCACCCCTTTGCGTGCATCTTGGTACAGTGTGTCCGGGTAATTTGCAAACACTGCAATTCTTGCATTTTTTTCAGTCAGGGAGAATAAAAAAATTTGGCCTGTTCCACCACTAATAGTGACGGAACAGGAGAAATATGAACCTGTTCCGCCAGAGATAGTGGCGGAACAGTATAATTCTTCAATTTTTAGGCTAATTGCTCATCCATGAGCGATGTTTAGCTGTTAGTGCAGGTAAAAAAATTATTTAATCTGTTCCGCCACTACTAGTGGCGGAATAAGATTTTTTATACTAATTAATCATGTTTAACCCGCTAAATGGGCCGATTTTTATAAATTTGAAAATGTACATGTTCCGCCATCAAAGTTTGTTCTGCCACTGAGAGTGACGGAAATGGTAGTTACCCCATTATTTTCAAAACAGTGGCAAGTATTAATTTATTTTTGAAAATAATGGTATATTAAAAAAAACATACTATTAGACTATATAACAAATAGATTACATTTAGATTTTTGTTGCCTTCGGTATTGTCCGAGCCGACAGACTTACTGTGCTTATATCCATGATGGGCCTGGTGGAGAACATGGCAAACATTATTCCGTGCTTTCTCCAAGAATATCATGCAGGTTGTGCAATACTAAGACGAGCACGACTCCATTCGCAAGTTAGATTTCTAATATAAACTATAAGAACCATGATACACCGGGTTGTGCTAAAAAAACTATTTTCATAAACATAGTAAATATTAAAATACAATATTGTTTATCTTTTATTAAAACAATTGTGTAGAAATTAGTTCAAGATTATTGGGTCTCAAAAGACATGCACAAAATATCGTAGCACTACTAAACAAATAGCTTATAGGGGCGGTTTTGTATCTATTTAGTGGTGGCTTAAACTGTTGCAATCTAATATAGTGGCAGTTCAGTGTCCACCACATAAGCCGTCACTACTAGTTGCAGGACTGATGATTAGAAATAAACATGATGATTAAAATTTTAATTCTATGTGTTATTCTAAAATATTAGATGGTCAATAAAAAATTATAAATACATTCAAATTGTAGGATTAGTGCTCTAAGCCAAATGCATTTGTGCTAAGAAATTGATTATATATTAAAACGCTATTATTTATTCAATAAAAATTGTTTCTTATATATCTGTGTGTATGGGTTGTGAATATACATTTACATATCTTATATCAATCATAAATGACACTTCGCGTTCACGTCATCAGAATACGTGATTCTGATAGTAGAAATGTGAACCAACGAATGACATTCTAAACTGTCCCTAGTAATATGTAGGATGTTTATAGAGATAAATATACTTCAGGTAAGAAGCTACATATCCACACAAGTATATCCGCATGCTGGATGATCATGTTCTGCTGATCATGGATATAGGAATGTCAAGTCTGGAATATAGGTACGTGTTCGAGAACACATACTGGATTGACCATACTATGAGAATCTACATGGTATATGTCATTAGTGATTCTCATATAAATAGCGTGCTTGTTCCTACGACCTGAGGTCACCATGGATTCCTGTATGTGAAACTGCATACATTAATATGATCCTACGTCATCCGTAATGGAATGATGATTGGGGTCATTGTTAGGTATGCACTGAATCATGATGAGGAATGTGAGTGATCAAGATGGGATTTGTTCCACTCGTCAAGAGGGTAATATCTCTGGGGCCCCTGATGAACTAGGATTGAAGGAAATGCATGGTCATGCTCAAAATGGATTAACATGTGCGTTAATATCATTTTGTACTTACTCAGTCTAATTTTCGATCAGGAAAGAGGCGTTGATCAAACTCAAGGATGACATTATCCATTCCTTGTGATCAACATGTATATCATAGAATAAAAGTAATAAGTATTTATCTATTTGGTTAGGTTATGATCGCCGATCATTTACTTAATTTGGATATTCATAATATCTTGCTAGAGATCGCTTATGATTTACAGACTTAGAGTTTGTTGCCAACATAACTTAAACCTACAAGGTCACGCACAAAAAACAAATAAAAGGGTTTAGAAAATCAAAGCATGTTGATTTTAATTATCTTCTTTTAAGAATTAGATGCAAATATAATTGTTATATTATTTGCAAAATTATTTGGGCCATGCCGTATTTTGTAGTCACCATGAGATGGTATTTGACAAGCCAAACGGTTTGATATACATGAAAATAATGAGTGCATGGAATATGTGGGTATATCAGTGAATATAAGGAAATTATGTCTAGATGATACGATGTACATGACTTACCTGATTCATGCCTTGAATAAATATATGGTAATCATATCATAAGTATTGTACATATAATCTGCCTAATATCCCTTTCCATACATAAATATAAGGAGACCGTGCCATGCAAGAAATCATGAAAATAAGGAAATAATGTATTTCCATGTATTATAATGGCACATGTAGCAGATGAACATTTCCATGTATATGGTCGGCAAATCACTATATATATAGATGTATAGGTGACTGGCTGAGAGATAGAGAAATATTTTTCATATTCTCTGCCGAATAATTATTCTCAATCTCTGCCAAATATAATTCCACATATTTTGCAATAAAAGAATAATTAGAGAGAAATTGTATTAGCATACGGTTTCCACTTGGTCTGTCTGTTTGTTCATGTGGATACGAATAGAGGTCTTCTTGTCTTGGATATTCACAAGCGATCTACACCTAACCTAGGAAGTTAAACGAAGATCGAGGAGTCGAGCTTCGCGTTGGAAGGAGAAGAAAGAAAGGCGGAAACTCGTTCATACCTACATTCGTTTCTCTCTCGTCGATCAAGAAAGATCTGAGATTTAAATTTTAATTACGTAATCTCGTACTTTTATTCCCTCAACAATGATCCCAGGGAGGGTTGAATCCACAGGTTCCGCTGTGCATGTAATGTACATGGCTATGGATTACCCAACAGTGGCATCAAAGCGTTCATTAAGGAAATAATCGTCGATTATATATTTAAAATTTAGTAAATTCTAGTATAATAAATTTTAGGGTTTTGCAAATATTATTTCAAAACATCACGGTCACACAATGGACTCCATTCGGACAGGAAGAAAAATACCTTAGAAACAGTTATACATGTGATGTATAAATTGGTGAAAGAATAAAGCATTAGATGCTGAAATTTTACATATGCCGGAATTATTCCGGCCAACCGGAACAAAAGTTGCGGTTGGCCGGAGATAAAATTTTGCATATGCTGGCATTTTCCGGCCACCGGAACACAATTTTCGGTCGGCCGGAACTAATGTTTGAATTGTTCCGGCCAACCGGAACACAGGTTCCAGTCGGCTGGAACTCTGGCGGCTGGAAGAGTTTGCTTATCGAAACTTGCCATTCTTTCACCCTCTCTCTAGCATAAATAGAGGGGCATTCCCCCTCTATTAGACACATAATTAGTAGCCCTAGAGGCAGCCGTAATACTAAGAGAGAGAGAGAGTCTTGTGAGTGTAATTTCGGAAAGTATTTCCGGACTCATCTAGCCGAGTCCGGTAATTTCGTCTGTCTGAAATTCGCGTAGATACGAATAGAGATCTCCTACTTTGGAGATAAGCAAGCGATCAGTTCTTCATCCCTAGGAGAAGGAAAGAGGTTTGCGAAGTCGAGATTCAGGAAGGAGAAGGTTGCACGTCAGAAAAGTTTAGACCTACATCCGTTTTTCGTCTCACGGATCAAGAAGATCCGAGGTATAAATTTTAATGGCTAATCTCGTACTTTTATTCCCTTAACGTAGATCCTAGGGTGGGTTAATCCATAGGTTCCGCTGCGCCTGTAACGTACATGGCTATGGATTTCCCAACAAATACGTTAAAGATGACACGGAGATAGCTTGTCTCATGCTAGCGACTATGACCGCCGAGCTTCAGAAGCAACTGGAGGACATGGGTGCTTACGATATGATCGTAACTCTCAAGGAAATGTTCCAAGAGCAGGCTAGAGTTGAGCACTACAAAGCGACCGTCTCTCTGACTGACACGAAGATGGTTGAAGGTTCATCTGTGAGTGCTCATGTACTCAAGATGAAGAGCTATCTTGATCAATTGGAGAGGCTCTGTTCAGCTATGCCCAGAGAATTGGCTGTTGACATAATTCTCGTGTCGTTGCCTCCAAGTTTTAAGCAATTCATAGAGAAAGGGTAAAGGCAAGGTGTTCCCAAACCTAAGATCAATAAAGACAAGGAGGGAGTTTGCTTCCATTACAATGAGGTAGGCCATTGGAAGAGAAACTCTATCATGACGAAATCAAGAAGGGTAGTGTGATAACCGCTTCAGGTATTTTTGTTATTGAAACTAATTCACCTACTCCTAAATCTTGGGTATTGGATACTGGATGTGGTACTCACATTTGTAATGATGTGCAGGGACTATAAAGAAGTAGAAGATTATCTAAGGGCGAAGTCAACCTGCGTGTGGGAAATTGAGCAAGAGTTGTTGCATTAGCCGTAGGAACTTATTTATTGACTTTGCCTAGTGGACTTGTATTAGTATTTCATAATTATTATTTTGTACCAGCTATGAGCAGAAATATTATTTCTATTTCTAGTCTAGTTTTGTATGATTATAAATTTGTTATTGAGAAAAATAATTGTTCTATCTTAAAGGATAATCTCTTCTATGGAAATGTTATATTAGAAAGAGGTCTTTAGGAGCTAGATCTTAAGAAAGAGAATTATTAGTCCATATATAACATTAACACTAAACGATTCAAACCGAATGACTCAAATATGACATACCTCTGGCACTGTCGCATAGACCATATAAATGAGAAACACATTTCTAAACTCCACTCTCATGGACTTTTAGATTCATTTGATTTGGAATCATTTGAGACGTGCGAGTCTTGTTTACTTGGCAAGATGACTAAGAAACCCTTCACAAAGTTGGTGAAAGGGTCAATGACTTATTGGAACTCATACATACTGATGTATGTGGACCAATGAGTACGCCACCTAGAGGTGGGTATCGGTACTTCATAACTTTCATGGACGACTTCAGTAGATATGGTTATGTCTACCTACTGAAGCACAAGTCTGAATCCTTTGAAGTGTTCAAAGAATTTAAAAATGAAGTACAAAATCAACTTGGCAAGAAGATTAAAGCACTTCAATCTGATCAACGAGGTGAATATCTGAGTCAGGAATTTGAGGATCTTCTCAGAGAATTTGGAATAGTTTCACAACTGACTCCTCTAGGAACTCCTCAGTGGAATGGAGTGTCCGACAGGAGGAATCGAACCTTATTGGATATGGTTCGATCGATGATGAGTCAAATGAGTCTTTCAATGTCTTTCTGGGGTTACGCTCTTGAGACTGCCGCATTGATACTGAACATGATTCCATCCAAAGCAGTTCAAAAGACGCCATATGAGATGTGGACGGGGAAAAGCCCCAAGTTGTCTTTTCTTAAAATTTGGGGATGTGAGACTTATGTCAAACATCAGTTTCCCGATAAACTCGGACCCAAATCTGATAAGTGCCTGTTTGTGGGATATCCTATGGAAACTGAAGGATATTACTTTTATCACCCATCGGAGAAAAAAAATGTTTGTTTCTCATAATGGAGCCATCTTGGAAAGAGAGTATGTCTCTATGAGAAGTAACTCGAAGAAATTCGAGACCCACCTATAGTCGCATAACCTATGATGGAGGAACAAACAAGCTCTCAAGGAGTTGGTGCGCTTGAAACACAACAGACTCAATGTAGATCTAGTAGGATCTGCCATGAGCCCGAGAGATACGGATTTCTCATGTCTAATGATGATGATGTGACATTCATAGATGATGAACCCACGTCCTACCAAGATGCTATGAAGAGTCCCGACTCTCAGAAATGGTTAGAGGCCATGAGAGATCCATGCAAGACCATCAAGTTTGGAATTTGATTAATCCATCTGAAGGCTTGAAGACCATCAGATGTAAGTGGGTCTTCAAGAAGAAGACCCACGTGGATGGAAAGGTACAAACCTACAAAGCAAGGTTTATGGCGAAAAAGGTTTCAAACAAGTTCACGGTATTGACTATGACGAAACTTTCTCACCTGTAGCTATGCTTAAATCCATCAGAATTCTATTAGCCATAGCACCATATTATGGTTATGAAATATATCAAATGGATGTCAAAACAGCTTTCCTAAACGGAAATCTGACCAAGGATGTGCATATGATGCAACCCGAGGGTTTTGTCGATCCTAAGAATTCTGGTAAGGCTTGCAAGCTTCCGAAATCCATCTATGGATGGAAGCAAGCGTCTCGAAGTTAGAACCTTCATTTTGATGAAGTCATCAAAAGTTTTTGTTTTACCAAAAGTGAAGGTGAGCATTGTATTTACATGAAGTTCAGTGTGAGCACGGTAGTATTCCTGGTGCTTTATGTAAATCATATATTACTTATGGGAAATGACGTCCCAATATTATTGAACGTCAAGAAATGGTTGGGAGATCATTTCTCGATGAAAGACCTAGGAGAAGCCTCTTACGTGCAAGGAATCATGATCTATAGAGATAGATCTAGAAGTCTTATAGGTCTGAGTCAAAGTACATACATAGATAAGGTCATGAAACGGTTTAGAATGCAAGAATCCAATAAAGGATTTTTGCCCTTGTCACATGACGTTTCTCCCAGTAAGATACAATGTCCTACAAGTGAGAAGGAACGAAGACGCATGAATAAGATCCCATATGCTTCGGCTATAGGATCTATCATATATGCCATGATATGTACTAGACCATATGTGTCATACTCATTGAGCACAACAAGCAGATTTCAGTCTAATCCAGGTGAAAGACACTAAATAGCTATTCCTAGTCTATGGAGGTCTGGAAGGCGAGCTCGCTGTAAAGGGTTACACCAATGCAAGCTTCCAGATAGACTCAGACGACTTTAGATCGCAATCAGATTATTTATTTTGCCTAAATGGAGGTGCAGTGACATGGAAGAGTTCCAAGCAATATACTGTAGCAGATTCTTCAACGGAAGCAGAAGCGGCTAAAGAAGCTATTTCGATAAAGAACAATTTTGGAGGAGCTAAGAGTAGTCCCGAGCATCTCGGAACCAGTGGATCTATATTGTGACAACAATGGAGCGATCGCACAAGCAAAGGAACCGAGATCTCACTAAAAGTCCAAGCACATACTGCGACGCTTCCATCTGATCAGAGAGATCATACAAAGGGGTGATGTTGTTAAAATTTGTAGAGTGTCATCGGACGACAATGTCGCCGATCCATTAACTAAACAACTCCCGCAAGCGAAGCATGAGGATCATATTAGGTCTATGGGCATAAGATGCTTAAAGTTGGCCTAGTGCAAGTGGAAAACTGTAGGATTAGTGCCCTAGGCCAAATATATTTGTGCTAGGAAATGGATTATGTATTAAGACATTATTTATTCAATAAACGTTGTTTCTTATATAGCTGTGTGTATGGGTTGTGAATGCAAATCTTATATCAACCAAGAATGACACTTCGGGTTCACGTCATCAGAATACGTGATTCTGATAGTAGAACTATGAACCAACGAATGACATTCTAAACTGTCCCTAGTGATATGTAGGATGTTTATAGAGATAAACATACTTCATGTAAGAAGCTACATATCCACACTAGTATATTCGCAGGCTGGATGATCATGTTCTATCGATCATGGACATAGAGATGTCAAGTCTAGAATATAGGTACATGTTAAAGCACACGTACTGAACTGACCACACTATGAGAATATGCATGGTATATGTCATTAGTGACTCTCATATGAATAGTTTGCATGTTCTTACGACCTGAGGTCACCATGGATTCCTGTATGTGGAACTGCATACTTTATTATGATCATATGTCATCCATAATGGGAGGATCATTAGGGTTATCATTAGGTATGCACTGAATCATGACGAGAAATGTGAGTGACCAAGATGGGGTTTATTCCTCTCGTCATGAGTGAGATATCTCTGGGCCCCCTGATGGACTAGGACTGAAGGAAATGCATGGCCATGCTCAAAATGATATTAACATGTGTTGTTAATATCATTTTGTATTTACTCAGTCTAATTCTTGATTAGGAAAGAGACTTTGATCAAATTCAAGGATGACATGCTTCCATGCCTTGTGTCAAGACATATATCGTAGAACAAAAGGAATAAGCAAATGTCTATTCAAATAGGTTTATGATCGCTAATCATTTCTTTTAACATGGGTAGTCATGACATCAGTCTAGAGGTTACTCATGACTTACGATTTTTAGAAGATTGTTGCCAGCATTAAATGGAACCTACACGGTCACACAATGAACTCCATTCATACGGGATGAATATGCCTCAAAACTACATATGATGTATAAATTGGTGAATGAAATAATCAATTATTGGATAATTGATTGAACAAAATAGTACCATTCTGTTGGCAACGGAATAGTTCCGTTCCCAATGGAATAGATAGGGAAACTGTAATAACCTGAGCTGACAAGTATTCCGTTATGGAAATACCTATTCCGGTAGCAACGGAATAGTTCCGTTGACAACTGAATAGGCATAGATTAGGGTTTTAGTTATGGTAACAGACCAATCGTTCGCCTCTCTCTCTAGTATAAATAGAAGGGCATAGTCTCTCTATTTACACACAATTTAGAAGCCTTAGAGGCCGTCTAATACATAGAAATAGAGAGAGAGAGTTTTGAGTTATTTTCGGAAAGTATTTTCGGACGTCTAGCCGAGTCCGATTATTCCGTGTGTCTGAAGATCGATGTGGATACGAGAAGAGGTCTTCTGCTTTGAAGATCAGCGAGCAATCGATTTTTTTACCCTAGGAGAAGCAAGGAGTTCGTTCGAGTCGAGCTTCAGGAAGGAGAAGGTTGCACGTCAGAAAAGGTCGAACCTACATCCGTTCTTCATCTCGCGGATCAAGAAGATCCGATGTATAAATTTTAATAGTTAATCTCATACTTTTATTCCCTTAATGTAGATCCTAGGGTGGGTTAAATTCATAAGTTCCGCTGCACATGTAACGTACATGGCTATGAATTTACCAACATATTTATGGTCAAATTTCAGTAAGTAGCACATTTTTGTATATTTTTTTTGGATAAATACATATCAAGTATTGTATCATATTTGGAGTATGTAGTAGTTCACTTTTGTAAATATCATAATAACTTCAGTAAAAAAATAAGTCGTATTTAATTTGAAAATATTGTGTGTTAAATATATATGTTAAATATTATGTATTAAGTTGAACAAAAACACAGCCTTATGTCACAAAATCTACCAAACATAATATATAATTGGGTCCTATATATTTTTTGGATAGTTTCATATATGCCACTACAAAAACTCAAAATATCATATGGTGATAGAATATTTTATATAGATAATTATCGGTTATCTTGTATCTTACTTTACACACTTTTATTAATTATTTTAGTAATTTACTTATATTTTAGTCAAGAAATAAGTTATTGGTAATGTTCACTTATGATTCAGGAAAAGAATGCATAACGATACAAAATAGCACAATTGGAGCAGAAGGCGTCTTGGAATGGTTCGGCAACTTCACGGGGGGAAGAACGGCAGTTCCAGCACCTATTCCCGCATCTTGGAGGCCTCAAACCCGCACCGCGCTTCCCTCATCCACGCACGTGAGTTGGAGTTGCGAACCTACTTATAGTTGTTCAGTATTTTGGGCATAACTCACTCTCTAGAGCTTGGGCTGGGACAAGTAAATACGTGTTGGAAAACTAAGAGAAAGTCCCACAACTTTGAAGAAGGCCTAGAGAGCTATTTCGGATTTGAAGACCACGTAATTCACAGCTGGTCTTTTATGGAAATAACACTTTGCATAACGAAGGTTCTCTCCATGACATTTGTAGATTTGGCAAGAGCAAAGATGGAAACAATCTAGATCCAGGTAAGAAAATAATTAATCAAAAGATCTTTTCTTTACCCTAAGACTTGTTATTTTTACGAGGGGTCGCTTTGGCATGGCTCCCCCGGTGAGGCTTTGCCTCGTCGCGGTCGCGAGTTAGTTAGAAGGAATTATATTCTAAGGCAGAAGGGGGAGAGCAGCTATAACGCTATGATCCGACTACATCTAGGTGTATTCTTTCGATATATTATATGATGTATTTCGAGTTTTTTGTATCAGTATCTATCTTTATGTGCTGTAATTAAACCCTTCTAGGGGTGAGATGTTAGGAACATAGTAATGCTTGATTCAGTTATCATTATCTATCATGTTTGTTGTTATTCTTTGCTGTGATCTTGTTTGTGTATTTTAACTTACCTTGAGTGTGTAGCGCGCACAATTTTAGGTACATAGGCACGTAGGTGAACTACCGAGAGGAGAAGCCAAAAGCTGAACTCTCGAACAAGATTTGGACTGATAAGGCACGATAGTAGCCCAAAGTATTCGCACCTTGGTAGGACAATTACCGGGGGGTGTGGACATTGCGATTCACTATGACAGCCGGCATTGCGATATAAGGGTGGATCCCTAGCATAAGCAAAAATCAACAACAAGGCGAACCTTATGGGTTTCTGACTCCTAAGGACAAGTGACAGCGGCTTTATGCAGGAGATATGGTGAGAGCCTTCTGCGTCGTCTCGACAAGGAAGCACGACGATGTGTGAGGAGCCAACAAGCTGATCAAGAGGATCTACGGAGAAACCATTGAGTTCTAGAATCCTTCACGCCAGACCTTTCCATCGTATTTCATCACACGCACATGGTGACATTGAGTGAGCGGATCAGGTTTACTTTCTATTTTTATTTCATTCCTTCAACCATAATATTATTTTGTTTTGACTCATTGCAATTAAAGCCTCCCTGTGGATCAACATCAATGTTGCTACAAGGCAAGGTCTTGAGGGCGACCGGATAATTAATAAACTAAGGTCTATAAATATGAATTTGGACCTGTTTTTATCTATACACATCACATTCATCATATGGCTATGCCAATCATTCTCAGATGATACATTGGATTTGTGAAGAATCAACAAAACAAATATTGCCCTAATCCAAAAAAAAAGGGCGCACACGAGGTAAACTTCCACTGGAACAACATAATTAATGGGCCCACTAAAATTATATCAAAACTCCTCGCAAACAAACTGCAACCAAATATGAAAAATCTTATTGGCCAATTTAAAATCTGCATTCATCAAAAATATATCCATCACAGAAACATTTATATCCACGAGAGAGATGCTCCATGAACTCAAGTCAAGAAAGGTGTCAGCTGTACTATACAAAATAAACTTCTTCAAAGATTTTGATATTGTCAGCTGGCACTTCAGAGAGGCCATGCTCAAACAAAGGGGCTTTCCACACATCTGGACTCTTTGGATTCACAATCTATTAATCTGAACATCATATCTTGGGGAAAACTGGACAATACTTTTTCCACTGACGGGGTCTACGACAAGAAGATCCACTCTCTCAACTGCTTTTTTAGATGATCAAGGAAGCCCTGCAACATATCGTCAGTTTCACAAACACCGTAATTCTGGCATCACACTATATGACAATTACAGCAATACAGTGCGGATGATACTGTTCTGCTAGCTGAAGCCAACAGAGATATTATATTCATAATTAAGCAAATAGTACAAAATTTTCGAGAAGTAACAAGGCTTCGTATCAACAACAATAGAAGTACATTTTCCACATAAAAAACTGACCCTACAAAACAACGCTCTAGTCATTAAATGGTTATGGTGACTCCACACACAACGAGAGTCACTCTGGGCCAACCACTTTTGCCAATGTTTATGGCTCATTCTGCCTCCACAAAGATTCGCGGCAACCCTCGTTCTTTGTTTGACAATGGAGTTGCCATTCAAATAGGGGATGACAAAAGGTTGATGGAAATACCACTTTCCCGTATTTATCCAACTCCATACTCAAGGCTAATAGAAAAGTAGATATCTGTCAATCAGATGCTAAAATTCCAATACATGGGACAGACAACTAAGTACCCTCCTGCCATCACAGTGGGAGGAAATACAAAATAATGTCAGTTCCCACATCACATATGTAACTGACGACACCTTCAGTTGGAATTTAGAGACTCCTGCGGGACCATACTCAATCAAAAAGGGATATCAAGTTTTCGCAAATACAGGAATACGAGACACCATCGCCTCTCGAATCTGGAAAATCAGGGCACCGAACCGAGTCAAGTTTTTCGGATGACTTCTCCTCAAACAAAGACTACCTACCTGAGACATGATATCCAAATAGTTAAGCATAAGGGATGCAAATAATGATACCATATCTCTCATACCAAAGGCAAGCTCACAAGATAAAGGCGAAAACATAATGTGTGAATCATTGTGGTTAGCCTCGATGTGGAACACATGCAAAGGAAAGAATGACAAACACTTCAATGACGTGCGCAAAGAGATATTCGAAGTAATGCTGTAGGATTAGTGCCCTAGGCCAAATGTATTTGTGCTAGGAAATGGATTATGTATTAAGACATTATTTATTCAATAAAGATTGTTTCTTATATATCTCTGTGTATGAGTTGTGAATGTAAATCTTATATCAACCAAGAATGACGCTTCAGGTTCACGTCATCAGAATACGTGATTCTAATAGTAGAACTGTGAAACAACGAATGACATTCTAAACTGCCCCTAGTGATATGTAAGATGTTTATTGAGATAGACATACTTCAGGTAAGAAGCTACATATCCACACTAATATATTCGCAGGCTGGATGATCATGTTCTGCTGATCATGGACATAGAGAAGTCAAGTCTGGAATGTAGTTACGTGTTAGAGAACACGTACTGGACTGACCACACTATGAGAATATGCATGGTATATGTCATTAGTGTTTCTCATGTGAATAGTGTGCTTGTTCCTACGACCTGAGGTCACCATGGAGTCCTGTATGTGGAACTGCATACTTTAATATAATCCTAGGTCATACATAATGGGATGATCATTAGGGTCATCATTAGGTATGCACTAAATCATGACGAGAAATGTGAGTGACCAAGATGAGATTTGTTCCTCTCGTCCTGAGGGAGATATCTCTAGGCCTCCTGATGAACTAGGACTGAAGGAAATGCATGGCCATGCTCAAAATGGATTAACATGTGTTGTTAATATCATTTTGTATTTACTCAGTCTAATTCTCGATCAGGAAAGAGACTTTGATCAAACTCAAGGATGACATACTTCCATACCTTGTGATCAAGACATATATAGTAGAATAAAAGGAAAAAGCAAACGTCTATTCTTATAGGTTTATGATCACTGGTCATTTCATTTAACATGGGTAGTCATGACATCAGGCTAGAGGTTACTCATGACTTACAATCTTTAGAAGATCGTTGCCAGCGTTAAATGGAACCTACACGGTCACACAATGAACTCCATTCGTACGGGATGAATATGCCTAAAAAACAGTTATACATATGATGTACAAATTGGTGAACGAAATAATCAATTATTGGATAATTGATTGAACAACATAGTATCATTCAGTTGGCAATGGTATAGTTCCGTTCCCAACGGATAGATATGGAAACTGTAATAACCTTAACTGCCAAGTATTTTGTTATGGAAATACCTATTCCATTGGCAACGAAATAGGCGCAGATTAGGGTTTTTAGTTATGGTAACTAAGCAATCGTCTCTCTAGTATAAATAGAAGGGCAAAGTCTCTCTATTCTACACACAATTCGGAAGTCTTAGAGGCCATCTATTACACAAAAAAGAGAGAGAAAGTTTTGAGAGGTTTTTGGAAAGTATTTCCGGACTCGTCTAGCCGAGTCCTCTTATTCCGTGCGTCTGAAGTTCGCGTGGATACAAGTAGAGGTTCTCTAACTTGAGAACTTGCGAGCGATCGATCTTCATCCCTAGGAGAAGCAAGGAGGTTCGCGAGTCGAGCTTCTGGATGGAGAATGTTGCAAGTCAGAAAAGTTCAGACCTACATCCGTTTTTCGTCTCGTGGATCAGGAAGATCCGAGGTATAAATTTTAATAGTTAATCTCGTACTTTTATTACCTTAACGTAGATCCTAGGGCGGGTTGAATCCATAGGTTCCGCTGCGCATGTAACGTACATGGCTGTGGATTCCCCCACAGTGGCATCAGAGCATTCGTTAAGGAAATAATCGTCGATTATATATTTAAAATTTAGTAAATTCTAGTATACTAAATTTTAGGGTTTTTAAAATATTATTTCAAAACATCACGAAAATATTTTCTAGGAATATAATATTGGATATTATGATTTTCTAGAGTTTTGAAAAATAGTTTTTCGGAATCTATTTTGGAAACAGAACTAAAATTAAAGGAAACTGAAAAGTCAGCGTTATTCCTTTCCGAACGGAATAGTACTGTTTAGAACGGAATATGCTGAAATTTTCGCCAATTATTCAACGTTATTCCGTTGAGAACAGAATAGTTCCGTTCCTAATGGAATTATGTTGATTTTGCGAGAAACCCTAATTTTTTTTATATATGGAATTTAAATATACAAATATGGTATGAGCTTTAGAACTATGATTGTTCTGTGATGTAATCTTGTGTGTGAATGCTTGTAATTTTATTTAATATCTATGGCAACCAGTGAGTTGTCCAAAGCTGTAATTATGGCAACCTGTGAGTAGTCCAAAATTATAAATTACTTTTTCTAGCAAATGGATAATTGTTAGGGTTGATATTATATCAAGACTATAAGGCGAGGATCTTGGCGCAATCTTCGGAAGATGGCATTCGATAGTTGAAGGGTTCGTTGAAGATTACTCCTACAATCTAAAGATAGATCTAGGATTAGGAACCTCATGATCGCTCGTGAGGAATAGGCTCATACCATATTTAACTTAGCTTCTGTGATGTTTATATTTATAAATCTAAAACAAAATCCTTCAGAATGTAAAGTAAGGAAGTTCCCCCATGCCACTGAAGCCATTGGTACTCAGACAGTCTTCCATGTGGGTCATGCCAAATCTGAGCATATGCGGGATTGTCTTTGTAAAGGAGGGTATGCGGGAAATGGCGTCCAGCATGGGTCATGCCAAAGCTGAGTGTGATGGACTCTATTTCCCGGAGCAAGCAAATAGGACTTGAGCTCATGGCACAAGATGGAATAATACATCGGGCATATGATGCTCATTCCATAAAAGGAAAGAGTTGTATATGATACAATTGGAAGTGCTCCAACCTAAATAGTTGTGTATTGAGGGTTGCGCCAAAGCGCACTTAATACTCAATGAAATACGGATCTTGACTCACTATGAAACCTCATTTAATTGAAGTTTCCGAATCAATACTACTGAAGGTGGTTGATTTGAAGAAAAATAGTGAGAGTACAATATAATAAACATCAAAATAAAATAGCCCCAATGAATAAATAATAATGGTACTTTATATTTTAACTTGTAGAATAATGGCAAATAATAACAATTTAAATGGGTTGAATTTGCGATCTAACCTTGAGAAGGATAAGCTCAATGGGTCTAACTTCCTTGACTGGTTTAGAAACCTGAGAATTGTTCTCAAGGCTGACAATAAACTACATGTCAAAGAAGAGGCTTACCCAGAGGAACCAGAATAGGGAGCCACAAGGGCTACCCGAGATGCGTATGCTAAATACGTCAAAGACAACACAGAGATAGCTTGTCTCATGCTAGCGACCTTGACCTCCGAGCTTCAGAAGCAACTGGAGGACATGGGTGCATACGATATGATCGTAACTCTCAAGAAAATGTTCCAAGAGCAGGCTAGAGTTGAGCGCTACAAAGCGACCGTCTCTCTGACTGACACGAAGATGGTTGAAGGTTCATCTACGAGTGCTCATGTACTAAAGATGAAGAGCTATCTTGATCAATTGGAGAGGCTCGGTTCAGCTATGCCCAGAGAATTGGTTGTTGACATAATTTTCGGGCCATTGCCTCCTACTTTTAAGCAATTCATCATTAACTATAATATGCATCAGATGGAGAAACCATCACCAAGTTGCATGGGATGCTTAAGAACGCATAGGAGGACATGAAGACAAATGCTGTCAAAGATGTCCTGATGGTTCACAAGAAGAAGGGTAAGAAGACCGGGAACAAGAGCAAGGGTAAAGGCAAGGTGTCGCCTAAACCTAAGATCAAGAAAAGGCGAGGAGGGAGTTTCTTCCATTGCAACAAGGTTGGCCATTGGAAGAGAAACTGCAAACTCTATCAGGACGAAATCAAGAAGGGTAGTGTGACTACCGCTTCAGGTATTTTTGTTATTGAAACTAATTCACTTACTCCTAAATCTTGGGTATTGGATACCGGATGTGGTACTCACATTTGTAATGTGCAGGGACTACAAAGGAGTAGAAGATTAGCTTAGGGTGAAGTCAACCTGCGTGTGGGAAATAGAGCAAGAGTTGCTGCATTAGCTCTAGGAACTTATTTATTGACTTTGCCTAGTGGACTTGTATTAGTACTTAATAATTGTTATTTTGTACCTGCTATGACCAGAAATATTATTTCTATTTCTAGTCTAGCTTTCGATGGTTATAAATTTGTTATTGAGAATAATAATTGTTCTATCTTAAAGGATAATCTTTTCTATGGAAATATTCTATTAGAAAGAGGTCTTTACGTGCTAGATCTTAGGAAAGAGAATTATAAGTCCATAAATAACATTAACACTAAACGATTAAAACCGAATGACTCAAATATGA
Source organism: Juncus inflexus (assembly GCA_024447665.1). Classification (NCBI taxonomy): domain Eukaryota; kingdom Viridiplantae; phylum Streptophyta; class Magnoliopsida; order Poales; family Juncaceae; genus Juncus; species Juncus inflexus. Next base: position 1,698,106 of record JAJHPC010000017.1, read on the forward strand.
CATACCTCTGGCACTGTCGCTTAGTGTTGGGAAATCTATAGCCATGTACGTTACATGCGCAGCGGAACCTATGGATTTAACCCGCCCTAGGATCTACGTTAAGGGAATAAAAGTACGAGATTGGCCATTTAAATTTTATACCTCGGATTTTCCTGAAGCGCGAGATGAAGAACGGATGTAGGTTTGAACTTCTCTGACTTGCAACCGTCTCCTTCCTGAAGCTCGGCTCGCGAAACTCCTTGCTTCTCCTAGGGATGAAGATTGATCGCTCGTAAGTTCTCAAGTTAGAGAACCTCTACTCGTATCCAAGCGAACTTCAGACGTACGGAATAACCGGACTTGGCTAGACAAGTCCGGAAATACTTTCTGAAAATCTCTCAAGACATTCTCTCTCTTTTCTGTGTAAAGGAATGGCCTCTGAGGCTTCTGAATTGTGTGTCGAATAGAAGGGGGCTACCCCTTTATTTATACTAGAGAGAGGAGTGAAAGAATGGCAACTTTCGTTAAGGAAACAAATCTTGCCGGCCGCGTGAACAGTAATACCTGCTTCGAACGGACCATTGTTTCCAAATAAACGATGCTTGTCCGCAAAGCAAATCAGCACATACCATATGTGTTCCGTTCAAATGCGTGAACAGTAATTTCAGCGCATGGACAGTAATTCCAGCATGTGAACAATGATTCCAGCAGAATCAAATATCCAATATTTGATTTATTCTTTCGCCCATTTATACATCACATGTATAACTGTTATTGAGGTATTTTCATCCCGTATGAATGGAGTTCATTGTGTGACCGTGTAGGTTCCATTTAAGGCTGCCAACGATCTTCTAAAGATCGTAAGTCATGAGTAACCTCTAGACTAATGTCATGACTACCCATGTTAAATGAAATGATCGGCGATCATAAACCTTCTCTGAATAGACATTTGCTTAGTCATTTTGTTCTACGATATATGTTGTGATCACAAGGCATGGAAGTATGTCATCCTTGAGTTTGATCAAAGTCTCTTTCATGATCGACAATTAGACTGAGTAAATCCAAAATGATATTAACAACACATGTTAATCCATTTTGAGCATGTATTTCCCTCAGTCCTAGTTCATCAGGGGGCCTAGAGATATCTCCCTCTTAACAAGAGGAACAAACCCCATCTTGGTCACTCACATTCCTCGTCATGATTCAGTGCATACCTAACGATGACCCTAATGATCATCCCATTACGGATGGCATAGGATCATATTAAAATATACAGTTCCTCATACAGGAACCCATGGTGACCTCAGGTCGTAGGAACAAGCACACTATTCATATGAGAATCACTAATGACATATACCATGCATATTCTCATAGTGTGGTCAGTCCAGTACGTGTTCTCTAATACGCACCTATATTCCAGACTTGACATCTCCATGTCCATAATCAACAGAACATGATCATCCAGCCTACGAATATACTAGTGTGCATATGCAGTTTCTTACCTGAAGTATGTCTATCTCTATAAACATCCTACATATCACTAGGGACAATTTAGAATGTCATTCGTTGGTTCACAGTTCTACTATCAGAATCACGTATTCTTATGACGTGAACCCGAAGTGACATTCTTGGTTGATATAACAAATTTGCATTCATAACCCATACACACAGATATATATAAGAAACAACCTTTATTGAATAAATAATAATGTCTTAATACATAATTCATTTCCTAGCACAAATACATTTGGCCTAGGGCACTAATCCTACACCGTGTAGGTTCCATTTAATTCTGGCAATGATCTTCTCAAGATCGTAAGTCATGAGTAACCTCTAGACTGATGTCATGACTACCCATGTTAAATGAAATAATCGGCGATCATGAACCTATCTGAATAGACATTTGCTTAGTGCTTTTGTTCTACGCTATATGTTCTGATCACAAGGCATGGAAGTATGTCATCCTTGAGTTTGATCAAAGTCTCTTTCCTGATCGAGAATTAGACTGAGTAAATCCAAAATGATATTAACAACACATGTTAATCCATTTTGAGCATGGCCATGCATTTCCCTCAGTCCTAGTTCATCAGGGGTCCCAAAGATATCTCCCTCTTAACGAGAGGAACAAATCCCATCTTGGTCACTCACATTTCTCGTCATGATTCAATGCATACCTAACGATGTCCCTAATGCTCATCCCATTACGGATGTCGTAGGATCATATTAAAGTATGCAGTTCCTCATACAGGAATCCATGGTGATCTCAGGTCGTAGGAACAAGCAAACTATTCATATGAGAATCATTAATGACATATACCATGTATATTCTCATAGTGTGGTCAGTCTAGTACGTGTTCTCTAACATGTACCTATATGCTAGACTTGACATCTCCATGTCCATAATCAGCAGAACATGATCATCCAGCCTGCGAATATACTAGTGTGGATATACAGCTTCTTACCTGAAATATGTCTATCTCTCTAAGCATCCTACATATCACTAGAGACAGTTTAGAATGTCATTCATTGGTTCACAGTTCTACTATCAGAATCACGTATTTTGATGACGTGAACCCGAAGTATTATTCTTGGTTGATATAAGAAATTTACATTCACAACCCATACACACAGATATATATAAGAAACAACCTGTATTGAATAAATAATAATGTCTTAATACATAATCCATTTCCTAGCACAAATACATTTGGCCTAGGACACTAATCCTACACCGTGTAGGTTCCATTTAACGCTGGCAACGATCTTCTAAAGATCGTAAGTCATCAGTAACCTCTAGATTGATGTCTTGACTACCAATGTTAAATGAAATGATCGGCGATCATAAACCTATCTGAATAGAAATTGGCTTAGTCCTTTTGTTCTACGATATATGTTTTGATCACAATGCATGGAAATATGTCATACTTGAGTTTGATCAAAGTCTCTTTCCTGATCGAGAATTAGACTGAGTAAATCCAAAATGATATTAACAACACATGTTAATCCATTTTGAGCATACATTTCCCTCAGTCCTAGTTCATTAGGAGGGCCAGAGATATCTCCCTCTTAACGAGAGGAACAAATCCCATCTTGGTCACTCACATTCCTCGTCATAATTCAGTGCATACCTAACGATGACCCTAATGATCATCCCATTATGGATGACGTATGATCATATTAAATTATGTAGTTACTCATACAGGAATCCATGGTGACCTCAGGTCGTAGGAAAAAACACACTATTCATATGAGAATCACTAATGACATATACCATGCATATTCTCATAGTGTGATCAGTCCAGTACGTGTTCTCTAACACGTACCTATATTCCAGACTTGACATCTCCATGTCCATAATCAGCAGAACATGATCATCTAGCCTGCGAATATACTAGTGTGGATATGCAGCTTCTTACCTGAAGTATGTCTATCTCTATAAACATCCTACATATCACTAGGGACAGTTTAGAATGTCATTCATTGGTTCACAGTTCTACTATCAGAATCACGTATTCTGATGACGTGAACCCGAAGTGTCATTCTTGGTTGATATAAGAAATTTACATTCACAACCCATACACACAGATATATATAAGAAACAACTTTTATTGAATAGATAATAATGTCTTAATGAATAATCCATTTCCTAGCACAAATACATTTGGCCTAGGGCACTCATCCTACACTTAGGCCATATAAATGAGAAACACATTTCTAAACTGCACTCTCGTGGACTTTTAGACTCATTTGATTTGGAATCATTTGAGACGCGCGAGTCTTGTTTACTTGGCAAGATGACTAAGAAACCCTTCACAAAAGTTGGTGAAAGGGTCAATGACTTATTAGAACACATACATACTGATGTATGTGGACCGATGAGTATGCTGGCTAGAGGTGGGTTTCGGTACTTCAAAACTTTCACGGACGACTTCAGCAGATATGGTTATGTCAATCAAATGAAGCACAAGTCTGAATCCTTTGAACTGTTCAAAGAATTTAAGAATGAAGTACAAAATCAACTTGGCAAGAAGATTAAAGCACTTCAATCTGATCGAGGAGCTGAATATCTGAGTCAGGAATTTGAGGATCATCTCAGAGAATGTGGAATAGTTTCACAACTTACTCCTCCGGGAACTCTTCAATGGAATGGAGTGTCCAAAAGGAGGAATCGAACCTTATTGGATATGGTTCGATTGATGATGAGTCAAATGAATCTTTCAATGTCTTTCTGGGGTTACGCTCTTGAGAATGCCGCATTATACTCAATAGGATTCCATCCAAAGTGGTTCAATAGACGCCATTTGAGATGTGGACGGGGAAAAGCCCCAGGTTGTCTTTTCTTAAAATTTGGGGATCTGAGACTTATGTCAAATGTCAGTTTTCCAATAAACACGGACCCAAATCTGATTTGTGGGATATCCTAAGGAAACTAAAGGATATTACTTTTACCATCCATCGTAGAACAAAGTATTTGTTGCTCGCAATGAAACCTTCTTGGAAAGAGAGTTTGTCTCTATGAGAAGCAGTGGGAGCAATGTACAACTCGAAGAAATTCGAGACCCACCTATAGTTGCAAAACCTACGATGGAGGAACAAACAAGCTCTCAAGGAATTGGTGAGCTTGAAACACAACATACTCAATGTAGATCTAGTAGGATTCGTCATGAGCCCGAGAGATACGGATTTCTCATGTCTAATGATGATGATGTTACATTCATAGATGATGAACTCACGTCCTACCAAGATACTATGAAGAGTCCCGACTCTCAGAAATGGTTAGAGGCCATGAGAGTCGAGATGCAATCCATGCAAGACAATCAAGTTTGGAATTTGGTTGATCCATCTGAAGACTTGAAGACCAACGGATGTAAGTGGGTCTTCAAGAAGAAGACTGGCGTGGATGGAAAGGTTCAAACCTACAAAGAAAGGCTTATGGCGAAAGATTTCAAACAATTTCATGTCACTGACTATGATGAAACTTTCTCACATGTAGCTATGCTTAAATCCATCAGAATTTTATTAGCCATAGCACCATATTATGTCTATGAAATATGACAAAAGAATGCGAAAACAACATTCCTAAATGGAAATCTGACCGAGGACGTGCATATGATGCAACCCGAGGGTTTTGTTGATCCTAAGAATTCTGGTAAGGTTTGCAAGCTTCATAAATCCATATATGGATTGAAGCAAGCATCACGAAGTTGGAACATTCGTTTTGATGACGTCATTAAAAGTTTTGGTTTTACCAAAAGTGAAGGTGAGCCTTGTGTTTACATGAAGTTCAGTGGGAGCACGGTAGTATTCCTGGTGTTTTACATAGATGACTTATTACTCATGGGAAATGACGTCCCACTATTATTGAACATCAACAAATGGTTAGGAGATCATTTCTCGATAAAAGACCTAGGAGAAGCCTCTTACATGCTAGGAATCAGGATCTATAGAGATAGATCTATAAGGCTTATAGGTCTGAGTCAAAGTACATACATAGATAAGGTCATGAAATGGTTCAGAATGTAAGAATCCAAGAAAGGATTTTTGCCCTTATCACATGGCGTTTCTCTCAGTAAGGCACAATGTCCTACAAGTGAGCAGGAACGAAGACGCATGAATATGATCTCATATGCTTCGGCTATAGGATCTATCAGGTTATTTATTTTGCCTAAATGGAGGCGCAGTGACATGGAGGAGTTCCAACCAATATACTGTAGCAGATTCTTCAACGGAAGTAGAGTATATAGCCGCTGTAGAAGCGGCTAAAGAAGCTGTTTGGATAAATAACTTTTTGGAGGAGCTAAGAGAAGTTCCGAGCATCTCGGAATCAGTGGATCTATATTGTGACAACAATAGAGCGATCACACAAGAAAAAAAACCGAGATCTCACCAAAAGTCCAAGCACATACTGCGATGCTTCCATCTAATCAGAGAGATCATGCAAATGGGGTGATGTTAAAATGTGTACAGTGCCATCAGACGACAATGTCGCCGATCCATTAACTAAACCACTCCCGCAAGCGAAGCATGAAGGTCATGTTAGGTCTATGGGCATAAGATGCTTACAGTTGGCCTAGTGCAAGTAGGAGACTGTAGGATTAGTGCCCTAGGCCAAATTCAAGACACTATTCATATGAGAATCACTAATGACATATACCATTCAAGACATATATCGTAGAACAAAAGAAATAAGCAAACGTCTATTCAGATCGGTTTATGATTGCTGATCATTTCATTTAACATAGGTAGTCAAGACATCAGTCTAGAGGCTACTCATGACTTATGATATTTAGAAGATCGTTGTTAGCGTTAAATGGAACCTACACGGTCACACAATGAACTCCATTCATATGGGATGAATATGCCTCATAAATAGTTATACATATGATGTATAAGTTAGTGAACGAAATAATCAATTATTGGATAATTGATTGAACAAAACAGTACCATTCCGTTGGCAACGGAATAGTTCCGTTCCCAACGGAATAGATATGGAAATTTTAATAATCTTAGTTTCCAAGTATTCCGTTATGGAAATACCTATTCCGTTGGCAACGGAATCATTCCGTTGGCAACGGAATTGGCGCAGATTAGGGTTTTTATTTATGGTAACTGAGCAATCGTTCGGCTCTCTCTCTAGTATAAATAGAAGGGCATAGTCTCTCTATTCTACACACAATTTGGAAGCCTTGGAGGCTGTCTATTACATAGAAAAGAGAGAGAAAGTTTTGAGATATTTTTGGAAAGTATTTCCGGACTCGGCCCTGTTATTCCGTGCGTCTGAAGTTCGCGTGGATACGAGTAGAGATTCTCTAACTTGTGAACTTGCGAGCGATCAATCTTCATCCCTAGGAGAAGCAAGAAGGTTCGCGAGATGAGCTTCAGGAAGGAGAAGGTTGCAAGTCAGAAAAGTTCATACCTACATCCGTTCGTCGTCTCGCGGATCTGGAAGATTCGAGGTATAAATTTTAATAGTTTATCTCCTAGTTTTATTTTCTTAACCTAGATCGTAGGGCGGGTTGAATCCATAGGTTCCGTTGCGCATGTAACATACATGGCTATGAATTCCCCAACAAATTCATCAAGTACAACAAGACGCCACCTCGTGGATCGCCAATTGCTAGGCTAATGACGTAAAACATGCATTATAGTTCTTGTAACATAAAGTATTTATAGTTCTTTGACCTGAGATTGTCTCGGTTCCCAACATGAGTAACTTCATACTTTAACATAATCTAACACTGCTTTTAACCGGGTAGTCATAACAGTTATGATTAGGTATTTAATGAATCATGTAGAGGGATGAGTGCAATCAAGACGGGATTTGTTCCTCTCATAAATGAGAGAGATATCTTTAGGCCTCTTGATGAATTGAACTGAAGAAATGTATGGCCATACTCAAATGAATTAATAAGAGTTCTTAATGTCATTTGTTCTTGTTCAGTTTAATTTGGAATCAAGAAATATTATTCGATTAATATACGGATGACGTATTACATGCCTTATGATCGATATAGATATCGTGTGACAAAGGGACTAAATACGTGATTGTTGATTAGGTAAATCGGATCACCGATATTCACTTAAATTGGGTAGTCATGATGGCTTGCTAGAGTCCGCTCATCATTTATAGACTATTAAGTCTATTGCCAACATTAAGTGAACCTACAGGGTCACACACAAAGAACAAATTGAAACGGGCGTAGAAAATCGTAGCGACTTATATGATGAGTTACATAAGAATGTCACAAAAGATATTGTCATCTTATGTGATAAGTTGTGATATATATGTATATAAAGACTATGAGCACAAAAGATCATGTAATCTAGAAGAGTCTAGATGATAGCATATGGATAATGATGAGTGATGTTATACACATCTTTTAGTGTGAAGAGACATGGCTCTTCACCTCTATATAAGGACATAGAGAGCTCCAAATTCTACAAAACACATCATTCTCTCTCTCATTATTTCACATTCTCTTTTGTGAGACAAAAGAGAGAAAATATATTTTCTAATTTGTATGACAAAATTATGAAAGGGTGCTTTCTTTTTGTATGACAAAAACGAAGGAGTGCGATTATATGAGAGGAATTGTATACATCTTTTGTGAGATAAAATAAGAAGAAGAAAAAGAGTTTTCTTATGCAAGAGGAGAACAAGCTACTAGCATATATATTGTTCTTCTTCTCGTTTTAAGAAGTTTGTTCGTGTTGATACTGGTAGAGGCGTTCGTACTTTCGGTGCTTGTGATCTATTCGGCCTAAGAAGATGATAACGGGTTGTTGAGAATTTCGGTTGAGACCAATTGTATGTGCGGTAGATGATTTCCACACGATCCGACCTAGACGGCCTAGACAGACGGAAAATCTATTAGGACGGTAACCGGTTTAGAGGCGCATGGACAACACGCATGGTTTGAGCGTCACAGATTAAGCATAATCCGAATAGTATCTTTAAGATTTATTTCTTTGTTTTATCCGATACGCACGGATCCTCGGATTGGTTTTGGATGAAATTTTTTTTCCACTGTGTTATGCACGTCCGAAACCCAACAGTGGTATCAGAGCGACGTGCGTGTTTTGGTTAAATTGAGTCGGTATATATGTGATATATACTATTTAGATACCATTTATAATATAGAGTATTCAAGTGTTGAATATTCTTAATAGAAAAGATGCGATTAATGGATATGATCCAAGAGTAGCATCCAAAGAATGCGACCAAAATATATGACCAAAGGATGTGATCCAAAAGTTATGTCCAAAAGATGCGATTAAAAGATGCGATGAATAGATGTGATCCAGAAGTTGTGTCCAAAAAATACCGCCAAGGGATACGATCCAAAGGTTGCGTCCAAGTGTTGCATCCAAGAATTGCGACCAAGAAATATGATCCAAAGGTCACGACCAAGGATTGTGTCTAAAAGGTGCGACCAAGGAAAGCGATCCAAAAGTTGAGTCCAAGAGTTGCGATCAAAGGGTGTGACTAAAGGGTGTGACCAACGGATGCGATCCAAATGTCACGTCCATAAGGTTGCGACGGATGGGTGCGACCAAAAGGTGCGACTAACGGGTGTGACCAAGAGATGCGATTCGAATGTCATATCCAAAAGACGCGACGAAAGGTTGCGACCAACGGTTGCGACGAATGGGTGCGACCAAAAGGTGCGACTAACGGGTGTGACCAAGGGATGTGATTCAAATGTCACATCCAAAAGACGCGACGAAAGGTTGCGACCAATGGATGCGACCAAAGGGTGCGACCAAAAGGTGCGACTAACGGGTGTGACCAAGGGATGCGATTCAAATATCACATCCAAAAGACGCGACGAATGGTTTCGACCAACGGATGCGACCAAACGGTGCGACCAAAAGGTGCGACTAACGGGTGTGACCAAGGGATGCAATTCAAATGTCACATCCAAAAGATGCGACGAAAGATTGCGACCAACGGATGCGACCAAAGGGTGCGACCAAAGGGTGCGACTAAAGGGTGTGACCAACGGATGCATTCCAAATGTCACGTCCATAAGGTTGCGATGAATGGGTGCGGCCAAAAGGTGCGACTAACGGGTGTGACCAAGGGATGCGATTAAAATGTCACATCCAAAAGACGGGACGAAAGGTTGCGACCAAAGGGTGTGACCAACGCATGCGATTCAAATGTCACGTCCATAAGGTTGCGACGAATGGGTGCGACCAAAGGGTGCGACTAAAGGGTGTGACCAATGGATGCGATCCAAATGTCACGTCCATTTGGTTGCGACGAATGGGTGCGACCAAAGGGTGTGACTAAAGGGTGTGACCAATGGATATGATCCAAACATCACGTCCAATAGATTGCGACTAACGGTTGCGACCAAGAGGTGCCACCAACGGGTGTAATCGAAATGCGCATCTAAGAGGTATGAACGAAAAGGTGCAATCGCAAGAGTTGCGACCTCTTGAATAGTTGTGTCTTCATGAAAGGGTGCATACCATGAATTGCCTTTTTGAAATGGTGCATGTCATGCATTATTTCATGAAAAATTGCATGTGATGTATTGAATTCATGAAAAGATGCCTATGATGTATTAATGAGTAGAAAAATGTGTGTTGACAAAGTTGACCAGGTGTTGACCATGTTGATCATGTTGATAGTTGACTGTTGACCCAATGTGTTGACTGTGGACTATTTTGACTGTTGATTGTATTGACTGTTAATTATTGATAGTTGACTACACTAATTTACCCCGTGACTGTTGACCATTAAATTGGTAAAAAGGTTATCATGACCTGGTCAAAATATTGACCATTGAATGTTGACCTTGTCAAATGTTGATCGTTGACCGAATCAAATATTGACCAAATCAAACATTGAGTTTTGACCTGCCAAATGTTGACAATGATGACCGCGCCCCGAATTCGCATGCGTAAGGCTTATATATATATATATATATATATATATATATATATATATATATATATATATATATATATATATATTTTATAAATGGGTAAATAATCGAAACATAATATGATTATGTTTATATTTGATATGTGTTGATATAATGAGAGAGTTCATTAGGCATAACACATACATCATTGAGATGAAGGAGTTCATCGTCCATCATGAATACATCATTAAGATGACAAGTTTATTTTAAACCAAACATCATGGCAATGAAAGAGTTCATCGATTTCTATACATGGAGATAAGATTTCCAAATACAATCTAAGAAAAATTTCATGGAGATGAAACATATATTAGGAAATCTTTATGTTAGTTCATAAAGATCAAGGCCATGATATATCATTGTTATTATCTTTATTTTATTAGTACATGTGATGTTCTTCGAATATTGCATAATAACATATAATATTAAATAAAATCTCTCAAAATAATGTTAAGTCAAGAAGTGCCTTCCATAAGTCTAAATCTCTCGATACTCTGATGAACCCTACATAGGTCATGCCAAAGATGGGTATGTAGGGACAATCTTAGGATGAGAGAATGCGGGAAATAGGAGCCAACGTAGGTCATGCCAACGCTGAGTGTGTTGGGTACTATTTTGCTAATGATTAGACATGGTTTGACTTATCTGGGGTATCAAGTCGGACTTGGACTCGGGGCATACGATATGATATATACGTCGGGCATATGATGCTTATCCTATATTGTTCAAGAGTTGTATTAGATACAATTGGAATTATTCCTACCTAAATAAGTTAACTTCTGGGCGATGAGCCAAACCTCACTTAGGACTTAATTGAAATATGGATCTTGTCTCACTATGAAACTTCATGGATTGAAAGTTTCCGAATCAATGCGATTGAGGGTTATTGATTTGATTAAAAAATAGTGGGAGCCATTATATGAAATATTTGAAGAATAATAGTCTTTGCATATTATTCAAATCAAATAGTATGTCTATTTATGTCTCACAATAGGTCCTTGAGAAGGACAGATAATATAAGATGCTAACAATCATTAACATGAACATGGACAGGTGTTGTAAATAATGTTCTCGTGCTTAAAAGGAACGTAAAAAGTACTCCCAAAGATAAGGGCAAGATGTTGCCGAGGCTTCAGACTTTGGTAAGAAATTAGTATCTTTTGTAGTGAATCGGTTCATTGAAAGAAACCATAATTTCTCAAGAAGATATTAAAAAGGGAATGAAAGGATAGTGTGACTACCGCTTCAAGTATTTTTGTTATAGAAATTAACTTATCTATTTCACATCATGTGTATTAGATACACGATGTGAATCACACATTTGTGAAAGTGTGCTGACAAAGTTGTAGACTATTGAGTAAATATGATATTAACATATGAGTCACAAATATAGCAAAAGTTATTGCATTTTCTCAAGTAACTCATTTATTTACATTGTCTTTTTGGACTTATCGCCGACATAAATAATTGTTATTTAATATCGACAATAAATTTTGTATTATCTATAGTTCGAATTTATCTATGAATGGTTATTAATTTATTATTGAGAATAATAATTTCACCATTCACAAATGTGAATTTTCTTTGGAAATGTTCCAATAGAAAAATTACCTTATGTGTTATATCGAACAAGATAATTATAAGTCTATCTATAACATTAATATTAAGAATTTAAATCTAGCATTGTCGCTTGGTCTACTTAATTAAGATGAACATTTATTAAATCCATTAAGATGGATTTTCAAATTCATTTGATTTTGAATCATTTGAAACATGTGTAACTTATTTATTAGACAAGATGACATATACGTCTTACACAAAGTAAGGTGAAAGCAAGTTACTTATTGGCTCTCATACATAGTGATGTATGTTCATCAATGAGTGAAGGTGCTAGAGAAAACTACTTCATCGCTTTATTGAAACAATAAATTTGAATATTTTGAAAAGTTCAAAAGTTACAAATAATGAAGTAGAGAATAAAACTTGGCTTCGAAAAATCAAAATTCTTTGATGAGATCGAGGAGTCGAGAACCAAGTGTTTATATCGAACTTTATTAGATATAGTTCGATTATGAAGAGTCAAATATATGTTCTATTTCTTTCGGGGTTACGCTCTTATTGCGTTCATACTGAATATAATTCCATCTAAAGCAGTTGTAAAAGACTCCATATGCGATATGGACTGGTAGGTGTATCAGATTATCTTTTATCAAGATTTGAGGATATGATACTTAATTGAAGCATCATTCATCTAATCGGATTAGTGCTTGTTGTGGAATATCCTAAGAAAAGTAAAGGATATTACTTCTATAATTAATATGAGAACAAAATGTTTGTTACTCGAAAATTATATCTCTTTGGAAGAAGTGTTTCCAAAAGAATTAGTGGGATTAAATGTGAAAAGTTCAAATTCCACATACTGACAGTAATGCTCGAATGAAAATTAATTCAAATTTCAACTATTGATTGAGTCTGCAATTAATAAACTAGACTCTCAAGATGTTGAAGAGTCTGAGTATATAACATAAGTGTATTCATGTAGATCTATTAGAATTTATCGCAGGCCGGAAAAATATAGATTTTTCGTGTCTAATGATAAAAATTCCGTATTCATAGATGATGAGTCCACATTCTACTAATAGACTACGATGAGTCAAGGCTCTAATGGTTAGAGACTTTGAAAGTTGCGATATAATCCATATCAGACAATCAAGTTTTGAATTTGATTGATCCATCAGATGGAAATACAGTTTTAAAAGAAAGACCGACATGGATAATGTGCAAACATATAATGCATGATTTGTGGTTAAGTTAAACTCATAGTATAAACTATGATAATATTTGTCCAAGTCATCATGCTTATGTATTTCAGAATTTTCTTGGGCATATGTTCATAGTATAACTATAAAAGATGCCAAGTGGATGTCAAGACGTTTCTTAATAGAAGCAGATGAAAGCATGTATATGATACAACTCTTAGAGTTTTGCCGATCCTATAAATTTTGAAAAGAGTTTGCAAGTTGAATGAATTCATTTATGAATTAAAGTAAACATCTCTAGGTAAAAATTTATTATTTGATGAAATAACCAAACAGTTTGGTTTTATCAAAAATTAAAGATAAATCTTATGTTGACAAGAAGTTCAGTGGGAGCATAATTACATGTGATGTGAATTAAGTGCAACAAGAACACATAAGTTTAATCCTAGTGAAAGTCACTAAATAATAACAAGAGTATGATTATATACTTGAGAAGGATAAAGTGTTCTTCTTAGATTATGGTGGACATAAAAAAATATGCAAAGTATTTGCATATGACAATGTTTGATAATCCATTTAAGAACCCAATCCCATAAATGATGGTGATCATGTTAGGTCAATGGGTGTGTGATACCTTGTAGATCAATGAGTATGTGGCCTAGTGCAAGTGGGAGATTGATGGTATTATGCCCTAGGCCAAAGTGTTTGTGACCAAAATGATGGATTGTAATAATAAACATAATATTTACTCTAAGATATTTCATATAATTTGTGTGTATAGGTTATTTTAATATAATTAAAGTAGACCATGAATATGCAATTCAGCTTTATGTGAAGAAAGTGCGTGACTTTGATAGTAAAACTATAAAGTATTATGAATGCTATTCTAAATCGTCCATGGTCATTTATAGGATATTTGTGGAGACAAATATACTTGCGGATACATATAAATATATATTTATATACAAGCTATAAATGTACGCCAGTATGTTAGTTGACTGATGATCATGTTTTACTGATCATGGATAAAGAGTTATCAAGTCATTAACATAGGTGTATGTTAGAGACCATATACTGGACAGACCCGTCATAAGAACGCTACATGTTTTACGTCATTAGCGATTCTTGTAACATAAAGTATTTAGAGTCATTTGACTTGAGATTGTCTCGGTTCCCAACATGAGTAACTTCATACTTTAACATAATCTAATACTGCCTTTAACCGGGTAGTCATAACGGTTATGATTATGTATTTAATGAATCATGTAGAGGGATGAGTGCAGTCAAGACGGGATTTGTTACTCTCATAAATGAGAGAGATATCTTGAGGCCTCTTGAATAATTGAACTGAAGAAATGTATGGCCATACGCAAATGAATTAATAAGAGTTATTAATGTCATTTGTTCTTGTTCAGTTTAATTTGGGATCAAGAAATATTAATCGATTAATATAAGGATGGTATATTACATGCCATATAATCGATACAAATATCGCGTGACAAAGGGACTAAATACGTGATTGTTGATTAGGTAAATCGTATCACCGATATTCACTTAAATTGGGTAGTAATGATGGCTTGCTAGAGTCCGCTCATGATTTATAGACTGTCAAGTCTATTGCCAACATTAAGTGAACCTACAGTGTCACACACAAAGTACAAACTGAAATTGGCGCAGAAAATCGTAGACTTATATGATGAATTGCATAAGAATGTCACAAAAGATAATGTCATCTTATGTGATAAGATGTGATATATATGTATATAAAGACTATGAGCACAAAAGATCATGTAATCTAGAAGAGTCTAGATAATGGCATATGGATAATGATGAGTGATGTCATACACATCTTTTAGTGTGAAGAGACGTGACTCTTCACCTCTATATAATGACATAGAGGGTTCCAAATTCAACAAAACACATCATTCTCTCTCTCATTATTTCACATTCTCTTTTGTGAGACAAAAGAGAGAAAATATACTTTCTAATTTGTATGACAAAATTATGAAAGGGCGCTTTCTTTTTGTATGACAAAAACAAAGGAGTGCGGTTATACGAGAGGAATTATATACATCTTTTGTGAGACTGATTCAGCGTAATCCGAAAGGTATCTTTAATATTTATTTCTTTGATTTAACCGATATGCACGGATCCTCAGATTGGGTGGATGAAATTTTTGTTTTTCTCTGCATTATGCATGCCCGAAACCCAACAATACCATGAATATATGCCCAAGAAAATTCTGAAATATATTAGCATGATGACTTGGAAAAACATTATCATAGTCTATACTATGAGTTTTCTCTTAATCACGAATCATGCATTATATGTTTGCACATTATCCATGTCGGTCTTCCTTTTAAAACCTGTGTTTCCATCTGATGGATCAATCAAATTCCAAACTTGATTGTCTGACATGGATTACATCTCAACTTTCAAAGTCTCAAACCATTAGAGCCTTCATTCATCATATTATATTAGACAATGTGAACTCATCATCTATGAGTACGAATTTTTATTCTTAGACACGAAAAATCTATATATTTTCGGGTCTACGATAAATTCTAATAGATCTACATGAATACACTTATGTTATATACTCAGACTCTTCAACATCTTGAGAGTCTAGTTTATTAATTGCAGACTCAATCACTAGTTGAAATTTGAATTAATTTCCATCTGAGCATTACGGTCAGTATGTGGAATTTGAACTTTTCAAATTTACTCCCACTAATTCTTTTGGAAACACTTCTTCCAAAGAGATATAATTTTTGAGTAACAAACACTTTGTTCTCATATTAGTTATAGAAGTAATATCCTTTACTTTTCTTAGGATATACACAAACAAGCATTAATCCGATTAGATGCATGATGCTTCAATTAAATATCATATCCTCAAATCTTGATAAAAAGATAATCTAATAACCCTACCGGTCAATATCGCATATGGTGTCTTTTATAACCGCTTTAGATGGAATTATATTTAGTATGAACACAATAAGAACGTAACCTCGAAATAAATAGAAGATATATTTGACTCATCATGGTCGAACTATATCTAATAAAGTTCGATATCGTTATCATGATGATCAAACACTTGGTTCTCGACTCCTCGATCTCATCAAAGAAATTTGATTTTTCGAAGTCAAGTTTTATTCTCTAATTCATTATTTGTAAATTTTGAACTTTTCAAAATATTCAAATTTATTGCTTCAATAAAGTGATGAAATAATTTTCTTTAGCACCTTCACTCATTGATGAACATACATCACTATGTATGAGAGTCAATAAGTAATTTGCTTTCAACTTACTTTGTGAAAGACGTATATGTCATCTTGTCTAATAAATAAGTTACACATATTTCAAATGATTCAAAATCAAATGAATTTGAAAATCCATCTTAATGCATTTAAAAAATGTTCATCTTATTTGATTAGACCAAGTGACAATGCTAGATTTATATGCTTAATATTGATGTTATAGATGGACTTATAATTATCTTGCTCGATATAACACATAAGGTATCTTTCTATTCGAACATTTCCAAAGAAAAATGACCTTTGTGAATGGCGAAATTATTATTCTCAATAATAAATTAATGACCATTCATAGTTAAACTTGAACTATAAATAATACAAAATTTATTGTCAACATTACATATCAATTATTTATGTCGGCGATAAATCCAAAAAGACAATGTAAATAAATGAGTTACTTGAGAAAATACGGCAACTTTTGCTACATTTGTCACTCATCTGTTAACATCATATTTACTCAATAGTCTACAACTTAGTCAGCATATTTTCACAAATGTGTGATTCACATCATGTATCTAATACACATGATTTGAAATAGATAAGTTAATTTCTATAACAAAAATACTTGAAGCGGTAGTCACACTACCCTTTCTTTCCCTTTTCATATCTTCTTGAGAAATTATGGTTTCTTTCAATGAACCAATTCATTGCGAAATATACTAATTTCCTACCTAAGGCCGAAGCCCCGGCAACATCTTGTCGTTAACTTTGGGAATACTTTTTACGTTCCTTTTAAACATGAGAACATTATTGACAACACTTGTCCATGTTCATTTTAACGATTATAAGCATCTTATGCTATCTGTCTTTCTCAAGGACCTATTGTGAGACATAAATAGATATACTATTCGAATTGAATAATATGCAAAGACTATTATTCTTTAAATATTTCATATAATGGCTCCCACTATTTTTAATCAAATTAATAACCATCAATCGCATTGATTCAGAAACTTTCAATCCATGAAGTTTCATAGTGAGACAAGATCCATATTTCAATTAAGTCCTAAGTGAGGTTTGGCTCATCGCCCATAACTTAACTTATTTAGGTAAGAATAATTCCAATTGTATCTTATACAACTCTTGAACAACATAGGATAAGCATCATATGCCCGACGTATATATCCTATCGTACGCCCCGAGCCCAAGTCCGACTTGATAACCCAGTAAAATCAAACCATGTCTAATCATCGACAAAATAGTACCCAACACACTCAGCTTTGGCATGGCCTATGTTGGCTCCCATTTCCCACATTCTCGCCTGCTAAGATTGTCCCTACATACCTAGCTTTGGCATGACCTATGCAGGATCGATCAGAGTATCGAGAGATTTAGACTTATGGAAGGTACTTCATGACTTAACATTGTTTTGAGGGATTTTATTTAATGTTATTATGAAATCTTCAAAGAACATCACATGTACTAATAGAATAAAGATAATAACGATGATATATCATGGCCTTGATCTTTATGAACTAACATAAAGATTTCCTAATATATATTTCATCTCCATGAAATTTTTGTTAGATTGTATATGGAAATCTTATCTCCATGTATAGAAATCGATGAACTCTTTCATCGCCATGATGTGTGGTTGAAAATGAACTTATCATCTTAATGATCTATTCATGATGGACGGTGAACTCCTTCATCTCAATGATGTATGTGTTATGTCTAATGAACTCTTTCATTATATCAACACATATCAACAAATATATCAAATATAAACATAATCATATTATGTTTCAATTATTTAACCATTTATAAACTATATATATATATATATATATATATATATATATATATATATATATATATAAGGCTTACGAATGCGAATTAGAGGTGCGGTCGTCATTGTCAATATTTGACAAGTCAAAAATCAATATTTGATTTGGTCAACATTTGACTAGGTTAACGATCAACATTTGATAAGGTCACCAGTTAATGGTCAACATTTTGACTAGGTCATGATCAACTTTTGACCAATTCAATGGTCAACAGTCAAGGGGTAAATTAGTGTAGTCAACTGTCAACAATTAACAGTCAATACAATCAACAGTCAACATAGTCTACAGTCAACACAGTGGGTCAACAGTCAGCTGTCAACATGGGCAACACCTGGTCAACTTTGTCAACACACATTTTCTACACATTAATGCATCATATGCATCTTTTCATGAATTCAATACATCACATGTAATTTTTCATGAAATAATGCATCATATGCACCCTTTCATGAAGACACAACTATTCAAGAGGTCGCAACTCTTGCGATTGCACCTTTTCGGTCGTACCTATTGGTTACGCATGTCGATTACACCCGTTGGTCGCACCTCTTGGTGGCATCCGTTAGTCTTAACCTTTCGTCGCGTCTTTTGGATGTGACATTTGGATCACATCCACTGGTCACACCCTTTAGTCGTACCCTTTGACTCCACCCGTTAGTTGGACCTTTTGGTCACAACCTTTAGTCGCACCCATTGGCAACAACTCTTTAGACACAACCTTTTAACGCATCCCTTGGATGTGACATTTGGATCGCATACTTGGTCGCACCCGTTGGTCGCAACTCTTGGACTCAACCTTTGGATCGCATCTCTTGGCGGCATCTTTTGGACACAACTTCTGGATCACATCCATTCATATCATCTTTTGATCGCATCTCTTGGACATAAATTTTGGTCACATCTGTTGGTCACACCCGTTAGTCGCACATGTTGGTCACAACTCTTGCACGCAACTTTTGGATCATATCCTTTGGTCGCACCTCTTGGACTAAATTCTTAATCGCAACTTATGGTCACACATGTTAGTCGCACATGTTGGTCATAACTTTTGGTCACACCCCTTGGTCGCACCTCTTGCTCACAACCGTTCATCACAAATATTTTGGATGTTACATTTGGATTGCATCTCTTGGTCATACCCTTTGGTCGCATCTGTTGGTGGCATCTCTTGTCCACAACTCTTCCATTAGTCCCAACTTCTGGAACATATTCTTTGGTCACACCTTTTAGACACAACTCTTGTATTGCATCCGGTGGTCGCAACTCTTGCTCGCACCTCTTGATCACCATTTTGGATGCAACTTTTAGATCACATCTATTCATTGTATTTTTTGATCAAATCCGTCCATGAAATCAAGTTATGAGACTTTGTCATGTCACACGTGGCAAGGCTTCATTAGTAATCAAATAAATCTAGATTTATTTCATGATCATATCTCTTATTTGAAACTTTTGGATATATCTTTTATTTTATTACAATTCTTACAAATGGTTTTTGGAGTTACACATTTTCACAAAGCTATGAATCATATGTACCCTTTCATAAATTTAGTACCTCAGATGCATCTTTTCATGAATTAGTGCATCACATGCATCTTTTCATGAATTCCCAAAATCTTCGCATCCTTTCGGATTAGAATATTCGACACTTGAAAACTCTATATCCAAGTCTTATAATTATAAATCAAAATTATAAATGGTATCTAAATAGTATATATCTCATATATACCGTCTCAATTTAACCGAAATATGTACGTCGCTCGGATACCACCATTGGGTTTCGGACGTGCATAACGCAGTGGAAAAATAAAAATATTCATCCAAAACCAATCCGAGGACCCGTGCGTATCGGTTAAATCAAAGAAACAAATCTTAAAGATACTTTTCGGATTACGCTTAATCCGTGAAGCTCAAACCATGCGTATTGTCCATGCGCCTCTAAACCGATTACCGTCCTAACTGATTTTCCGTCCGTTTAGGCCGTCTAGGTCGGATCGTGCGGAAGTCATCTACCGCACACACAATCGGTCTCTACCGAAACTCAGAACAACCAGTTCTCATCTTCTTAGGGCGAAAAGATCACAAGCGCTGAAAGTACGAACGCCTCTACCGGTATCCACACGAACGAACTTTTTAAAACGGGAAGAAGAACAATATATATGGTAGTAACTTATTCTCCTCTTGCACAAGAAAACTCTTTTTCTTCTTCTTATTTTATCTCACAAAAGATGTATATAATTCCTCTCATATAATCGCACTCTTTCATTTTTGTCATACAAAAAGAAAGCACCCTTTCATAATTTTGTCATACAAATTAGAAAGTATATTTTCTCTCTTTTGTCTCACAAAAGAGAATGTGAAATAATGAGAGAGAGAATGATGTGTTGTGTTGTGAATATGGAGCCCTCTATGTCCTTATATAAAGGTGAAGAGTCATGTCTCTTCACACTAAAAGATGTGTATGACATCACTCATCATTTTCTATATACCATCATCTAGACTCTTCTAGATTACATGATATTTTGTGCTCATAGTCTTTATATACATATATATCACATCTTATCACATAAGATGACAATATATTTTGTGACATTCTTATGCAACTCATCATATAAGTCGCTAGGATTTTTCGCGCCCGTTTCAGTTTGTTCTTTGTGTGTGACCCTGTAGGTTCACTTAAGGTTGGCACTAGACTTAACAGTCTATAAATCATGAGCGGACTCTAGAAAGCCATCATGACTACCCAATTTAAGTGAATATCGGTGATCCGATTTACCTAATCAACAATCACGTATTTAGTCTCTTTGTCACACGATATCTCCATCGATCATAAGACATGTAATACGTCATTCTTATATTAATCGAATTAATATTTCTTGATCCTGAATTAAACTGAATAAGAACAAATGACATTAATAACTCTTATTAATTCATTTGAGTATGGACATACATTTCTTCAGTTCAATTCATCAAGAGGCCTAAAGATATCTCTCTACACGATATACCTAATCATCCCTCTACAGATTCATTATATACCTAATCATATCCATTATGACTACCCGGTTAAAGGTAGTGTTAGATTATAATGTTGGGAACGGAGACAATCTCAGGTCAAAGGACTATAAATACTTTATGTTACAAGAATCGCTAATGACGTAAAACATGAAGCATTCTTATGGCGGGTCAGTCCAGTATATGGTCTCTAACATATAGATATGTTAATGACTTGATAACTATTTATCCATGATCAGTAAAACATGAGCATTAGTCAACTAATATACTGTGTACGTTTATAGCTTGTATATAAATATATATTTATATGTATCCGCAAGTATATTTGTCTCCACAAATATCCTATAAATGATCAGGGACGATTTAGAATAACATTCATAACACTTTATAGTTTACTATCAAAGTCACGCACTTTGATGACATAAAGCTGAATTGCATATTCATGATCTATTTTAATTATATTAAAATAACCTATACGCACATATTATATGAAATATCTTGGAATAAATATTATGTTTATTATTACAATCCATCATCTAGGTCACAAATACTTTGGCGTAGGGCATAACACCATCAGGAACAAGTTCCTGGAGATGGGAACCAAACGGGATTTTCTCATCCTCTTCGTCTTACAATGCAATGCGGCAACCGATAATACGAGTGACATGGGCGAATTTGCTTTGGAAAATAAAAGGACAACTAAAGGCAAAATTCTTTCTATGGCTTTGCCTTCACAGTAAGATCCCTACGTGCAACAATCTTCAGAAACCGAATTGGCCCAATCAAACATATTGCCCGAATTGCAATAACATTCAACAAACAACATGGCATCTACTTGGGAATTGTTATTTTGTGAGAGAAATTTGGTATCACCTACAATATAGGGTTTCAACAGATGGCTTAAACGTTTATGACAATCTCTTGGACAATTGGTTTCGTAATCGTGCATTAATGCCGAACAACGATAAGTAAGATTGGGATAGAACGTGGCTATCATGCATTTGGGAGATCTGGAAAGAACGAAACTGGCGCATCTTCACTGGAAAAAGTTCAACGCCTGCAGTCACCTTAAACATCGCCTGTAGTCAAGTTAGAATGTGAAAAAATAACTATTAGTATATTAAATTTCATCTTTCTTCCCTATCTGTCATTTTATCTGTACTTTTCTAGATTAGTGTATATAAGACCCATTGGCATGTTAAGGGGTCTAGGAATTGTAGTTTTTTTTTAATGAAAATTATGAGAAGTAGGCTAGCCTACCATTCTCCTTAAAAAAAAAAACGCAGTTTTCATGGTAAAAACCACACGTAGCTTGCACAAATCGTGATTTGTAAGTTTTGTAACATGTCAAAACCATCCGAGTGAGGAAGAGGAGATATCAAGAATCTCCACATAAATATAAAGAGTGCAAAAATAACTTAGATCTATCATACAAAGTCTATAGGCGCTCCAATGCCCATCTCAAAAAAACGAGAATTATTGTGCATGATCAATAAGGACATGTGGCTCTAAGAGGTACGTGTTTGTTTTTCACGGCTCTAAATTAATTCGTCTTTGCTGGGAAAATAAAAATCACGCCAGTGTTGGAGATGACCTGATCACTCCAAAGTTAGAGGCGACCTGAGCACGACGTGTTCCCTAGCAACTGAAGTTCCCAACCTTCTTCCTGTCGTCTCCTTCTTCTCCAGCGCGACGGGATCTACTATATATTGTTTTATCGACTTAAGAATTTGTTATATATATATATATATATATATATAGTACATCTTGCATTATTATATATAATGTTTTTTATTTGAATTATATGTCGCTAAGTATATATTGTTTTATACGGTTATATCATATCTATATACTTGTTTTCATCCGAATTATATATACTATTTTATCGAATATATAGTGATATATATACTTGTTTTTCTAAATTACACATTTGCTATACACATATAATGTTTATCTCGAACTATATCATATCCATATATTTTTTTCATCCGATTTATATATACTATTTTATCATAATGTTATACTATATATATATATATATATTGTTTTCTTGTCTCGATATATATATATATATATATATATATATATATATATATATATATATATATATATATATATTGTTTTATCATAATATTATACTATCTATATACTGTTTGTGTCGCTGCGCTCTATTTTCATCCCGTCGTGGACCCGTTCTTGCATGTTGAGCTAGGAAGGCACTGGACGGACACGTGTCGTGCTGCCGTCGTGTTTTGGCTGACGTGGCGTCTATCACGTCAATAATCGCGCACGGGACGTCCCCAAATGTGGTATTAGGACCCTTTATTTAATGCCCAATGCCCATCTCAAAAAAACGAGAATTATTGTGCATCATCAATAAGGACAGGTGGCTCTAAGAGGTACGTGTTTGTTTTGCACGCCTCTCAATTAAGTCCTCTTTGTTTTGCACGGCTCTCCATTAATTCGTCTGATTTAGATCTACGTTCAGTTGACATACTGTGTTATGTTGGGCCCAATGCCCATCTCAAAAAAATGAGAATTTTTGTGCATCATCAATAAGGACAGGTGGCTCTAAGAGGTACGTGTTTGTTTTGCACGCCTCTCAATTAAGACCTCTTTGTTTTGCACGGCTCTCCATTAATTCGTCTGATTTAGATCTACGTTCAGTTGACATACTGTGTTATGTTGGGCCATGGAAGAACAAGGCAGATTATTTTATTCTGCATAATTAAAAAGACAGGCCAGACGTGATACGTGGTTGCTTTGTATAGCTGACACTGCTTGATTTTCGGATCGGCCACCCTCCTCAACTCACCATCCCCTTGTGTACACCTCATGTTCATCTCAATTATGAAAGCACGAAAATATTCAACTGACCTATTATTTCAATTTTAAAACCCTAACTCTCTCCTCTTTAAATATCTGTCTTCTCCCTTCTAACTCATCTCAGATCTAAAACTCAAATCAAGTTCAACCAACCTAGAGAAGGAGAATAAACTCATATTGCAAATTGAGAAAAATGGTTCCTGGATTCAGCCGTTCTATCTCTCTCCCTCTCAGCCCGAGCGACAAGGCAAATAAAAAAGCCTCACATCACGTGAGGTCAGTGAGTCTCCCTTGCTGCTCTCACCCACTCATCTCTAACCTCGAAGAACAAATCCGTGTTGTCCGATGTTCTGCTGTCAGTCCTGAACAAGCCACGTCTACCTCTGTTGAAACCATCCTCACCCAGATTGGAATCCTCCAAACTGCCTTAGAAGTTTTTCTAAACATGACTCAAACTCAGGAGACTTTATGTGGTTCTGAGTCAATTAATCTGCTCCTTGAAAACATTCTTATCTTAGCTGATGTATTTGGCTCGTTTATATCAACAATTGTGAATCTAAAACAACACCAATCAGACGTTCAATCTGCAATCAGGCGAGGAGACAAAAAATCGGTCATGAGCTATCTAAGATTGCAAAGACGTGTAGAGAAGGAGATATCTCAACTCGCCTCTAGTTTAAAAACCACCACTAAGTGCAAGTATCTTGTGTTACACCCCTGACCCAAATAAAGGACTGAAATGTAACAACCGCCAAAAAGGCATTTAAACAAACATCCACATAATTCAAAATAATCTCCAAATTACATTTATTAAATTTCACAACAAAAACAAAATTGAGACTTTAAAGTTCTCATTTATTTCATAATCATTATTAAACTAAATGTTATTAAAATTGTGACGTCTCTCCACCCGCAACCCCAAGCTAATGGTCCAAACCTGGGCACAAAATAAATATAAGGATGAGTACTGACTCAGTAAGGTATGAAAAGAGGACCAGCCACATATACCAAAAATAGAATATTTGAGTTTGATATAAAATAGGATAGCGAATATAAAATCAGGTAACAAGAGGTCATAAGTATAATATAGCATAATAATTATATAATGATTGTGAAAAATAGTTTTATTTCGGGATATTATCTTATTTCACTTTCAACTTCCACGCACATAACACACACTAGATCATGCTCTGTGGCATCGAGTACGCGCACAGATACAAGTCTTTCCGAGCTCGTTATTGGGTGATCGGCGGCCCTAGTTTCGCTTTACTAAGTACGGCTTCTCACCTATGTGAATCAGCGGCCCTGGTTTCGCTCTACCAAGTACGACTGCATTCTCTCAAATATCACTTTTCACACATCTCACTATATCCCGTAACTTACTCAAAATATCTTTAAATATTATCTTTAAATTCTCATATTACTAAAAATATTAATTTGAGCCATATAAGCTCTATCTCATAAATAGAAGTTCCAGATTAAATATTACTATCATTATAGGTACTTATAATATATATAATATTTGTACGGAAGAACAAATATAGCCAAAGGGAAAAGTATATGCGGGCAAAACCTTACCTAAATAAATGTAATTAGTAACTCTCACGAGAAATCTTCGGGTTCCACAAACTCTTGAGCTTCCTTCGCAACTCTTTCAACTTCTCGGTCTTCTCCTAGTATAAACTCTTCTTCACGAGTATCTACTTAATCAATTAATACTAATTACTAATCTAACTCAAAACTCATACCGGAATGCGCAACATAATTCTGATTATTAACGAGAAATATATTTCTGGATCTTATATCCAGAAAATAATATTACCAATGAATTCGAAATGCCTAAAAACTTAGGAATCAACTATTTATTTGCCAAATTTGGAATAACCGATCAAAACTTATAATAGATGAAATCCTATAACAATAATAAACGAGTGATACAGACCATGATAACTCACAGCACAGAATATACAGTATGATTTGAATAATGAGAAAATAATATAAGTTGAAGAAGGTACCATAACCCTGCCTAGATCCGGTTCAATGATCCTCTACTGCTCTCTTCAATCGATTCACACAGATTGTGTTGGTTAAAGTCAAGGATTAGAGAAAAACAAAGAAAAGAAAAAAAAAAGATGTTGGTGTCTGTGCGCAGGAAATGAAAAAGGCAAATGGGGAAATCATAAGTAGCACCAGAATCAAACGCCTAATTAAGGCAGAAATTAATTTGATTTAAGTTTCTAAATTAGGATTTAATGCATTTTAAGACCGATGGAATTCTTGAACAGACAGAAAATGAACGGAAAAAAAAAGAAACAAAACAGCTAATTACTGCTGCCGCTTTTGCACTTTAGTCCCTCAAGTTAAATTAATCATAACTTTCAAAATACACCTCCGATTTTGATGATTCAAATTTTTAAATTATTTATTTAATGCATGTGATTTATTGAGATACACTTTATTATTCCCCAACATACAAATTATTTCTGAAATTATGAAAATACCCCTACTACAAAATAATAAAAAAATAAAATAAAATTGCTCATTATAACAACTACCCCCCCTAAAAGGATCGTTTGTCCCCAAACGATTTACACACTTGGGTCACTAAACAGATTTGGATATTTCTCTCGCATATCTGACTCCAGCTCCCAAGTCGCTTCGCGTTCCGTGTGATTTTTCCACTGCACTTTAACATACGGAACAGTTCGCGTGCGAAGCACTTGATCCTTCCGATCAACAATACGAACTGGTTCTTCCTCGTAACTCAAATTCTTCTCTATAGTTAAGGAGCCATAATCCACCACATGACTCGGATCGTGGATATATTTCCTCAACATCGACACATGGAATACATCATGTACTCCTGACAAAGCTGGGGGTAAAGCCAGCTGATACGCCACTTCTCCAATTCGTTTGAGAATCTCGAAAGGTCCAATAAATCGGGGGTTTAGTTTTCCTCGCATGTGAAACCTCACTGTTCCTTTTGCTGGGGATACTTTTAAAAATACCTTATCTCCTACTGCGAACTCCACTTCTCTTCGTTTCGGATTGGCATAATGTCGCTGCCTTTGCCGAGTCGCTTCGATCTTCTTCTGAATTAATTCAACATTTTCTACACTTTCCTGAATTAATTCCGGAATTGTCGGGTCTTTACACCGACTGGTTCCCAACACAATGGTGTTCTACACCGCGCCCCATACAACGCCTCGAATGGCGACATGCCAATACTAGCGTGATAACTATTATTATACGAGAATTCAATCAGTGACAAATGTTGATCCCAATGACCTCCCATCCCAAGAACACACGCCCTCAACATATCCTCGAGGGTCTAAATCGTCCGCTCTGACTGACCATCGGTTTGCGGATGATAAGCCGTAGAAAAATTCAGCTTCGTACCTAAGCCTTTATGAACTGAATGCCAATATTGAGATACAAACCTCGGGTCTCGATCTGATACAATCCGAACTGGTATTCCGTGCAAGCACACTATACGATCAATATACATCTGTGCCATCTTCTCTAGTGGGGTTCCTAACCTGAATGGTATGAAATGAGCCGCTTTGGTGAGGCGATCCACTATCACCCAGATTGCATTATTCTTATTTAGTGTCGCTGGAAAACCTGTAACGAAATCCATCGTTATTTCTTGCCACTTTCCTTTTGGTACGAGTAATGGTTGCAATAGCCCTGCTTTCTTCTTCCTTTCCGCTTTAACCTGCTGGCACACTAAACACTTCTCTACATATTGTGCTATCTCCCATTTCATTCTTCTCCACCAAAAGCTTTTCTTGAGGTCTCGATACATCTTCGTTTCTCCCGGATGAACCGAATACCGAGAGGAATGTGCTTCCGCCAATATCGCCTTTTTAATATCCGGAATATTCGGAACACACAACCGATTACCAACTCGTAGCACCCCTTCAGAGTCACATCTAAATTCCCGATATATTCCTTCTATCATCATCTCCTTAATCTTTATGAAACCCGGATCATTATCTTGTGCATTACGTATCTCATCTAACAAACTCGGCCTAATAACAAGACTCGCCACAACAGCCTCATCACCCGGTAACTCCAACTCAATATCCATCTTTCTTAGGTCATCCAAAATGCGTCTATCGTAAACAATACAAGCCGACATTGTCGCATACCTCTTCCTACTTAAAGCATCCGCTACAACATTCGCTTTTCCTGGGTGATACTCTACGCTAATGTCGTAATCCTTCATCAACTCAAGCCATCTTCGTTGACGAAGATTCAACTCCTTCTGTGAGAAAATATATTTAAGACTCTTGTGATCCGTAAATATATTACACCGCTCGCCATGAAGATAATGCCTCCAAATCTTCAAAGCAAACACTACCGCCGCTAACTCCAAGTCGTGGGTGGGATAATTCTCCTCGTACGGTTTGAGTTGCCTCGAAGCATACGCGATTACATTCTTGCCTTGCATTAATACACACCCGAGTCCTTGAAGTGAAGCATCACTGTAAACCGAGCTGAAACCAACTTCTTCTTCAACTCTTCGAAACTTTTCTGACACTTCTTATCCACATAAACTTTATGTCCTTCCTCATCAGCCTACTCATCGGTAACGCTATCTTTGCGAATCCGTCCACAAAGCGTCGATAATACCCGGCTAAACCCAAGAAACTACGCACTTCCGTTACATTCATTGGTGGTTTCCAATTCACCACTGCTTCAATCTTCTTTGGATCCACAGATAAACCATCCTTTGAAATCACATGGCCTAAAAATGACACACTCGGAAGCCAAAACTCGCACTTCTTGAACTTCGCATACAACTTGTGATCCAACAAGGTTTGCAACATCACTCTCAAATGTTCCTCGTGTTCCTTCTCGTTCTTCGAATAAATCATAATATCATCGATAAACACAATTACAAAAGAATCGAGATAATGTTTGAAGACTCGATTCATTAAGTCCATAAAAGCTGCCGGTGCATTGGTCAATCCAAACGACATCACTAGAAACTCGTAATGTCCATACCGCGTACGGAATGCGGTCTTTGGTATATCCTCCGGTTTAATTTTCAGTTGATGATAACCGGTACGTAAATCGATCTTCGAGAAAACGTGCGCCCCTTGTAACTGGTCAAATAGATCATCGATTCGGGGTAAAGGGTACTTGTTCTTCACTGTAACCTTATTGAGCTCACGGTAGTCGATACATAACCGCATAGAACCATCCTTCTTCTTCACAAATAACACGGGTGCTCCCCACGGTGAAACACTAGGTCGAATAAACCCTAACTTCAATAACTCGTCTGACTTTTCAATTCCCTCAACTCCACTGGTGCCATACGATAAGGAGCCCGCGAATAGGTCCCGTGCCCGGAGCTAGATCGATCGCAAACTCCACAACTCGATCCGGGGGTAAACCAGGGAGTTCATCAGGAAATACTCTAGGAAACTCACACACCACTGGAATATCCTTCAATTTCTTTTCCGCGGGTGAGGTCACCTGAACGGACGCTACTAACGATGCACACTTAGCTCGCCCAAATCTCTTCTCATGCTTCATAGAAATAAGAGGACCTCCGAATTCCAATTGTCGGGTTGAAAAATTAAATTTCTCACCATTGGGTAATTGGAAGATCACCATTTGTTGTCGACAAACAATAACCGCATTATGCCGAACGAGTCAATCCATACCCAAAATAACCTCAAAGTCCCGCATATCCATCACTACGAGATCAACTGGCAATCTATGGTCACCAATTTTCACGGTTTTGTCTTTGCACACTCGGTTTGCTACAACCGAGCCTCCTACTGGGGTTCCCACTGCTATCGACTCATTACTAACTTCTGTTTTCCAACCATGCTCATGCACAAATGATGACGCTACGAATGATAATGACGCACCCGAATCAAAGAGCACATAAGCTGGGATGGATGAAATAAAAACGGTACCTGCGACGACATTGGTAACCTCTGCCTCATTATCATGCTGGATGGCGTACATTGTCGCACGATTGTTCAGCTTAACGCTGGAACCTCCAACTCGCTGCTGAGATGGACGAGAGGCAGGGGGCCTCTGATTCCCAAACTTCCCCTTGTTCGGACACTGATTCTCCATATGACCCGCCTGATCGCAAATGTAACACTTCCGGCTTTTGTGGAAACACTCTCCTCGGTGCCTCCTCTGACATATCGAACAAGGTGGTATTTCGGGTCCGTCGTAAGCACGGGTTAGTACTGCTCCACGAAAAGTGTAAGGTGCCGGTTTCGGTGGTTTCTTCGAATGACGCTCGTGCCATTCCATCCTCATCTTGTATGATTGACGTCTATCCCGTTCCACACCAATCGCCACATTCACCACCTCTGCTATCGTTCCCAAACTGTGTGGCCTCACAATAGTCGCCAAATCTGGATGCAACCCATCAATGAATCGGGCCACACGCTCCTCCGCATCCACAACCGAACTACCTCCGAATATGGAAAGTCGATGCCACTCCTCTGAATACTCCTGCACGCTCATATTACCCTGCTTCAGATTCTTGAACTCCTGCTTGCGAGCACGCCGAAGGTTTTGTGGAAAGTGATGCTTGTAGAATTCATCCTCGAACCATTTCCACGGTATAGTTTCGCCTGGATGTTTCTCTTCGTAACCCATCTTTTGCAAATTCCACCATGAATCCGCTCGTCCAGAAAGCATGTGTGTAGCCAACCGCACCTTATCGTTCTCCGGACACTTCATCGCATCCAACTTCTTGCGCACGTGTTGTAGCCATGCGTATGCATCATCCGGGTTAGATGAACCCGAAAAGGGATCCGGCTTCGTACCCAAGAATGACTTTAGGAGATCCTGGGCATTTCCTTGACCTGCTCGAGATGATTGTCCGTTGTCCCGGGATTCCTGCTGAATCAGTTGCCTCATGAGCGCCAAAAAGTCATTCGCTGAAGGCGTCATGGTGGTGACTGGTATTGCTCCACCAGTTGAATTGTTCAAGTCTTCACCGTTGTTGGAACTGTCAGACATCTTCCTAAATTACATTGCGAAACTCACTCTTAGAATAAACTTTTTTTTTTTTTGTAGATTCAATAAATCTAAACTACCCCCATCCCACTCTCACTCACGCACGTTTATTTAGAATCTATTTCGAATTTTGTGGATCGTGTTGCTTTGATACCATTACAGTTGTTACACCCCTGACCCAAATAAAGGACTAAAATGTAACAACCGCCAAAAAGGCATTTAAACAAACATCCACATAATTCAAAATAATCTCCAAATTACATTTATTAAATTTCACAACAAAAACAAAATTGAGACTTTAAAGTTCTCATTTATTTCATAATCATTATTAAACTAAATGTTATTAAAATTGTGACGTCTCTCCACCCGCAACCCCAAGCTAATGGTCCAAACCTGGGCACAAAATAAATATAAGGATGAGTACTGACTCAGTAAGGTATGAAAAGAGGACCAGCCACATATACCAAAAATAGAATATTTGAGTTTGATATAAAATATGATAGCGAATATAAAATCAGGTAACAAGAGGTCATAAGTATAATATAGCATAATAATTATATAATGATTGTGAAAAATACTTTTATTTCGGGATATTATCTTATTTCACTTTCAACTTCCACGCACATAACACACACTAGATCATGCTCTGTGGCATCGAGTACGCGCACAGATACAAGTCTTTCCGAGCTCGTTATTGGGTGATCGGCGGCCCTAGTTTCGCTCTACTAAGTACGGCTTCTCACCTATGTGAATCAGCGGCCCTAGTTTCGCTCTACCAAGTACGGCTGCATTCTCTCAAATATCACTTTTCACATATCTCACTATAACCCGTAACTTACTCAAAATATCTTTAAATATTAGTAACTCTCACGAGAAATGCAATTAGTAACTCTCACGAGAAATCTTCGGGTTCCACAAACTCTTGAGCTTCCTTCGCAACTCTTTCAACTTCTCGGTCTTCTTCTAGTATAAACTCTTCTTCACGAGTATCTACTTAATCAATTAATACTAATTACTAATCTAACTCAAAACTCATACCGGAATGCGCAACATAATTCTGATTATTAATGAGAAATATATTTCTGGATCTTATATGCAGAAAATAATATTACCAATGAATTCGAAATGACTAAAAACATAGGAATCAACTATTTATTTGCCAAATTTGGAATAACCGATCAAAACTTATAATCGATTGAAATCCTATAACAATAATAAACGAGTGATACAGACCATGATAACTCACAGCACAGAATATACAGTATGATTTGAATAATGAGAAAATAATATAAGTTGAAGAAGGTACCATAACCCTGCCTAGATCCGGTTCAATGATCCTCTACGCTCTCTTCAATCGATTCACACAGATTGTGTTGGTTAAAGTCAAGGATTAGAGAAAAAAAAAAGAAAAGAAAAAAAAAAGATGTTGGTGTCTGTGCGCAGGAAATGAAAAAGGCAAATGGGAAAATCATAAGTAGCACTAGAATCAAACGCCTAATTAAGGCAGAAATTAATTTGATTTAAGTTTCTAAATTAGGATTTAATGCATTTTAAGACCGATGGAATTCTTGAACAGACAGAAAATGAACGGAAAAAAAAAAAGAAACAAAACAGCTAATTGCTGCT
The DNA here is from genome assembly GCA_024447665.1 of Juncus inflexus. Classification (NCBI taxonomy): domain Eukaryota; kingdom Viridiplantae; phylum Streptophyta; class Magnoliopsida; order Poales; family Juncaceae; genus Juncus; species Juncus inflexus. Next base: position 1,730,850 of record JAJHPC010000017.1, read on the forward strand.
GCCGCTTTAGCACTTTAGTCCCTCAAGTTAAATTAATCATAACTTTCAAAATACACCTCCGATTTTGATAATTCAAATTTCTAAATTATTTATTTAATGCATGTGATTTATTGAGATACACTTTATTATTCCCCAACATACAAATTATTTCTGAAATTATGAAAATACCCCTACTACAAAATAATAAAATAAAATAAATAAAATAAAATAAAATTGCTCATTATAACATCTTGGACTAGCATTAAATGCTACGGAGTCTGAGAAAATTGGGATCTTGATGGAAGCAATTAGTGCAACGTCAGCTGCCTCCATGGCAGTCTTTAATGGAGTCGTGGCCATGTCAGCCTCTACATCAACAATGAATAATTCTAGCTCGTTACAACTATTTAAGAAATTGAGTACTTTACATTCTTCTAGCAAGGATAGGGGTTTAGATCAGGAGTTTGTTTCCATGGAGAGATTCGAAGAATTGGATATCTGTATAGAAAATGTCGAAGCAAGTTGTGAACGGCTGTTTAGAAATTTGATAAATTCTAGAGTTTTTCTTATGAATATTTGTAGTTCATCTTTGTAAAAACAACATAAATACATTGTTGATAACATAGAAATTTTTTGGATAACGTTTGTGTGCTGCGCTTGGTTTTTATTCATATTATATTTGCAGCTTGCTTGATTGCTGGTCATATAACCTTTTGTGTAATTCTAATTGAGTAATTGGCACATGACTTGGTACAAATCAAGCTTCCATTGCTGGTCATATAATATTATTGATCACATTCAGAAAAAATAACTACTCAATTCCAATTTTACTAAAAAAAACAAGTTATATTATGTTAGGATATATATTAGCAAAAAACGAGTTTTATTTTCTAATACTTTCAAGGTCGTAAAAAGAAAGAAAAATATATCATGTTAATGTACCGTTTACAAGTGAATGTGAATAAAAAGGAGACATTCGGAATCTAAGGAAAATACAAAATAAAAAATCAGATTTGACGTCTGATGAAGTCCACTTGTAATGTTGGTCTGAGAAGAACATGGCAGTGTTATTTAGTTCTCATGCCTTAATCCATGCCCATCTCAAAGAATATCATGCATGTTGTGTAAGATTAAGATGAGCCATCTCAAAGAATATCATGCATGTTGTGTAAGATTAAGATGAGCATGACTCAGATCTGTAAGTAGGGTTTGTGCAAAAGGAAAATATTTCTTTAAGACACAAAATAAATATTAAAATATAAGCGTTTAGATCTAACTAAAAGAATTATGTGTTGTAATTAGTTATTCCTATATGGCCGGCCGGGCCTCAAAATTCGTGCAGATTATCATACATATACATATAGCAATAGCAGATTTCAAACATAGACAAAATAACACCAGACATAGACACATTTTAATGTGAGATTAGCTGACACAAGATAAAGACATAAATCCAAGACATTACCATAAAATCTTGCCTCCGACTCCTATTAAGAGGAGATTATATTGGTGTGCCTCACAGGGCAGCCTGGCCTGTTGTAAACTCTTGGCTTGGGCCAACTTTGGGTCGGGATAACAAAAAGCCTAAACCCATTGATGGATATATATTATAAATCAAATTTCAATTGTTCAACGGCCATTTAGTTGTCCATTTAGCTTCCATAATTCTGATCTCCATTTTATTAATCATTTCAATGTCATTCAAAGACTCGCGTATCCATCCATTTATTTACTAAAATTGAGAGAAAAAAAAAGCCGTATATTCTAAGAGTGAGTGTCTCAATATAATTCAGGAATATGTCTGACGGTTCCAACAGCGGTGATGACTTGAACAACTCAACTTGTGGGGCAAATACCGGTCGCCACTATGACGCCTTCAGCAAATGAATTTTTGGCGCTCATGAGGCAACTGATTCAGCAAGAATCCCGGGACAACGGATAGTCCTCTCGGGCAGGTCAAAGAAATGCTCAGAACCTCCTGAAGTCTTTCTTGAGTACGAAGCCGGATTCCTTTTCGGGTTCGTCTAACCCGGATAATGCGTACGCATGGCTACAACACGTGTGTAAGAAGTTGGATGCGATGAAGTGTCCGGAGGAGGATAAGGTGCGGTTGGCTACGCACATGCTTTCTAGACGAGCGGATTCGTGGTGAAATTTACAGAAGACGGGTTACGAAGAGAAACATCCAGGCGAAATTATACCGTGAAAAATGTTCGATGATGAATTCTTCATGCATCACTTTCCGCAAAACCTTCGGCACGCTCGCAAGCAGGAGTTCGAGAATCTAAAGCAGGGTAATATGAGCATGCAAGAGTATTCCGAGGAGTGGCATCGACTTTCCATATTCGGAGGTAGTTCAGTTGTGGATGCGGAGGAGTGTCTGGCCCGATTCATTGATGGGTTGCATCCTGATTTGGCGACTATTGTGAGGCCACACAGTTTGGAAATGATAGAAGAGGTGGTGAATGTGGCAATTGGTGTGGAACATGATAGGCGCCAATCGTACAAGATGAGGATGGAAAGGCACGAGCGTCATTCGAAGAAATCACCAAAACCAGCACCCTACAATTTTCGTGGAGCAGTGCCAACCTATAATTACGAAGGACCCGAAATACCACCTTGTTCGGTGTGTCAGAGGAGGCACAGAGGAGAATGTTTCCGCAAGAATTGGAAGTGTTACAATTGTGATCAGATGGGACATATGGCGAACCAGTGCCCGAACAAAGCGAAGATTGGGAATCATAGGCCCCCTGCCTCTCGTCCATCTCAGCAGCGAGTTGGAGGTTCCAGCAACAAGCCAAACAACCGTGCGACAATGTACGCCATCCAGCATGACAACGAGGCAGAAGTTACCAATGTCATCGCAAGTACCATTTTTATTTCATCCGTCCCAGCTTATGTGCTCTTTGATTCGGGTGCATCATTATCATTCGTAGCGTCATCATTTATGCATGAGCATTTTTGGAAAACAGAAGTTAGTAAAGAGTCGATAGCAGTGGGAACCCTAGTAGGAGGATTGGTTGTAGCAAACCGAGTGTGCAAATCCAAAACCGTGAAAATTAGTGACCATAGGTTGTCGGTTGATCTCGTAGTGATGGATATGCAGGACTTTGAGGTTATTTTGGGTATGGATTGGCTCGTTCGGCATAATGCGGTTATTGTTTGTCGACAACAAATGGTGATCTTCCAATTACCCAATGGCGAGAAATTTAATTTTTCAACCCGAAAATTGGAATTCGGAGGTCCTCTTATTTCTATGAAGCATGAGAAGAAATTTATGCAAGCTAACTGTGCGGTGTTGGTAGCATCCGTTCAGGTGACCTCACCAGCGGAAAAGAAATTGAAGGATATTCCAGTTGTGTGTGAGTTTCCTGCACATTAAAGATTATTTTCTCTCAGCAAGACTTCATATTAAGTACATTTGTTTCTTCGGCATAATAATAGTATGACCAATTTTATGTCAGATAATATGGTCTCGTAGAAAATAAAAACAAAATAACAATGTCAACAAATCCCGTCTTGTAACGTAATCAGAGCCATGCCATACATCACGTAATTAAAATACATCATTATTGGTGAATCAAAGACATATTGTTGATGCATATGTGTTGTAAGTGGATGTCTTGCCATATTTAGGTGCTTTTAGAAAAAATAGATCTTAGTGGTCCCAACAAAAAGATAGGAAGAGATATGGTTCTATACTTTTATGTTCCTTGGTTTATGCAGAGGAGTCAGGTAAGGGAAATAATATCGCCTTCTCTTCAAATCTCATAGATCCTTCGCAAAAATGCAGTCCGCAAGAAAAGAGAAAGAAAAGAGTAGTGGTGAATTTTCACTTCTTCTAATAACTAGGTAATTATAACACAAGATAACCATTTTCTCTAAACTTTAGTTATTCAAATTCAACCATTAAAGTTTTGTATTGGTGAAAACATATACATTACATCAAATATTATCACATAATTAATTAATTGTTAGATATATTTCCGTATGTGCATTTCCCTCTCAAAGAAAATATATAAATCATAATAAATTTTATTTGGAAAGGGAAATAATTTAAGGGATAAATGCACCGATTAGTCTCTGTACTTTATTGTTATGCATGTTTAGTTCATGTATTTTCAATTTAGCTTTTTTAGTCTTTGTACTCTTAAAAATAGTACACCATTAGTCCATCACTTAACATCACTGTTAATATTTTCCTCAAATGACAATTTTGCCCTTCTTTCATTTATGATCAGTTCCTTCTCTCTCGACTCAAAAATGAACAAAGAAAGCCCCTGTTACTGTTACGCTATCCTCTCTCCCCATCCGTGAGACTCCGCCGCCTCTCTAATCACGACGCCACGATGCAGCTCGAATCCTCTTCTCTCCTCACTGCTCGTAGCTCCAGCTTGTCCTAGTTGCTCCGCCCATTCCTCGTCACACAGACCTCGACCCGTTCTCCTCAGCCCTCTTAATCACCCCTCTTTGCCAATTTATACTCTCTTGAATTAATATTCAATAAGTCTGTTCATCTTTAACAAATCCTGGACACTATTCTGTCATGAATGGGTAGCAACTGACAAATCCTGGACACTATTCATCGCTCCAGTTTAGAGCTTGTTTGGATGTGTAAATATTTTATAGGATAGGAAAGGGAATTTACAGGATGAGTAATGTGAAAAACTTGATCCTAGAAAGTAAGGAAAATATTGCGGGTGTGATGCATGTTTGGATGCATTTTAGAAAATTTGTAGGAAAAACAATATTTTCAGTTGGTTCTCTAGTGGGGGTTGCACTTAATTATCTATCTACTTGTTTTTGTAAAAGCCCACAAAATTTATTTTACATTTTGAAATACAAAGAATTGAACTAAAAATTTATATCATCTTAAAGTGCATAATTTTCACATCTTCTGATACAATGGATTATGGATGATATGTTTATATGTGCATTAACTTCACCTCTTCTGATAATAACAACACATGAAACAAAATTATAACACACAAATATAGGAGAGTACATGTTCAACTACTAGCACTTGGAGAGAAGTACTTTTATGTTCCTGGATAACTATGCACTAGGGCTGTCAACGAGCCGAGCCAGGCCCAGCTCGAGCTCGGCTCGACTCCAGCTCGGCTCGGCTCGATAACAATACATGATTCTAGCTGAAATCAATAGCTCGAGCTCGGCTCGTTTCAACTCGAGTCAGCTCGGCTCGGCTCGGGTAGCTCGATTAAGAATGATTTTTTTTGAAAATCCACAATTTTATTTGAATAACAATTAAGAAAATATCAAATTAAATCATATTATATAAATTAAGCAAAAAAACATGATAAAAGAAAATTAAAAAAAACACAAATTTGAAATCCTAATCCAAAATACGATACAATCCATTAATCATGCAAATACCAAAATACGATACAATCAAAACAAACACAATCCAAAAAATTTAAACCCTAATCCAAAATACAATACAATACCAACAATAAAACACAAACAATCCAAAATAATTGAAACCCTAATCCAAAATACGATACAATCCAAACATCAACACACAACCAAATAATCCATACAAAACAAAATAATTAAAACCCTAAATTGTAACACCATCTTATCTTTCAACTTCCGAGCATCATCTCTCTTCCAACTTAACACCCTAATTATAAAAGTTAAATCTAAATTAAAAATTCCATTGTAAAATGAGTTATTAGAGAATATGTAAAATAATAAACGATAAATATACTCACATAATCAAGAATCAACTACCGGATTCACCGCTACATCAAGATTTTCCTCTTCCTTCGCTGCATCCTTAAAAAGAAAACTAATTATTAGTTCAAAATTTAAAAATTTTAAATTAAAATATATGAGTATGAAATTATATTAAAAGCGAGAATCTAGAAAGAACACAAACAAGAATCCACAATTTTAATTTATAACATGATATTCTAACAACAATTATTTACAAGAATATTTTTTTCTCATAAAAAGATAGGTCAAAATTTTGTGATGTGTGTGACAAAAAATACCTCATCTTTCACATTAATCCAAAAAATTTGTATTTGGAAAATTCAGATCCTAAAATTTGAAGGAGCAATTAGAGCAAAACCTTAATTATATCCCTCTGAACTAGATTATTGACATACCATATATTAATCATATTATGGCATTTAATCAAACAGGTTATTGACATAGAATGAAAACCCAACTAGCAGTGCAATTACTACTAATAAATCTACTCAATAAAGCCATAGTTTAGTCGAAATTACAAAAATTAACCAATTCATTACAAATCGCAAAGAAGCATTACTTACATCTACCGAGTATTGACGAAGGAAAGAGAGAGAGAGACTTGATCGGTTGGAAAGCTTGCTGGGCGAGGAAGAGGCGCCGGCGTGGAGTCAGAGAGGGAAGGAGAGGAAAAGTGGGGAGCGGAGCGGAGGATTCGTGAGGAGTCAGAGGGAAGGGAAATAGTGGGGAGAGAGAGGCGGAGTTCTATTGTAATTAGGGGAAAGGTTGTATTATTTGGGTTGGGCCAGATTTTAGTTATCGAGTCACGAGCTGAGCCGAGCCGAGCTGGGCCAAGCTCGAGATCGGCTCATTTAGATTAGAGCTCGGCTCGGTTCAGTTTCGAGCTGTTTCGAACGAGCTTTTTCGAGCTGCTATCGAACGAGTTCGAACGAGCTACCGAGTTTCGAGCATTTTTGTCAGCCCTACTATGCACCAATATTCTAAATTTCTTTCTGAATATTATAGACGCCTAATGATACGTAATGGCCCAGTAACATTGAAAGGAGCAGTACCATATTGTACAAGTATAGATATACGGAAACTAATAGCTCAATTGATGCCTACTTGAGACTATTTTAGAGATCAATTGATCCTTAATCATCAATAATCAAGATATGTCACAATAACAATTAATAAAGAAACAATAAGATTGTAACTGTACTGGTATCCGTCTAAATTGTGCAATTTGTGCTCACTTAAGTCTTGAATGGGAACCGTTTATACGCAATTGCTCTAAGTTAACCCATCTGCACGATTAAAAAGAAAAAAACAGATTATTTCGAGCCAATTAAGTATCAAATAGAAAAATTAAGCAAACAATTTATCCAATTTAAACCCCTATAATTACAACGAATCCTTAATCTGACATTAATTTGCATCATTAAGCAACAGCAGCCAGTCAATCTCCTCTACCAAAATTTGCGAACGGTGCGTCAAGCCAATTAAGTTGGACATACAAGAGATAAAAAAACGAAAGAGGTAAACACAAAATAAGGAAAGAGGATCTTTTTGCGATTTTAGGGAAAAGAAATATTTTTTAGAGGTGGAGAGAATACAAAGAAAAGCTCTTCCATGGCCATGAACGAGCTAAAGAGGAAATAAGGGAGGGGAGGTGAAAGGGGAAAGAGACGGTATTAAATGAGGAGAGAGACGGGACGGTGTGAGCGTGAGAGAGGCAATTCTTTCGTAGTTTTTTAAAGGGTTTATATACAGAGCCCCCATCAGCCCCCCAATCCGAACTTTATCACTAGTAAACGGGACTCACTTATTTTGAATATATGTGGCGCCCGTTTACAAGTGGTAAAGGGCGGATTGGGGGGCTGGTAAACGGGGGCTGTATATATTTTTCCTTTTTAAAAGAGTTATATACACATCCCCCTCCATCCCCTCAACCCACAGTTTATCGAAAACGGGGCCCATTTATTTTGAATATAAGTGGGACTCGTTTATCAGTGGTAAACGATGGGTTGAGGGGATGGTGAACGGGGATATATATACTTTTCCTTTTTTAAAAGGTCAGCTTATTTTTCACCGCACTTTCTATACATTTATTCCTAAAAATTTCTTGTCCTAAAATTTGCCTATATTTTTTCCAATGCATTCAAACTTGCATTCGTAAAAGTTTCTGAAATTTTCCCTATTCTACAATTTCCTTGTATTTTCCTAGTCATCCAACCAAGCCCTTAGTCATGGAAAGGGAACTGTAGCCTACATTCACAATCAGGTAATTAATCAAACTAATCAACCAAATTGAGTATAGTTTTTCTTCTTATAATTTAATTTTACGCATTTTTTAGGGTATTAAAGGATTGGAATTGAAGGTTCAGTGTTGACATGTCCATCCGCGTCTTCTAAACTCCTGTCAAATATAAAAGTTCCATCAATATTAATTCAGTAAGCTATAGTGGACATTTACAATTTCAGTAAGCATTTGTTTGAAAGAAATTTCTGTCAATATTAATTCATTTAATGTTTTTTATTTCATAATTTAGCATTGACGATTCTTTTCGTACTTTGTTGTCTCAAAATATACCAGGTACTCTCACTAGGGGAGATAAAATGTGTGAACCTTAATATAGTGTCATGCTTATTCACACTTGAACTATGGAGTTAAGGAGCTGATGGACCTAGATGCATACTTCAATAATGTGCCTACAAGCTACGGAGTTGATATTCCTCTCATGTAAATGTTGCTTGTAGCTAGCACTAAGGTTAAAATTAGGGTTAGAATCAGGTTGAATGTGAATATGTATAGGGTTAAGATTAGGGTTACATGGCAATGTGCATTGAACGTGTACTTGCATTAAATGTAAATATGCACTGTAATATGAATTGATATTAGTACCGAGTGATATGTGTTGAAAAATGAAATTTATGAACACCTATTAAATTATTGGATATTGAAATTGAAGAAATATCAAAAGGTGCTTGTGATGCTTCCTGTTATAAATGAACTCGAGGTTGATACAATATTACGTTCAACCTAAGTTCAATGACGTGTATTCTAAGTGTGATTAATGAAGTGGTACCAGTTTGAACATGTTGCATGATACTGGTATCGTGTCCAAAACCTTACCACTTCATGATGGCATCAGTGGTTCTTTTTCATCTCAATAACAACCATCACATGTGAGTTTTAATGCAACAAATAGTAACAAAAGAATAACAATCCTTTTTCATTTGGTACCTATAGAAACATAATTGAACAAAGAAAATAACATTTCATCCCAAATGAACAAAAAATAGTCTTGAAAAAAATTTAACAAAAAAAAAGTACAAATACAAAATTCTATCTCAAATAAATTGGAGTAATTTTGTAGACTATTCTTAATTCAACAATAATGCCTCGCTCTCTCATTTCAAAGCAAACCATCGTGCTCCATTTCAAGTCATCTTGTGCTATGTAGTACCTATATGGGCACAACAAAATTATAAAATTTCAAGAAGTAATCCGCATAATTTTAATGAAACAAGTCAAACATGTATTATTACTATTGAAAATAAAATAAACTGAAATTTTGAAGTAAATAGAAAAACCAACCTGGTTGGCGCACTCTCACAAAGATATGTTTTTCTGAAGAGCGAGCTATTATGTGTGAAGGCGTCTTGACCCTAATTAATCAAAACTAGTGCCAATTCTGCCACAAATAAAAAAATTTACTGCTAAGTAACCTCGATAGAAATCCTATTAATCCAAAAGAACAAACAAACCTAGAGGTACATGTGGTAGTAAGGAGTACTGGTATATGCTGATATGCATGATTCCTCCATTTTGGCCTTCTTTTATCTAGATGACAGGTGCAAGTGAGATGGTCTGGACGTGTGTACAAGACTGGAAAATTGATATCCCCAAGTTTCGACAAGCTTCTTATAACAATTTTCATAACTGAAAAAAAAAGACAACAAATTAAAAATTCAGAAAAAAGAAGAAATAACAGTTTCAATTCAGCTCTAAGAAACCCTAATAAGCAACAATTAAGCTTTAATAAACTCTAATTCCCCAATTCAGCTCTATTAAACCCAAAATAGCCCCAATTCATACTAAATTCAGCTATAATTAATCGTATTAAATCCTAATTAGCCGCATTAGCCCCAAAACAACAGTAATACAGCCTAAACCCTAATTTGCCCCCAAGTCAGTTGATTCATGTAAGAGTAATTTAGAGAATAGAGAGAAGAGGAAACATATTCTGATTTCATTGCTTTTCAATTGTTAAGTTGTTTTTTTTTTTTACAATGCAGAGAAGAGCTTTATTTATAGAGACTCTTCAAACAGCTAATTTAATCAATCCATTATTTATAGCTAATCAAATCTCTAATCAATCCCTTAATTATAGCTAATCAAATCTCTTGACAGAATCACTCCCTAACAAATTACATGGAGAGAAATCAGAGGAGAAATCACAGCTAGCTGATTTTCCAATTATGAATGGATATACCAGTGCAGTTATATTCTTTTGTACTATAACCACTATTATATCTCGACAGCCCCCCTCAAGAGAGACACCCTTAAAAATTGAAACCAAGCAGTAGAGAGTGTCTTTGTGAGATCGTCAGCTAGTTGGTCTTTCGAGCAGATAAAATTTACGAGTAATTGTTTGGATTGAACTCTTTCTCGCACAAAATGATAATCGATTTCGATATGTTTAGTGCGAGCATGGAATACTGGATCGGAGGCAAGGAATGTAGCACCTAAGTTGTCGCACCAAAGAACCGGAGTGTTGGAAAGAGGAACCTCTAGCTCGGCCAAGAGGGATTGTAGCCAATTGTAGCCAAATTAGTTCAGCTGTGGCAGCTGCCAATGCTTTGTATTCCGCTTCGGTACTTGACCGAGAAACGGTTGGCTGTTTCTTGGATGACCATGAGATGAGATTTTGCCCAAGATAGACACAAAAACCCATAGTGGATCAACGATCATCAGGACAACCGGCCCAATCAGCATCGGAGTAGGCATGAAGTGTGAGGTGTTGTGATTTGGTGATGAGCAAACCAAGGTCAAGAGTCCCTTTTAGGTATCGAAGAATTCTTTTGGCAAGAGCAAGGTGTCGATCTGTTGGATTGTGAAGGAATTGGCTAGCTTTGTTAACCGAGAAGGCAATATCCGGTCGTGTGATGGTTGCATATTGTAATGCACCAATCATAGACCAATAAATTTGAGGATCAGGAATAGGATCGCCGTCGTAAGAGAAAAGGGAGTCGCCGGGCTCCATGGGAGTTGAGCAAGGTTTTGCATCCTGCATTTTAAATTTAATTAGTAGATTTTGAATATATTGTTGTTGAGATAAATGAAAACCATGACTTGTTGTTGTATATTTGATTCCTAAAAAGAAATTGAGAGGGCCTAAGTCTTTTAGAGAAAAACTATTGTTCAAATTTGTGATGATTTGGTGGATGAGATGTTGATTATTGCCCGATATCAGTACCATGAGTTCGAATGAATAAGGACGTATCTGAAGAACATGGTTTAAACCCTAAATTGCTAAGTGTGTGTCCTAACTTAGTGAACCAAGCTCTTGGAGCTTGTTTTAATCCATAGATAGCCTTTTTGAGTTTGCAAACATGATGTGAAAAATCAAGATTGATAAAACCTGGTGGTTAAGTCATGTAGACATCTTCTTCCAGGGTTCCATGCAAAAATGCATTATTAACATCTAACTGATGAATGATCCAACCTTTGCTAGCCACAAGAGAGAGAACGAGACGAATGGTGCTAGGTATGACAGGACTAAAGGTCTCATCATAGTCAATTCCGTATTCTTGGGTATAGCCGCGAGCAACTAGACGTGCTTTATATCGTTCTAGAAAGCCATCAGCACGTGTTTTGATCCTGTAAACCCATTTGCAAGAAACTAAATTTTGATTAGGAGAGGAGGGAATAAGGATCCAAGTAGAGTTGGCACGAAGAGCATTTAGTTCATTTGCCATAGCTTGTCTCCAATTTGGATCCTTGTTTGCCATATTAAATGTGGTTGGTTCAATTAAGTCAGAAGAGTTTGTTAGTTGAGTAGTTAAGGCAATAAAATCAGAAAATTTCTTGGGCATTAAAGTATTTGTTTTTGATCGAGTAACCATGTGGTGATGAGAACCAATAGGTCTAGGAGAGAAATCAGAAGTATTAGAAATCTCAGAAGACAAATGCAGAGAAGTGCCTTCATTGGATGAATGACAGCTAGTAGAGGTTGGCAAATTGTCTGATGTTGCAAGAGAACTAGAATGCAACTGTGGAAGAATAGTTAGAGCAAAATGAGATGAGGAGACAGGAACTGTAAATGAATTGGATTTTAAGTGTGCAAAAGGAAAAATGGATTCATTAAAAATAAAATTTCGACTCACATATTTTTTGTGTGACTATATCCAGACATTTATAACCTTTCTGAGTGTTGCAATAGCCTAAAAAGACGCAAGGAATGGATCTCATTTGTAATTTGTGATCATTATATGGTCTGAGGTATGGATAACATTCGTAGCCTAGTACTCTAAAAAATTGATAATCAGGAATTTTGTCGAATAGTAATTGATAAGGGGGTGATCTTGATAAATGGAAGGAGGGTAAACGATTGATGATTAAGACAATACTGTTGAAAATGTGGCACCAATATTTAATAGGGAGAGAGGCTGAACCATAGAGGGTAAACCTAATTCAACAATATGTCTATGTTTCCTTTCCGCAATTTCATTTTGTTGAGGAGTGTATGCACATGATGTTTGATGAAGAATTTCAGGATAATTTTTGAGAAAAAAATACTCAGAGCCACCATCAGTTTGAACACATTGAATATTAGTAGAAAGTAAATTTTCAACCAATGATTTAAAACGAGAAAAGGCTAAAGACACATCAGATTTTGATACAAGAAAATAAATCCAAGAGAAGCGTGAAAACTCATCAATAAAATGAACATAATACTTAAATCCATTTATTGAAGTAATAGGGGCTGGACCCCATAAATCGGAATGAACAATTTGAAGAGGTTTTGTTGCAGAATTTTTAGACAACTTAAAAGGTAATTGATGAGCTTTTCCTTGACTACAAGCAGAACAAAAATCAAACACCTTATTTGAACACTTTATTTGAGAAGTAGATAGTAAATGAGACACAACAGGTTGAGAGGAGTGACAAAGCCTCTTGTGCCACGTATTAAAAGAAAGTTCAGAAAGTAATGCAGTAGGAGAGGGAATGGAAGTTGAAGGGAGCTTGTATAATCCATTAATGACTGGTGCCTTGAGTAGAATAGCTTGAGTGTTGGAATCCTTCACAAGACAAAAATCATGATGAAATTCTAATAATACTTTATTATCATTAGTGAATTTTGAAATACTTAATAAATTGTGAGTTATGTCAGGTACATGACAAACATCTTTTAGGTGTAATTGATGTGAAGGAGTAAAAATTGAAGATGAACCAATATGTAAAATATTCAAACCTGATCCATTACCCACTTTAACCTGTTCTTGGCCTTGATAAGGAGCATAGGAGCTGAAATTGTTCAAGTCGGGACTCACATGATGAGTTGATCCAGAGTCCAAGAACCATTCATGTGGTGGCGTTGCGACAGGCTATTGTGGCAATGGAAAACTTGGTTGAGTCGATGCAAAATTGGATTGCGGATAGTTCTGTGAAGGGTAGAAGGGTTGAGGATAGAAGGTAGAAGGTCCATGAGCAACCAAAGCTGTGGGAGGACGAGGGACGTATCCATAAGCTGGATCGCCACACTTATAACAGACTTGTGCAGTGTGCCCTGTTAAAGAACATATTTGGCATTTTGGTCCATTTTTCTTCTTTCCTTTCCGGATCTTATAGTTGAAATTTGGGCGGTAATTATTTTGAGAAGAGGAAGAATTTCGACCGGGATGAGAGTTGTATTGATTGGGCTGAGAATTGTAGTGGTTGGGCTGAGAATTAGATTGAGTAAAGTAAGTTTGAATAGGTCCATTGTGCGGTCCAAATGAAGAGCCCATCGATGTGGATGGGTTATAAAAGGAGTTGACTGGTGGTGGCGTTGACTGTGTTAGGGCAGAAGAGTCGGAGAGAAGGGCAAAGCTGTTGTTGTTCGAGATGAGCTTCAAAGCTCAGTAGTTGACCGTGAATATCGGGTAGCGAAATGAGTTTGGTCATCGATGGTGATGTAATGGAGCAGAATATGACGTTGTAATCAGGACCTATGCCGCCTAAAATACTCAAAATTAGGTCACGATCATCGACTGGATCACCAATCGATGTTAAAAGATCTACGAACGCCTTCTTTTTGTTTAGATATTCCATGATGGAGAGGTTTTCTTTCTTAAGTGTTTGCATCTAAAATCTGAGTTGCATAATGCGAGCAACAGATTGATTAGAAAAACTGAGACTGAGATACGACCATACCTCAGCAGAAGAAGTGCAGCGAACAACTTGAGCGTGAATGTCATCAGATAAGGAAGATTTGAGCCATGCCAATATCAATTGATCTTGGCAAGTCCATAATTTGAACGCTGGATTGAGTTGAGTGGTCGGGGTTTCATCAGAATTAAGTAAAAATTGGACTGGGGGAGAAGTTGATCCATCTAGAAAATGCATGAGGTCATATCCTTTGAGAACTGGCGTAATTTGAGACTGCCACAACAGAAAATTGCTGCGGTCCAGTTTAATTGGTGTCGGTTGCGCGAATGTAACCGGTTTATCAGTTTGGTTAACTGGATTAATCACAATTGGATTTGTATTGGGGCAGCAGAATTTTGCGACATTTTGACAAGGTTGTGTTGAAAAAGAATGAATCTTTGTTGGTTTTAAGAGAGAGTGTAGAAAGAAAGAGAATCAGATGAAGAATCTTAAAGAAATGATTAGACTAAGAATTGATGAAGAAAAGAAAAAAAAATTAGATCTTGAATCGTGGATTGTGGATTTTGATTTGAGCGTTAGCTCATTTCAAGGCTTCGATACCATGTAAGAGTAATTTAGAGAATAGAGAGAACAGGAAACAGATTCTGATTTCATTGCTTTTTCAATTGTTAAGTTGTTTTTTTTTTTTACAATGCAGAGAAGAGCTTTATTTATAGCTAATCAAATCTCTAATCAATCCCTTATTTATAGCTAATCAAATCTCTTGACAGAATCACTCCCTAACAAATTACATGGAGAGAAATCAGAGGAGAAATCACAGCTAGCTGATTTTCCAATTATGAATGGATATACCAGTGCAGTTATATTCTTTTGTACTATAACCACTATTATATCTCGACAATTCAAAGCAAATTTAAAAAGAAAGATTAAATAAAACTCTCACCTGAGAGAGATCACAGAAGGGAGAAGACTAGTAGCAGTGAAGATGGTGGAGGAAGCCCAAACCTGAGAGAGGGCCACCGATCAATTTGCAATTAACGGGAATTAAGAGATCAATTTTGTGATTAATGTGAGAAAAAAGAAAATTTATTAGAAACCTAACCAGAGAGGCTAATGGAGAGGAGAGAGGACAGTCGGTGGAGGTGGTTGGAGCGGAGCCCAGAGGGGCAGAGGGGAACCAGCGCGTGGAGGAGATCAAAGGCGAGGGTCGTGATTTTGGGAAAGAGGGTACGGCTGACGGAGGCCCACGGAGGAGAGGGGACCGGTAGCGGATGAAGGAGGAGGCGTTTGACTGAGGAGGGCCAGAGGGGAGCCGACGATGGGCGGAGGAGAACCGACGAGTTGGGAGGGATGAATGGATTTTCTTCTCAGAAGCGTCTGGCTCGAGACCTATGCCAGTAAAAGTGTTCAAAACATGGGTCATTTTCGTCCGAAGGGCGAGTTACAGACAACCATTCTAGAAGAACTTCAAGGTGAAAGGCAATGTGGGTTCTGGTGTTAAGAGTACATGCTTTAAGTGCAAGAAGGTGGCTCATTTTAAGGCCTAGTTCACTATGAATCAAGGGTAGAAGAAGAACGGTCAAGGTGGAGGATCTAACAGGACTTGGTCATGGTGATTGAGTGCAATTTCTTTTCTCCGGTAGCCAATAAGTGGTGGATCATTCCGGAGCCACAAAGCACATAGCGCGGACACATCAGGGACTGGTGGAGTACAAACCAATAAACCCAAAGGAGCATTGAATCAACGTGAGAAACAACACATACACTGAGGTGCAGGCTATTGGCACCTACAAGCTGAATGTGGGCAAGTTTAACACACTTCTCACAGACGTATTGTATGCCCCCAAAATGAGGCGGAATCTAATCTCCGTCCAAATGCTAGTCAAGAAGAGTTATGACGTGCGCTTGTATCGACAACAGAAGTTGGGAGTCCACACTGTAACAATTAGGAAGCATGGGGAGGCATTGGCCCCTGATGTGCTTGATTCAGGACATGATTTGTTTAAGTTAAATGTAATGGATTATAGATATGTGTGTCAAATAATTATGATGTATCAATTGAAAATTCTAATGAGAATAATAATTTTCTTAATTATATTATGCCTCTCAATATTTATTTAACTGATTCTCTATTATGACACATGTGCTAAGGTCATCCAGGAAAACAAAGATAAAATAAAATTGTTAAAATGGGTTTACTGTCTAAATTAACTATCATTCTGGCAAGTTGGCCAAAAAGTATATTATGCCTCTCAATATTCGAATGTGAATTCTGTCATTCTGGCAAGTTGGCCAAAAAGTATTTCTCAGATGGAGAAAGAGTGACATAATTGTTGGAAGTTATCCATTCAGATATGTGCAATTCATTAAGTGTCAAGTCTCATAGTGGTAAAGAGTATTTCATAATGTATACTGATGATTACTCTCAATATGGCTATATTTATTTGGTCAACGCTAAGTCTTAAAGCATTTGATTACTTTTGTAAAGTATAAAGCCAAGTTGAGAATCAATTTAGCAAGAAAATTAAATATTAAGGACCGATAGGGGAGGAGAGTTTAATTGAAAAGAATTTGACAACTATTACATAATCATGGCATAGTAAGGCATACAACCATAAGTTATACACCACAGCAAAATGGTGTAACTGAGAGGCGTAATAGAACTTTAATTAATATTGTTAGGTGTATGTTGTAACAATAAAGCTTACTCAAGAGTTTTTGGTGTGAAGCGGTAAAGGGTGCAGCATATGTCCTGAACAGATTACTAACTACATTAGTAGAGTCAACTCCAAATGAATTATGGTAAGATAGAAAATCAGTTTTATCCCATTTAAGGATGTGGTGATCAGTAGCTCATGTGTTGGTCCCACAACAATATAGGGATAAATTAGACCCTAAGACTGCAAAATATAGATTTATTGGTTATTCTGAAAAGTCAAAAGGTTATAGGTTCTATAGTATTAAGGACAATAAGGTTATAGAAAGTTGTGATACTAAGTTTTTTAAAATTGCTAAGATAGAAGAACCAGTGAAGGAGGATGACAAAACCCTATTGATTTTAGATGACTTTTATAAAGAAGATGAAACAGAACCTATAGTGATTGATGAACATCAGGACATTCAAGAGAACGTTATACAACTAAGTGATCATCATATGTTGAGAATAGGAGATTCAGGAATGCAACATCATACCTAGATGATTTTTTTTTGAAGGGGAAAGGCCCCAGTTTCAAACTGGGAACCTCCCATGTATGGGTCAAAGGGTGAGACCACTGGGTTAGGGCCCAGTTCTCACCTACCTAGATGATTTTGAAGTTTACAATTGTGAGATCTCATATGTTACACTTAGTGTGGATGCAGAGGACCCGCAGATCCTTTGAGTTATTCGGATGTAATTAATTCACGGGAATCCGAGTCATGGTTGAATGCCATGAAGGACGAGATTGAGTCAATCGTAAAGAATCAAGTATGGGAATTAAGTAAATTCCCGGTCGGTAGGAAGGTAATTGGTTGTAAAAGGGTATTCAAAAGAAAACTAAAGCCAGACAGTATAATAGACAAGAATAAGGCTAGGCTAGGTTGGTAGTCAAAGAATTCACTCAGGTTGAGGGTGTGAACTATCAGGAGATATATTCTCCCACAGCAAAGTTTGCGTCTATCAGGATTTTGTTGGCTTTAGTTGCACATCAAGATTTGGAATTGTACCAAATAGATGTGAAGGCCGCATTCCTCAATCGTGATTTGAAGGAAATTATATATATGAGGCAGCCTGAAGGGTTCGAGGTAAAAAACCAAGAAGACAAGGTATACAAGTTAAGGAAGTTATTATATGGTCTGAAATAGTTTTCCCGTCAGTGGTATCTTGACTTTCCACAAGTTTGTTTTACAACTAATATTTGTTGTAAAGAAGTTAGACAATAGTGTATATACTTTCAAAGGGGGGACTAGTTTTTACATCTTTGTATGTATATGATATATTACTATGTGGTAATGATTTGAAATTAATTGATAAAATCAAATCAGAGTATAGTATCATGTTTGAGATGAAAGACATGGGTGAAGCATCTTATATCTTAGGAATTTCGATTACCAGAGATTGAAAATAAGATATTATGTCTGTCTCAGGATTGATACTTTGATCAAATACTAAAAAGATTTGGTATGCAAAATGGTAAACCTGCTCAAACCCCTATAGTAAAAAATAAGAAATTATCTAAGTCACAATGTCCCTCAAAAAATCAACCTAGATTTGGGGTGCCTTATGCTCAGGCAGTAAGAATTTTTATGTACGCAACGTTGTGTATGAGATCAGACTTAGCTTACTGTATTGGGTTAGTTAGTAGGTACCAAAGTAATCCTGGTACAACACACTGGGAAGCAGTTAGAAGGATATTTAAATATCTTAAAGCCACCAAAAGTTATAAGCTTTGATACTAGACAGATTTGTTTGAATTAATTGGTTATTCTGATGCTGACCTGGGAGGGGACATAAATGACCATAAGTCAACCTCTGGACATGTGTTTATATTTGGAGGTGATGCAGTTTCTTGGTCAAGCGAGAATCTTGGTTGTGTGGCTCGGTACACACACACATGAGATAGAGTATATTGCATGTAGCATGGCAGCTATCCATGCGGTTTTGATATAAAGATTTGTATCTGATTTTGACCTTGATATTAATAATGGACCAGTTGATATATACCTTGAAAATCAACGAGCCATTACTTTTGATTAATAGTGGGTCCAATAGTTCTAGAGGACGACATATAGATATCGAGTATCGCTATATCAAGAATATGGTGGAAAGAGATGAGGTTAAGGTAAGCTATATTCCAACTTTTGAAATGGTTGCTGATCCCTTAATGAAAGAAATCAGTTTTAATGATTTCATTAAGCATGTTAACTTGATGGGACTCAGAAATGCCTGAGTGTTTTATAACTGAGTCTATCCAATACTTGGAGTAACTTGGTGGCATGAAAATATAAATTAATCAATGATACTGGGAGCATATCCTTGGTCTATCTAGTCATAGAGTAACTGGTTGGCATAAGTCCTTTGCTCGGCAAATGCACAAGTGGGAGATGTTTTCCATATATGCATTTATCTCTCAAAGAAAATCTATCAATCATGATCGATTATATTTGGAAAGGGAAACAATTTGATTGAGGCTCAGCTGGAGGATAAAGATAAGAAAAAATTAGGCCATGATATTCAGGTTTCTTGGCGGTCAAATTTCGCTTGACTATAAATAGGAGGTATAGCTCTTGGCAAAATACACAACATACAATAGAAATATAATCCCTACCTCTAATAGCCCAGCCTCAAATCCCTCTAAACCCTAATACATTTCTCCATTCATTATTTGGTGTATTTAATGAGTGGAGAACTCAACATTCTTTATGATCTTAATTAGATTATCTTTTTTTGATGCATACAAGTTGTTTGACAAATTCAAGAGAAGAAAACGTTATAATGAAGATTGAAAAGAGGAAAGAAAACTAGGTTTCAAAATAGAGAAATCAAGCAAAGAAGAAGCACACTAGAAAAAACACTCCTCGATTCGTCCCTAAGTTATATGAAGTAAGAAAATAAAAATAAAGTTCTTTAAATCAAGCTAATCAAGAAGTTGTCAATGAAGGTGAGATCTTTAGGGGGGAAATAATGAAAATTTTATTTCCACATGAAGAATTAAGGAAGAGAGATGGTAAATAATGAAGGGGTCTTTTGTTTTGTATTTTTAAATGAGGATATCAAGACATCTAAGTAGGATGAATTTCATAAAATAATAGCATCCGAGATGCCCGTGGAATATTTGGCGGGAATAAAATAGCCACCAAAATTGGTGGCTTTTCACATTCGTATGAGTAAGAAATGCAAAAATAAGAAAATAAATATTTATAAGAAAATATTTTTTTTCTCTAATTAATTTATAGATTTAAATAATTTTTTTACATTTGGAATATAAATAAATGAAGATCTTATGTATTCCGTATAATAAATACATCAAATCAAACATGTTAATAACACATGTCTTAAAATTATATTCCATGAAATATGATTTCTTGAAATCATACATTCCAAAGTATCGTTCAAAACTCGAATCAAACGAACCCTAAATACATTCTCCAAATAAGTTACTCACGTAAGAAACTTCTCATCTGATTAATACACTTGGCCTTCTTCCTAACTTGAAAACAAAGAGAAAATGACTTGTATCTTCTCATGAGTTGAAATAAGTGTTTATATAGTTCCTTAGACCAATGTAGTTTTGCTAGGGATTGAGCACGTAACACAATATTAATTAATAAATTTATTTGGTTTTTTTTTTGACAGAATAATAAATTTATTTCTTATATTTAAGATTGTATAAGTTCTTTACAATATTATTATCAATCACAATTTGGCAATTCGAATTCATATCACAAAAGAACGTGACTTTGATATAGTAGAGCTAGCAAATTCTGATCCGACTCCTGTAACCCATCCACCCGATCCAAACTCGAGTGACCCGTAATTCGAACTGACCCAAACCCGAATTGATCCGACCCGGTCCATTTGCCGCCTCTATTTAATTTATGATAAATACATCTTAAAAAAGTCTCTAATTATTTATATGATGTTTGTGGAAACAAACATACTTGAAAAGGCTATGTATACACAGGTACGTATTAGAGATTACATATTATAACATTGATTCTCATGAAAAAGAGTGTACATATTCCTTTCATCTGGGATAGTCATAGAACCCTCTGTGCAAATTTTTACATTCTGATATGAGTTCAATTTATCTTTAACTGAATAACCATTAGGCCATTATTAATTATTTGGTGCATTGCGAGGAATGTACATATTCAAGATGAAATTTTTTTTCTCTTTGTCAACAATGTTAAGTATTGTGTTTTTCTAATTGTTGTTTACAAGTTTATTCCTAACTCACGTCGACAAACACATGGGTAGTAGGGCTTGATGAAGAGAGGAAGGAAATGGATAGGATCGAGTTGAAGAGGGACAAATGACGGGAGTTGAGTGGAAATTGGCGTCAGTAAAAGAGCAGGGTGGATTAAGTCGATCGTGCATTTTGTAATACTGATTTTTTGGGTTGTACTACAAAATACATTGATCTTATTTTCACAAATCCTGATCATATAACAACTGATTTTGACTAAAATATTTGATTTATAATTACAATACCACAAGATACACCAAATCAAGTCAACACAAGTTGAGATAGCAAAAGGGGGGGTCACCAAATCAAGTCAACACAAGTTGAGATAGCAAAAGGGGGGGTCGGGTTAGGTTCGGCTCAGATCAATTCAGGTTCTAATCAATTCAGGTTGCGAATCGTTTGGGTCACGGGTCATTCGGATCGCGGGGCATTCGGGTCGCGGATCGTTCAGGTAGCGGGTTATTCGCATTTTAGGTCGTTTGGTTTTCGGTTACTCGGATTTTGAGTCATTCGATTTACGGGTCATCCAAATTTCGGATCATCGGTCAATTTAATTAAAGGTCAAACTCGAAATCTGGTCAAATTTCACCCAAATAAGGGAAAAAGAGTCATACAGATTAGCATTGCAGTCACTTGAGCCATTGAGGTTAGTTTTTTTTTTTATCAATTATGTTTAAAAAAAAAAGCGAAAAACCCCCCAATTTCAAGATACTTTAAGTATTAAGATAAAAATAATATGGTTATTTTCGGCTCATATGGGACGGGTCATTTAGGTTTGGGTCATTTCGGGTTATTTGAGTTACGGGTCACTCAGGTTGTTCGGGTTACCGGTCATTCGGGTAATTTCGAGTATTTCGGGTTACATGCCATTTTGTTATGGATCATTTTATCACTCGGGTTCGGGTCGAACGTGTTTTTTGGGTCAGGTCAGATTTTGCTAGCTCTAAACACGTGTTTTGTTTAACGCGTTAATTTAAACACATGCAAAATAAGGACAATTTAAAAAGACCAACTGTAATTTTCTTTGTTAATATTAGAACGATACAAATCGGCATACTAATAATGCCATAAATTTCGATCCATTTCTTTTTTTTTATAGAATGAAGAGGGCTTTTTGTCCACACCCATTATTTAATGTAAATAAATAGTGAATTCCAATTTATGACTTATGTTCTTTGTACTATCACTAGATCATATATCCATTTGTATTTCCCATTTTCATTTGATCATACTCAACCGCATAACACCAACCCGCGTTAATTATTGGTATGATATAATAATATCATATAGTGATATAGCCATGGTTTGTCATTTTAGCTTAAATTCTTATTGATCCCATTCTGTCTCATTTTCATTGACTTCAAGAACAGAACAATGAAATAATACTGCCAAAAATTCTTTTTTGCAAACATGTGCATCCACTCGTGGAATTCCAATGAAAACAAATTATTTGCACCATTACATCTCACACCATAAGGCAAAGGGGAGACATTTGGAATATATACTACAAAACCGAGAATAGAGTAAGATCTAGCATTCAAAAATACTCCAGAGTTCTTCTGTAATGTTGGGTCGGCAAGAACATAGAACTTATTTTATTTCATGAAATGATCATCTCTATCTCTACTCATTGAGACATTATTGTGCATAAATTTATAAATATAATACTTATATGTATGATTAAGATGAACAACCTACATTATTAATTTGCCATCTGCTCTTAGCTGGATTTGCAGATCTGGTCCCCTCTTCCATTACCGATCCATTCGTGTGCACTTATTTTATACTCAAAATTATAACTTTTTTCATGAAAATATCTTCCTTTCGAAAATTTTCCTTAACCTTTCACCTTCGTGCACCACCTTCATATATAGAAATTCCAATTTCCAAAATGAGAAGAATAAAATATTGCACCTCCTAATCAGAATTCTGAAACCAGACTTGTACAATCCACGAATGCGAATCTGGTTCAAGTCCAAAAGCTTAATAATTGGCTCATTGCTAGATATTCTAATGATGTTAATCTTTTGATCCACGCTGTTATGTTATTATCCCACGGTGTAATTTTCACTTTAGATTCTGTCTTTTGTCTCATCTTGGTTTGACCAACAAAAAAACAGAGCAAAAAGGGGTCTATTTCAGACAGGAGGCATTTCATCAAACACCTATGGGGCACATGGCTTCTTAGTCGAGAACGCGGCAAGGAAACGAATTCAAAACGGAACTTCCATGTTTACCGCTGAAAAATCTCAATATATCAACTATTGCCTTGCAAAATAAAAAAAAATTAAGAAATATTTTTAAAGAAATAAAAACAAATTATATATACTACTACAAAATATAAGGAACATTCTTTCACAAAAATACTCATAATATCATCGTTCTCAACTAAGAGAGCCAACTATGATTATTCTTTTTGAAAACAAAGGAAAAAAATATTAATGATATTATGTTTTAGGGATCTAATATGTCACGTTGGTACAGTAGCACACCAGATCACGACGACATTATATATAGAATACTACAACATAATAATAATATATATAGTTTATTTTTTTATAATAATATATGCATAAAATATAAAAACAGTATATAAAAAATTAAATAGTCTGTTAGAACAATATATGCAAATTTTAAAAGTAAAAAATATATAAAGAACAAAAATAATATATAAAATGATAAAAATATTATATAATAATATATTAAAAGTGAAAAAACAACATATATATATATAGTCTGTTAAATTTTTTATGTTTTATAAAGATGAATGTAGTATTATTTTAGATTTTATGTGGATGATACTTGGGAAATTTTGATACTTAACAAAAAGAAAAGAAGCTTACCTAGTGAGATCTAGAAATAACGTGAATTCCTTTCATAAATATAGTCCTCCCTTCCTTTTATGTTGGTAACGTATAGGT
This sequence comes from Juncus inflexus, assembly GCA_024447665.1. Classification (NCBI taxonomy): domain Eukaryota; kingdom Viridiplantae; phylum Streptophyta; class Magnoliopsida; order Poales; family Juncaceae; genus Juncus; species Juncus inflexus. The sequence continues at coordinate 1,754,789 of JAJHPC010000017.1, forward strand.
ATGGTTGCCACGGACACGTGTTGCCGTGTTGGTTCTCTGAAGGTAACACCTCAGAGTGGTCGTTCAGATCTCACAACACCTCACTTGATTCGCGGATCTACACACCATCCCCTCGTGTGCACTATTCAATTCTCCAAATCAAGCTTTCAAATTTTTAAATTCTGCCTTGCCACTTTATAAGCCCCTCAACTCTCTCCTCCTCCTCCATCTCAAACTTCAAAGTCCAACAAACCAAAAAGCCAAAACAGAGGAAAAGAAAGAAACAAGAAAGCTAGAAAAAATGGTACATAAATTCAACCGTTCAATCTCGTTCCCTCTCAGCCCGTCACTGAAAGGACGCCGAGCTTCATACCATGTCCGGTCTGTAAGTCTCCCATGCCGGGCGCATCCTCGCCTCTCAAACCTGGAGGAGCAGATCCGAGCCGTTCATTCCTTGACCAAAAGCACGGATCTATCGGTTGAGACTGGCCTATCACAGATCGAACTCCTTCATGGCGCCATGAATAAATTCCTCAACCTCTCCGAGACAAAAAACACTCTCTCCAGTTCGTCCTCCATTGATTTTCTGCTGGAAGATTTTCTCAACCTCGCTGACTCGTACGGTTCTTTCCTGTCCGTCATAGTCATGTTAAAGCAACAACTTTCTGAAGTCCAATCGGCCTTCAGACGTAAAGACGCCACTTGGCTCACCTCTTCTCTCAGATCACAGAAGAAAATCGAAAAGGAGCTTATACATATCACCTCTCAATTGCGATCTTTTTCCAGATGCTCTAATCTAAGGCTGGGGTCAAATGCGTCAGAGGCTGAGATAGTTGGGATCTTAAAAGAGGCTATTAATGTGATAAACCTTGCCTCGGTTGCTATTTTTACAAAAATAGCTTCAATTTCTTCAAATGCCTCGTCGTCTGCATCTGGATTGATCAAGAGGGGGGCCTTGAAGGAGGAGAAAGAGACCATGGTTGTTGATAAATTTGAGGAATTAGAGGAATGTGTAAACATTTCAGAGAATCAGAGTGAAAGGGTTTTTAGGACTGCAGTAAAGTCAAGAGTTTTGTTACTGAATGTCAGGAGCGATTCGTTTTAGGAGAAGATTAATATGTGATTGTAAATTAGTGATCATAGATAATTAATGTAGATATATAAATATACTTGTGGAATACAAAAATTAAACCCCAGTTTTTTGTTATATGATTTGTTTTCAGCTCTCCTTTTTCAATTATTTACAGCCTAACATGATCTCAAATTAAGAAATAATTATTTTTTTCTTAAAAAATAATATATGACTAATTTAATTTAGTGCGTCCCAAGGAAATCCTTAGATACCACATGCATCCGTATACATGGAAAATTATCTTTGTGATTAAAATCAATGTTACATAAATCTACGCGCTAGTCGGACGGCTGGTACAATCGAGGATTAATCGGAGATTAGTCAGGGATTAATCGGATTTAGACAGATTTCTACTTTCTAATAATTTATATATATAATATTATTTTTTTAATCATTTTTATAAACATTTAAATGCAAAAAAGAAAAAAAGTTAAATTTGAGGGCTATTTTAAAAATAGTCCTGATTAAAAACTAGGAGCTATTTTATAAAAAATCAGCCATCACTCACTGGAGAAGTGGTCCCACCCACTTCTTTCTTCTCCTCCATTAGGCTTGTCAATGGATCGGGTTCAACTCGAGGCCAGTAGGTATCCGACCCGAAAGGATCGGGTCAAACCCGAAAAAAAAACCCACGGATATGGTTCGGGTTCAAACCCGAAAACAAAAATGGGTTCGGATCGGGTTCGGGTTTGACACTATCCGATCCATGGAAAACCGAACCCGAATTCAAAACTTAAATTATAATTAACTATCAAAATATTTGATGTTTTGTATGGACAATTTGATGTTTTATTAATTTTATGCAATTTGAACTATTTTGTATTTTAAATATTTTAATTGTTATTTGTTTATGAATTATATTGTAGTTTTAATTTTGTATAAATTAGATCAAAATTTACAAAAAACGAACTTATTCCGGATTTCGGGTTTACCCACGGATTTCGGATTATCCGCGGGTTCGGGTTTGAAATAAAACCCGTAAATTTTTGGGTTCATGTTCGGGTCAAACCCGAAATTTTCGGATCGGGTTTTGGTATGGCCAAACCGGAACCCGACCCGGCCCATTGACAAGCCTATCCTCCATCTTTCCTCCACCGATTCTTTTTCTCTTCTCTAACTTTTCCTCTCTCTCAAACAAACCCTAGATGCCGGATTTCATGGATTAATTAGAATCGTGATCTAAAGCAAAAAAAAAAAAAAAAACAATGGAAAAAAAGCCTTAATTGGAGAAAAATCGATAAAATTCGGGCCTGAATGGACCTCTAGGCGGGAGAGCGCCTAGATTAACCGACTAGGCCAAAATCAAGGCGGTGGCCGGCCGCCTAAACCGAATTTTAGAATCATGGTTAAAATATATATTAACACAAAAAAAAAATACTGTATATAAGTAAAAGTATGAATTCATAATGAATTGAAGCTTCCTTGAATACGAAATATTTTGTAACAAAGGAAAAGAAAATGCATATAGAATTTGAATCATCATTGTTTGGTATTTGTTATCACAATAAAATTACTCAACCACTAAGCAATCTTCGCGTTTTCTATGATCAAAGAGATTAAAATCAAAGTAATTACATGATTTTGGTCTAATTTCTGTTATTACATTTTTAATCTTACAATCATAATAAACAAAATTATATTCACATTAAAAATATGTTATTTGGAGAGAACAACATTATTGTGTGCATGAAATAACAAATACACGTTTTATCACATCTTTAACCAACTAGTAGGCGCATGAGCTTGTAATTAGCTGGCATACTAACACTAGAAAGCCTTGAATCATACCTGACAAAACCCTAACTAAAATGTGCTCAATAATCCATCGGAACCAAATCTCACATGGCCAACTAGTTGTGTTTAGGTTCTTCTCTATGTTAATTGCTACTGTTATTATTGCTTTTGTTATTAATTGCTTACTTACCTACTGCGTGCTTAATGATCCATGCTGAACAGCGTCTCAACCAAAACTCACATGGCCAACTTGTGCTTATATAGAGTCTGATAATACAGTAGATACAGTTCAATTTAGTACACTTTTTTCCCTTTCGATGAATAAATTAGTAAGCATATTCGCCTTTCTTCGCACCTTGTCTCTTCGTTGTGTTGATTGGTCCGTGATATGTTGATTGTTTTGACAAAATGTTGGTCAATTTCAGTCAAGGTGAATCTAAAAAAAGAAAATTCCATAGTGAAGGATGTCAAATAATGATTAAAACTCTAAATTTGGGATATTTCTCCACTGCTGGGCTGTATAGCTTTTGCTCGAAGCATAAAGTAGGCCAATTTTGGGATTTATATGAATTTTACCTCACCGAAAAGTAGTTGCTGAAGTCCACGGTTTCCTAAATTGAAGCCCAACATAGTTTAAAAAAAAAGTAGGGCTGTTTTGGGCCGGATCGGTTAAAACCGAATCAAATAAGAACAAAACAAATTAAAACAAATTGAATCGAATCGAATAAATATAAAACCGAACCAAATAAAAAATTTAGATATTCTTTAATTAGAATTTCTTACTAATAAAAACTATTTTAAATTAAATTAAAAAAATAACTAAATTATTAAATATATAACCAGCTTAATTTAATTATAATTGTTTTAATTTTAAAGTTTACAACTTGTAAAAGCTTAAAAAAACTTGCTGGCATTTTACTTGCTGAAAACTTGCGGGTATTTTACTAGTACGGTGTTTGCGAGCTTTGTGGCAACTGAAAACTTACTACTATTTTATTCTATCATGTGAATGGTTGCCAGATTTGAAGACATTAAATCCATTTAAAATGGCGAAATGGGAATAGAATTTCAAGGCTTCATCTAGTGAGGAAAACTCCATACACAACAGTGGGGGAGAATCACAAATGCAACATCGTTTTCATGAGTAGTTTACCTCAACATTATAATTTGTCTTGTCAAATTCTCCACTTTTCGAGCTTTCCAGAGCTAGAACATGTTGATACACTACCAGATGAGTAATGAAATTCTGTAGAATTAAATTCAACATGATCCATTTGTATTTCAAAAAAAGTATAGTATGATAATTTGTATTGGAATGTAACAAAATTAATAAAAAAATAACAGATCATCAATAGGGTATATAAAAGGATGAAAAATATACAGGATAACTTATGAAGGAATATTACCAGTCGTAGAAGGATTATCACTATAAATGGGGTATTAAAATTTTACCTGAATGGATGATATTGTTGGCAAACGTGAAAGAATAACAAAAGTTGCTCAGTAGAGCCTACGCCTAAAAAGATCAAATAGAAAAGCTAAAATTATAAGATATGAAAAGTATATTATCAATAATAAAAGAAATTATATCATTGAATCACGATTAAAAAACATTCAGCACTAATGTTACTCATTAGTCATGAGCTTTTTTAGTCATTTCAATATCAATCGAGAACAAAATCATACAAATACAGATGAATAAGATACAGTTGACTAATTAAAACACCAAATCTCCAAACGAAAATAGCACACTTACAACAATAGGCTTCAAAGTGCTCAGTAGGGTGAAAAGTACCTGGAATTGCAGATAGAGAGCAAATAGCATCTTGAATTCAAGAACATCTTGATTTCATCTTGATAAGATGTATTTTTGCAGTCATTTATACTTACCAAAAGAAATTTATAACCCTAGATTTAACTACAACAAAGTAGATAGTGGAAGTAGGGGTCGAACCACAGAGAGCTATTTAGACTAAAACTAGGTAAAGATTACTCCTCCTATGAAAACGGACTCGAACAAAAACAGAAAACTAAAATAAAGAGAAACCAATACCGTAAATAAAACCAAACACAAGACCTAAAACAAGACACATAATTGGGGGGTTGTTGATTGGTTGATTGCAACAAAATGAAAGTAACAAATAAAGAGAAAACTTAAAGTAAAGACTAAGAGATGTGGTGGTTTTGTGAAATGAGACATAGTTTCGTGTAGTGAATTTGTGTGTAACTTTATCCTTGATTATAATAATGAATTTGGAATTAATATCTTAAGTGCAGTAAGATGAGCTCTAACCGATAAATAACTCAAACGAAAAGATAGAATTTGAGTTTAGATGAGCTCGTAAATAAAAACACTAACCTACTTGAATATCATAACCAATTCAATAGGAATCATTGGTTATTTAAACAAATCAAAACCTCCTAAACAATGAGCTTGTTCAGAACTGTTTAGTTCGTTATGAGTTATTTGCACTTGGCTATTATTCAAATTCTAATGGAAGCTATTGAGCAAAGCAACCAAAGGAATTTTGTGGCCCTTGTTAATTACTACTGAACATAGAATTGACCGAAATAAACTTAAAACAATTCATTGAGCATGAAAGATAATAAGTAAATAAAAACAGAATATAGCCGTTCAAATGAAATTCATTATTAATGGTCTCAAAAGTTATAACACAAAAACATAAACACTAACTATGCCTCGAAGGGCTTACTCGAAATACATGGAAAATAAAGAAAATAAAATAATGATAGAACCCATTAATGAAGCGTGGATGGAAGGGTGAAGCTTGCTTGACTTGCCCAACTCCAAGAGAGAGAATGATGAAGTTCAAAAGTGATTAGAATGGATGCCTTGCACCTGGTTATATAACCCTCTCAAAAGGTGATCATGAGGGATGAATGAAGATCCCTGCAAAGAGTGTGAAGGAAGCATGACAAAGGCATGAAGAATGCATGCAAAGTGCATGAAAGATCTGTCCAGAAGATGGTCAATTTGGGTCATGTAGACTTCGGAATTGGGCTCTGGTGATATAGAATGAATTGTGTGCTTTGTTCTCTTCTTTCCAACGGTATATAGTATGCATATAGAGGAGGCCCAGATTATGAGTTATGGCCGAAATACTGAGACTGTGTCGGCAGGCCCGAGTCTTGATTATTATCTCTCTCTTGTGCTCCAACTTCTTTTCCCCCAGTTATGCTCCATCTAAATTGCACCTGAAATCACATAAATATTTTATTAGTAGTATCAACATTCAAGTTATGATTATTATCCATTTAAACACATATAATGGTGCAATATTACATATGTATAGGGTATAAAATGTGTATAATTAATGACTTATCAAATTACCCCACACTTAAACATTTGATCGTCCTCGAGCAAAGATTATAGCTTGTATTGGTAGATGGGTCCCATATTTTTGACTCGCTCTTTACTTATATACCAGCCAATAATGATCTTTGGTCCCTTGTGTAAGATTCCATGCACTTTGGTGAAACTCGCACTCACTCTCTTTTTGTATAGTGGAATATGAATGTGGAATATGTGGAGTGTCTCTCATAATATCTCTCAGTTCTCAGATGAATCATGATTTCCTACCTTGGTCGTGAGGGGAATTCTCAAGTTATGTTTGGTGGAATATGATGGATAATATATATATATATATATATACTACATAATTGGTTTGCTTGTCTACTTCGCCTCTTTCGGTCAAATTGTCACTTGGTTTTCTAAACTCATGCCTCTACTCTCCGAATAAATATCGCCTATACCTCTATCTTCTTGGAATAATGAACCTCCTAATGTGCATACGTCCTAGCACCTTCAGTCATCTGGCCCAAAATGTGTCAACCTAACTGCTGGCCTGAGATGTATGATTGGGATCCACTCTTTCTCACAAATCGGGTAAACTAAGGTTTAGGCCATGTACAAGGGGAACAAGTTTGAGTCATGCAATATTTTTTTTTGTTTTAATTAATTTATTTTATTTATTATTATTATTATTATTATTTTTCTTTTTTCTTTTTTTCTTTTTTTTAAGATTGTAACTCAAATCTATTAGGATTATAGGGGCCTAACTTGCCTTTGTGTCAAAAATAGAGTTTACCCGAGAATCTACTCTCATAAATTTGTCTCTAAGATGCATCTCCTCACGAATACACTCGGTGCACAAAGCTCATCTACTACACATAAGCCCTCAACTTCTGACACTAACCTCTACTTCCCGTCCCCAATCTTCTTATATAATGCCTAACCCTCCTTCTCCAAAACCAATCAACAAAGTGACTTTAGAAGCTGATAGACTTGGATATTATTTATATATATACGAGATGATATAGTGGGTTATTATGGATATTATACTATAAACAACTTGAGTTCCGGGTCACGGTCCAATGGTAAGTCCTCACATAATTTCTTACGCAAATCCCTAAATTATTGGCACTCAAACAACAAATCGAGTTCACCAGTGACAAAAGATCCCTAAACCAATGACCTCAATTCTTCTTGAACTGGTCTATATGATCCTTTTGAGTCCAAACAAGTTCCACCACATTATTCAATACAAGTTACAGTTCTCTCTCAATCTTTTTGATTTTTAATTGGGCATTTTTTTAATTTGAGGCTTAAAAATGGGTTTTTATTATTATTTTTTTATTTTTTATTTTTATTTTTTAACTACCTAACATGCAATAGAGACTCCACCCCACACTTAAACTTTTACTCGTCCTCGAGTAAAGTTAAGCACAAAGTAGTGATGCAATGCAAGAAAAAGAAAATAAACAAAGAAAAACACAACCTTTATTCGCAGGGTTCCATCTCCTCATGCAGTGGATGCTGGCTCTCCAAGCTCGTGAATGTCAATCCAGCTCGCATCGAAACTCTCATGAAACCGCTTAAGCCGGTGCCCGTTGACCTTGAAGACTTTCCCTGAATCCAGACCCTGAATTTCTGCTGCACCATAATCGAACAATTTGGTCACAAGAAAGGGCCCTATCCACCTACTTTGTAGCTTGCCCAGGTGTAATTTGAGTCTTGAGTTAAACAGAAACACCTTGTCACCCACTTTGAAATCCTTGTGGGCAAGCTTCCTGTCATGATACATCTTGGTCTTCTCCTTGAAGATTCGGGAGTTCTCATACGCGTCATTTCGGATCTCCTCTAACTCTTGGATTTGCAACTTCCGGTTAAGTGCATCGTTTGGGTAATCTAGATGGCACTTCTTGATGGCCCAATAGGCTTTGTGCTCGAGTTCAACCGGAAGATGGCAAGCCTTTCCATAGACTAGCCGATAAGGGGACATGCCTACAGGGGACTTGAACGCAGTCCTGTAAGTCCAGAGTGCGTCATTTAGCCGAAGACTCCAGTCTTTCCTGGTGGGGTTCACCACTTTCTCCAAAACGCCCTTGATCTCCCTATTCGAAAGCTCGCTTTGGCCATTGGTTTGAGGGTGGTAAGCTGTCGAGGTTTTATGTGTGACATGGTATTGCTTCATTAATGCCTCGAAACTCCGGTTGCGAAATGGGTTCCTCTATCACCGATGATGACTCTCGGGACCCCAAACCTACTAAAGATCTGGTCCTTGACAAAATCCACGATTGTTTTTGCATCTCGCCCGTTTTGTGGCCTTGGCCTCAACCCACTTGGAGACATAATCGACTGCTAGGAGGATATACTCAAAGCCATATGAGGGAGGGAAAGGTCCCATAAAGTCGATACCCCACACTTCAAAAACCTCACATGCAAGAATATACTTCATCGGCATCTCGTCTCTCTTGGTTAGTCCTCCCGTTCTCGGCATCGCTCACATGACTTCACGAAGAAGTAAGCATCCTTATGTAGAGTGGGCCAGAAGAAACCACACTCAAGGACCTTATGAGCTGTCCGCTTGGCGCCAAAGTGTCCTCCACACTCTAGAGAGTGACAAAACTCAAGAACGGATCTAACCTCATTATCGGGTATATATCTCCGAATAATCTGATCCGCGCAAATCCGAAAGAGGTAAGGCTCATCCCAAATATAAAATCGGGAATCATACCGGATTCTATCAGCCCGTGCACGTGTAAGATCCTCTGGTAGGTCTTTAGCCACCAAGTAATTCACTATATCAGCATACCATGGTGTATAGCTTTGCACGGCATAGAGATATTCCTCAGGGAAAAACTCCGATATTGGGGTACCCTCCTCAATACTCATAGTAAGGCGGCTAAGGTGATCTGCAACTAGATTTTCTGATCCTCGTTTATCTCTAATCTCCAAGTCGAACTCCTGGAGCAACAATATCCAACGAAAAAGTCTCGGCTTGGATTCCTTCTTCTTGAAAAGATGCCTCAACGCGGCATGGTCAGAGTATATAATCACCTTAACCCCTAAGAGATAGGACCTAAATTTCTCTAGTGCAAAAACAACGGCTAGCAGCTCTTTTTCTGTAGTTGTATAGTTGCACCGAGCATCGTCTAAGGTCCCTGGAGGCATAAAAGATAACATGGGGTTCTCGCCCATCCCGCTGCCCAAGAACAGCTCCAACTGCCCTATCACTCGCATCGCACATGATCTCGAAAGGCAGATTCCAATCGGGAGCTTTAATGATGGGGGCAGAACATAATTTCTCCTTGAGAAGGTCGAATGACGCTTTGCACTTCTCATTAAACTCAAAAGAAGCCTCTTTTTGGAGAAGAAGACAAAGAGGTTGAGCGATTTTTGAGAAATCTTTGATGAAACGCCTATAAAATCCGGCATGACCAAGAAATGATCGAATGTCCTTCACACTGGTTGGGTACGGGAGGGATCTAATGACATCGATCTTGGCTTTATCCACTTCAAGACCCCGAGAGGAAACCACATGGCCTAAGACTATGCCCTGATCTACCATGAAATGACATTTCTCATAATTCAGCACCAGATCAGTCTCTACGCACCTTTGAAGAATCTTCTTTAGGTTTCCCAAACAGTCATCGAATGAGTCACCATAGACGGTGAAATCATCCATGAAAACCTCAATAATTCGGGTGACATAATCAGAGAAGATGGACATCATACATCTCTGAAATGTACCGGGTGCGTTACACAACCCAAAGGGCATGCGCCTATAGGCAAAGGTGCCAAAAGGGCATGTGAAGGTGGTTTTTCTTGATCCTCGGGGGCGATGGCTATTTGAAAGTAACCGGAGAAGCCATCTAGGAAGCAAGTAATGGTGGCGCCCAAAGAAGGCGCTCGAGCATCCGGGTCAATGAAAGGAAGGGGGAAATGGTCTTTCCGGGTGGCAGTGTTTAATTTGCGATAATCAATGCATACTCGCCATCTATTTTGTGCTCTCGTAGGAACTTTTTCACCATCCTGATTCTCAATTATCGTAATACCAGTTTTCTTGGGCACCACATGGATTGGTGACACCCATTGTGAATCAGAGATAGGGTATATGATTCCTGCATCGAGGAGTTTGATGATTTCCTTCTTGACCACTTCCATCATTAGAGGATTTAGCCTACGCTGAGGCTCACGGGATGGTTTAGATCCATCCTCCAACAATATCTGATGCATACATGTAGAGGGGTTGATTCCCTTAATATCAGCCAGAGTCCATCCAATAGCAGTCTTGTGGTCTCTCAAAACATTAACTAATTTCTCTTCTTGAGTAGTAGTGAGGCTACTAGAGATGATCACTGGAGGAGTGTCTCCTTTACCCAAGTATGCGTACTTGAGATGAGCTGGTAGAGGTTTTAGGTCAAGAGAGGGGGGGATTCACAATGGAAGGTTTGGTGGGCTCAAGAGAGGGTTTCAAGTCTATCAAGGGAGGAGGAGGAGAAGAGGAAGAAGCCTCTCCAATGGCCAAGGCAGATAGACTTTGAAGAAGGTCCTGCTCATCTGGAGAGAGATCAAGAATGGTCTCGAGCAGATCTATGAACTCAAAAGAGGAGAAGTTGTCGACACACTCGTCAATTGGGTCGATGGTGCAAATAGCGGAGACATTCCCATCAGAAGGATGCTTGATAGTATCAAAGATGTTGAAAGAGATGTTCTCTCCGTCAAATTCCATAGAAAGAGTGCCATTGTGCACATCAATCTTGGTTCATGCAGTTTTAAGGAAGGGTCTTCCCAGAAGAATGGGAGTCAAATTCGGTGAGCTATCAGACTCATCCATACGCAGAATATAGAAATCCGCGGGGAAGATAAGGCCATTGACCTTAACCAGGACATCCTTTATAACTCCCTCTGGCACAGCAGTAGAACGATCGGCTAGTTGAAGGATCACCCCGGTCTTTGTCAAAGGTCCTAAACCGAGGGAAGAATAGATAGAAAAGGGCATGACGTTGATAGATGCCCCAAGATCAAGCATGCACCGAGCAAATTCATGGTGCCCAATGCTGCAAGGAATGGCAAACATGCCAGGGTCTTTTTGCTTCTCTGGAAGCTTCTTGCAAATAACCGCAGAGACATTCTCACTCATTGTTACTCTCTCATGACCGTTTAGCTTTCTCTTATTCGTACACAAGTCCTTGAGAAATTTCGCATAGCGAGGGAATCTACGAATGTAATCGAGTAGTGGAATGTTTACTTCCACTTTCTTGAAAACCTCTAGGATATCTCTCTCTGCCTCATCCTTTTTGGTGTTAACCGCTAGACGGCTAGGAAAAGGGGCTCTAGGTTTATAAGGTGGTATTTCCTTGGGCTTTTCTTTCATCTTCTCGGATTCCGGTTTAATTACTTCAATCTCTCCTTCACCTTTCATGTTTTCCTTACTCCCTTCTATTTCTTTACCACTCCTTAAGGTGATAGCACATGCATTCTCACGGGGGTTTAGAGTTTGGGAAGGAAGTTGTGAGGACCCCTGAATTTTTAACTGGTTTAATTCAGAGGATATTTGAGCAATTTGGGTGCCCGGATGTGTTAGGGCACTTTTTGTATCCTTACGAAAAAAGTAGTTGATGTGGCCAAGGAGGTCACAATGTCGAAAGACTTTTCAAAGCGGGGGTCAATTGGAGGTGAAGAAGAAGAATTTTGATGATGGATTTGAGGAGGTTGTTGTTGGTTTCCTGGGTCACGCCATCTGAAGTTGGGGTGATCACGCCATTCAGGGTTGTACGTTTTGGAATAGGGATCATAATTACGGTTTTGACCCCCATTTGAATTTCCGTGTTGGTTTAGCTTGAAGATGCCGCAAGCTGTGGACGTGACTTTCTCCTCATCATGGAGTGTTGGGCACGCATCAGTGGTGTGTCCTGTCTGAGTGCAGGCACCGCATGCTTTCACTTCCATTTTGGTTCCCATGAATGACGCCATCATATTAGCCAAGCTATCTAATTTGGCGTCCATACCATTCACTCGCTTCTCCAAATCACAGTCTCTAATCTCACTAACTCCCCTAAGTCGAGATCTGGTTCTACTAGATTGGGCATTTTTTGCCATGGTTTCTATCAAGGTTCGTGCTTGCCTAACGGTTTTATCTATGAAAGCACCCCCACTAGCAGAATCTACATTATCCCTAGTCTCTTGAAGCATCCCATCATACAAGTGTTGAATCAAGAGATTCTCTGGGACTTGATGGTTGGGACATTTTGCACACAACTTCTGGAAGCGATCATAGTACTCGTAGAGGGTTTCCCCCTATTTCTTGTTGAATACTACAAATTTGCTTCCTAATAGAAGCGGTAAGAGAGACAGGAAAATACTTGTCTAGAAACAACTTTTGAAGTTCTACCCAAGTTGTTGGAAAATGTGCTAGGTGGTAGTACCAGTCCTTTGCTGGTCCTCGAAGACTGTATGAAAACAGTCGCAGCTTGTAAGGACCTTCATCTTCAATCTCCGCCGGCATCATTGTTGCGGTGATATGGTTGAACTCCCGCATGTGAGAGTGCGGATCCTCTCCGGCGCTCCCATTGAAAGTCGGTAATAATTGAAGAAGACCCGTATGGATCTTAAAATTCGGGACCGGTGGTAATACAATACCATACTGGTTGGTAGCAAAACCAAAGGTAGACAAGTCCCTAAGTGTCCTATCCTCAAAATTAGCCATGACTGTAGTATTACCTCTTGTAGCGTGAGGAGGAGCTGGTGGAGTAGGAGGTTCGCTTTCACTGTCCAAGTTCTCCACCTTTTCAGTTTCTTCGGCTGCTTTCGGTGTTACCGGAATTGCTCTTCTTCGCTCCAGGTGCGTTCTCTCAATCTCCGGATCTAGTGGTTCAAGTGGAAGATTAGAACTACGAGTAGCTTTCATGAACTGGAATCAAGTGTAAGAGAGAGAATTAGTGAATGCAAGTAATGCAGACTCAAAGTGAAAAAGATAACAAAGGTAACGAAAGTGTGACTCTTGACAAAAAGTAAACAAAAATGTGACTGACAAAAAGTAAAACGAATTTGGTTTACTCTGACACAAATGCAGACTACCGTACTACACAAGAGAAGTGTGAATATTGACCTAGACTAGTCGCGTTGCTAGCTCCCCGGCAACGGCGCCATTTTGATAAGATGATTTTTGCAGTCGTTTATACTTACCAAAAGAAATTTATAACCCTAGACTTAACTACAACAAAGTAGATAGTGGAAGTAGGGGTCGAACCACAGAGAGCTATTTAGACTAAAACTAGGTAAAGATTACTCCTCCTATGAAAACGGACTCGAACAAAAACAGAAAACTAAAATAAAGAGAAACCAATACCGTAAATAAAACCAAACACAAGACCTAAAACAAGACACACAATTGGGGGGTTGTTGATTGGTTGATTGCAACAAAATGAAAGTAACAAATAAAGAGAAAACTTAAAGTAAAGACTAAGAGATGTGGTGGTTTTGTGAAATGAGGCATAGTTTCGTGTAGTGAATTTGTGTGTAACTTTATCCTTGATTATAGTAATGAATTTGGAATTAATATCTTAAGTGCAGTAAGATGGGCTCTAACCGATAAATAACTCAAACGAAAAGATAGAATTTTAGTTTAGATGAGCTCGTAAATAAAAACACTAACCTACTTGAATATCATAACCAATTCAATAGGAATCATTGGTTATTTAAACAAATCAAAACCTCCTAAACAATGAACTTGTTCAGAACTGTTTAGTTCGTTATGAGTTATTTGCACTTGGCTATTATTCAAATTCTAATGGAAGCTATTGAGCAAAGCAACCAAAGGAATTTTGTGGCCCTTGTTAATTACTACCGAACATAGAATTGACCGAAATAAACTTAAAACAATTCATTGAGCATGAAAGATAATAAGTAAATAAAAACAGAATATAACCGTTCAAATGAAATTCATTATTAATGGTCTCAAAAGTTATAACACAAAAACATAAACACTAACTATGCCTCGAAGGGCTTACTCGAAATACATGGAAAATAAAGAAAATAAAATAATGATAGAACCCATTAATGAAGTGTGGATGGAAGGGTGAAGCTTGCTTGACTTGCCTAACTCCAAGAGAGAGAATGATGAAGTTCAAAAGTGATTAGAATGGATGCCTTGCACCTGGTTATATAACCCTCTCAAAAGGTGATCATGAGGGATGAATGAAGATCCATGCAAAGAGTGTGAAGGAAGCATGGCAAAGGCATGAAGAGTGTATGCAAAATGCATGAAAGATCTGTCCAGAAGATGGTCAATTTGGGTCATGTAGACTTCGGAATTGGGCTCTGGTGATATAGAATGAATTGTGTGCTTTGTTCTCTTCTTTCCAACGGTATATAGTATGCATATAGAGGAGGCCCAGATTATGAGTTATGGCCGAAATACTGAGACTGTGTCGGCAGGCCCGAATCTTGATTATTATCTCTCTCTTGTGCTCCAAGTTATTTTCCCCCAGTTATGCTCCATCTAAATTGCACCTGAAATCACATAAATATCTTATTAGTAGTATCAACATTCAAGTTATGATTATTATCCATTTAAACACATATAATGGTGCAATATTACATATGTATAGGATATAAAATGTGTATAATTAATGACTTATCACATCTATGATCAATAAACATATGTGCCGTAATCAATCATTCATGGAGATCGTTGTCCAAAATTTCACCTATGATAAGGACAAAAACAGTAAAGTAGTATAATTAAACGAAACAGTAAAGAATCAGGAGAAATTAAGTAAAGAATTTCAACTCTAATCACAACAAAAACAGTAATAATTCCAGCTCTGTTACGAAGCCTAAGCAGACGAAAGAGCACATAATGTCACGTCTGATCAGACCATCCACATCTAAACAGTAAGATCGAGAGAGAAAAAGATCCAAGATGAAAAATCTATCTGAATCGCCTCAAAATCGGAGAAAAATGTGCGAATCGCCTCAAATCGTCGTTCATGTGAGAGAGAAAAGGAAAGAGAGTGGGAAAAGGAAAGAAATATTAGATCTCAAATGTTTTAATAGTATGGCCCTTATCGTGTATATCGTGAGATGAGAAAATATTGTGATATGAATAAACTATCGTGGGATGATAAAATATTGTGGGAGGACAAAAATGTGAGCCTATGTGTCAATTATGTGTGAAGACTGAAAATTTGGACTGAAATGCTAGGAAGTCATTAGGAGCTAATAAAAAATTATAATATTTGGGCTAGCTCTCAATTTGAGCTATTAGGATATTGGGAGCCAATATGTGGCCATATAAGAGCGAGCTCAAATAATTTTCCAAAGAAAATATAATAGTGTATATCATTCGGTTTGGTTTGTTCGGTTTTTCCAAATCAAAACCGAACCAAATTGGTTAAACCGATAATCCCAATTTTCAAACAACGAGACCAGATGAACTGAACAACTGAACTAATTAAACTGAATTCTACCCGTTCGGTTCAGTTTAGTTTTCGAATAAACCGAACCGTTTTCATATCCCTAGATTATAACTTTCTCTGGCACCAACTATCGAAGCTTTGATGGATTTCATTTCTGCTTCTACGAGAAGAGTGTTCGACCGACTCCGCCCAAACCGAAGCCTTCAATTTCTAGTCAAACTGTTCCTCCCCAAAATAAGGAGTCCAAGGAAGCATATAATGAAAGTCACCCAAACTGGAGTATCTTCCAATGGCCGATCCTAATCGGCATCTAGAATAGGGCCATACTGTTCATTCTCTTAGAGAGATAATGGAGTGAACTAAATTCTGGCCCTCAGCCAGTATAATGGGGTGTCTGCTCGAACGCATCAAGAATATCAATTCATACCCATTTGTATGCCTGGCAAACTAGACCATCCTACTTGTCGGGGAAAATTTTTATCAAAAGTTAAGGCAGTCTGAATAAGTAATCAGACGGGGTTTTGCCTTCGGTAGCAATTAAAGTGTGAGGCACCTGAATTGTCCTAGCTAGTCTAGTTGGATAGTAGGTAGTGCAGGTGGACAGAGAAGAGCGAGTGGGTACCCTTCGATTACTGAGTAGTATCTTGGGTTCTAGGGAATGAAAGAAAATAGACTCGAGATCGACTGGCGAGATCTGTGTGCTTGATGTTTCCAGGTGGTGCATAGTTTTCTAAATAGGAAAAAAAATTGAGACGATTCGTTACTTTCGTAGAAATCCTCTACTATTTCACTAGAAGATGGTTGATGACCCACTGACCCGAGCATAGAGTGTTTCGGAATGGTACCGCAAAGCTGGGTTATGATCATGTTGGGAAATCCATAGTCATGTACATTACATGCGCAGAGGAACTTATGGATTTAACCCGCCCTAGGATCTATGTTAAGGGAATAAAAGTACGAGATTAACCATTAAAATTTATACCTCGGATCTTCCTGATCCGCGAGATGAAGAACGGATGTAGGTCTGAACTATTTTGACTCGCAACCGTCTCCTCCCTGAACTCGGCTCGCGAAGCCCCTTCCTGACGCTGGGCTCGAAGAACTCCTTCTTGAAGCTCGGCTCGAAGAACTCCTTCTTGAAGCTTGGCTCGCGAAACTCTTTCTTGAAGCTCGACTCGAGAAACTCCTTCTTCTCGTAGGGATGAAGATAGATCGCTCGCTAGTTCTCAAGATAGAGAACCTCTACTCATATCCACGCAAACTTCAGACGCACGGAATAACCGGACTTGGCTAGATAAGTCTGGAAATACTTTCCGAATATCTCTCAAAAGTTTCTCTCTCTTTTCTGTGTAATAGACGATCTCTAAGGCTTCTGAGTGGTGTATAAAATAGAGAGACTCTACCCTTCTATTTATACTAGAGAGAGAGGCGAATGATTGCTCACTTACCATAACTAAAACCCTAATCTGCTCCTATTCTGTTGCCAACGGAATAGGTATTTCCATAACGAAATACTTGGCAGCTAAGGTTATTACAGTATCCGTATATATTCCGTTGCCAACGGAATGACACTATTTCGTTCACTCAATTATCCAATAATTGATTATTTCATTCACCAATTTATATATCATATGTATAACTGTTTGAGGCATATTCATCCCGTACGAATGGAGCTCATTGTGTGACCGTGTAGGTTCCATTTAACACTGGCAAAGATCTTCTAAAGATCGTAAGTCATGAGTAACCTCTGATGGTGTTATGCCCTAGACCAAAGTGTTTGTGACCTAGATGATGGATTGTAATAACAAACATAATATTTATTCTAAGATATTTCATATAATATGTGCGTATAGGTAATTTTAATATAATTAAAAAAGACCATGAATATGCAATTCAGCTTTATGTCATCAAAGTGCGTGACTTTGATAGTAAAACTATAAAGTGTTATGAATGCTATTCTAAATCGTCCCTAGTCATTTATAGGATATTTGTGGAGACAAATATACTTGCGGATACATATAAATATATATTTATATACGAGCTATAAATGTACACTAGTATATTAGTTGACTGATGATTATGTTTTACTGATCATGGATAAATAGTTATCAAGTCATTAACATAGGTATATGTTAGAGACCATATATTGGACTGACCCGCCATAAGAATGATACATGTTTTACGTCATTAGCGATTCTTGTAACATAAAGTATTTATAGTCCTTTGACCTGAGATTGTCTCGGTTCCCAACATGAGTAATTTTATACTTTAATATAATCTAACACTGCCTTTAACCGGGTGGTCATAACGGTTATGATTAGGTATACAATGAATCATGTAGAGGGATGAGTGCAATCAAGACGAGATTTGTTCCTCTCATAAATGAGAGAGATATCTTTAGGCCTCTTGATGAATTGAACTGAAGAAATATATGGCCATACTCAAATGAATTAATAAGAGTTATTAATGCCATTTGTTCATGTTCGGTTTAATTTGGGATCAAGAAATATTAATCGATTAATATAAGGATGGCGTATTACATACCTTATGATCGATATGGATATCGCACGACAAAGGGACTAAATACGTGATTGTTGATTAGGTAAATCGGATCACCGATATTCACTTAAATTGGGTAGTCATGATGGCTTGCTAGAGTCCGCTCATGATTTATAGACTGTCAAATCTATTGCCAACATTAAGTGAACCTACAGGGTCACACACAAAGAACAAACTGAAACGGGCGCAGAAAATCCTAACGACTTATATGATGAGTTGCATAAGAATGTCACAAAATATATTGTCATCTTATGTGATAAGATGTGATATATATGTATATAAAGACTATGAGCACAAAAGATCATGTAATCTAGAAGAGTCTAGATGATGGCATATGGATAATGATGAGTGATGTCATACACATTTTTTAGTATGAAGAGACATACTCTTCACCTCTATATAAGGACATAGAGGGCTCCAAATTCACAAAACAATACATCATTCTCTCTCTCATTATTTCTCATTCTCTTTTGTGAGACAAAAGAGAGAAAATGAGAACGGACACCGTTTTAAGAAGTTTGTTCTTCTTCCCGTTTTAAGAAGTTTGTTCGTGTGGACACCGGTAGAGGCGTTCGTACTTTCGGCGCTTGAGATCTATTCGGCCTAAGAAGATGAGAACGGTTTGTTGAGAGTTTTGGTGGAGACCGATTGTGTATGCGGTAGATGACTTTCGCACGATTCGACCTAGACGGCCTAGACGGACGTAAAATCGGTTAGGACGGTAACCGGTTTAGAGACGCATGGACAACACGCATGGTTTGAGCGTCACGGATTAAGCGTAATCCGAAAGGTATTATTAAGATTTATTTTTTTGATTTAACCGATACGCACGGATCATCGGATTGGTTTTGGACGAAATTTTTATTTTTCCGCTGCGTTATGCACGTCTGAAACCCAACAACCTCTAGACTGATGTCATGACTACCCATGTTAAATGAAATGACCAATGATCATAAACCTATCTTAATAGACATTTGCTTATTCCTTTTGTTCTACGATATACGTCTTGATCACAAGGCACGGTAATATGTCATCCTTGAGTTTGATCAAAGTCTCTTTCCTGATCGAGAATTAGACTGAGTAAATACAAAATAATATTAACAACACATCTTAATCCATTTTGAGCATGACCATGCATTTCCTTTAGTCCTAATTCATCAGGGGGCCCAGAGATATCTCCCTCATGACGAGAGGAACAAATCCCATCTTGGTCACTCACATTCCTCGTCATGATTCAGTGGATACCAAATGATGATCCTTATGATAATCCCATTACGGATGACGTAG
This sequence comes from Juncus inflexus, assembly GCA_024447665.1. Classification (NCBI taxonomy): domain Eukaryota; kingdom Viridiplantae; phylum Streptophyta; class Magnoliopsida; order Poales; family Juncaceae; genus Juncus; species Juncus inflexus. Next base: position 1,774,206 of record JAJHPC010000017.1, read on the forward strand.
GATCATATTAAAGTATGCAGCTCCACATACAAGGAATCCATGGTGACCTTAGGTCGTAGGAACAAGCACACTATTCATATGACAATCACTAATGACATATACCATGCATATTCTCATAGTGTGATCAGTCTAGTACGTGTTCTCTAACACGTACCTATATTCCAGGCTTGACATCTCTATGTCCATGATCAGCAGAACATGATCATCCAGCCTGCGAATATACTAGTGTGGATATGTAGCTTCTTACCTGAAGTATGTCTATCTCTATAAACATCCTACATATCACTAGTCCTTCATTCGTTCACAGTTCTTCTATTAGAATCACGTATTCTGATGACGTGAACCCGAAGTGTCATTCTTGGTTGATATAAGATTTACATTCACAACCCATACACACAGATATATAAGAAACAACCTTTATTGAATAAATAATAATGTCTTAATACATAATCCATTTCCTAGTACAAATACAATTAGCCTAGGGCACTAATCCTACAGTCTCCCACTTGCACTAGGCCAACTCTAAGCATCTTATGCCCATAGACCTAACATGATCCTCATGTTTCGCTTGCGGGAGTGGTTTAGTTAATGGATCAGCGACATTGTCGTCCGATGACACTCTACACATTTTAACATCACCCCTTTGTATGATCTCTCTGATGAGATGGAAGCGTCGCAGTATGTGCTTGGACTTTTGGTGAGATCTCGGTTCCTTTGCTTGTGCGATCGCTCCATTGTTGTCACAATATAGATCCACTGGTTCCGAGATGCTCGGAATTACTCTTAGCTTCTCCAAAAAGTTCTTTATCCAAACAGCTTCTTTAGCTGCTTGTGCAGCGGCTATATACTCTGCTTCCGTTGAAGAATTTGCTACAGTACATTGCTAGGAACTCTTCCATGTCACTGCGCCTCCATTTAGGCAAAATAAATAACCTGATTGTTATCTAAAGTCATCGGAGTCTGTCTGGAAGCTTGCGTCGGTGTAACCCTTTACAACGAGCTCGTCTTCCATACCTCCATAGACTAGGAACAGGTCCTTAGTTCTTTGTAAGTACTTAAGGATTCTTTTAACAGCTATCCAGTGACTTTCACCTGGATTAGACTGAAACCTGCTTGTTGCGCTTAATGAGTATGACACATCTGGTCTAGTACATATCATGGCATACATGATAGATCCTATAGCCGAAGCATATGGAATCTTATTCATGTGTCTTCGTTCCCGCTCGCTTGTAGGATACTGTGTTTTACTGAGAGAAACGCCATGTGACAATGGCAAAAATCCTTTCTTGGATTCTTGCATTCTGAACCGTTTCATGACCTTGTCTATGTATGTACATTGACTCGGACCTATAAGCCTTCTAGATCTATCTATATAGATCCTGATTCCTAACATTTAGGAGGCTTCTCCTAGATCTTTCATCGAGAAATTATCTCCCAACCATTTCTTGTCGTTCAATAATGTTGAGATGTCATTTCCCATGAGTAATATGTCATCTACATAAAGCACTAGGAATACTACCGTGCTCCCACTGAACTTCGTGTAAACACAAGACTCAACTTCACTTTTGGTAAAACCAAAACTTTTGATGACTTCATCAAAACGAACGTTCCAACTTCGAGACGCTTGCTTCAATCCATAGATGGATTTCTGAAGCTTGCAAACCTTACCAGTATTCTTAGGATCGACAAAACCTTCAGGTTGCATCATATGCACGTCCTCGGTCAGATTTCTGTTTAGGAAAGCTATTTTGACATCCATTTGTCGTATTTCATAGTCATAATATGCTGCTATAGCTAATAGAATTCTGGATGATTTAAGCATAGCTACCGGTGAGAAAGTTTCGTCATAGTCAATACCATGAACTTTTTTGAAACCTTTCGCCACAAGCCTTGCTTTGTAGGTTTGTACCTTTCCATCCACGCTAGTCTTCTTCTTGAAGACCCACTTACATCAGATGGTCTTCAAGCCTTCGGATGGATCAATCAAGTTCTAAACTTGATTATCTTGCATGGATTGCATCTCGGCTCTCATGGTCTCTAACCATTTCTGAGAGTCGGACTCTTCATAGCACATTGGTAGGACGTGGGTTCATCATCTATGAATGTCACATCATCATCATTAGACACGAGAAATCCGTATCTCTCGGGCTCATGACGAATCCTACTAGATCTACATTGAGTCTGTTGTGTTTCAAGCTCACCAACTCCTTGAGAGCTTGTTCATTCCTCCATCATAGGTTCTACAACTATAGGTGGGTCTCGAATTTCTTCGAGTTGTACTTTGCTCCCACTGCTTCTCATAGAGACAAACTCTCTTTCCAAGAAGGCTCCATTGCGAGCAACAAACACTTTGTTCTCCGATGGGTGGTAAAAGTAATAAATATCCTTTAGTTTCCTTAAGATATCCCACGAATAGGCACTTGTCAGATTTGGGTCCGAGTTTATCGGGAAACTGACGTTTGATATAAGTCTCACATCCCAAAATTTTAAGAAAAGACAACTTGGGGCTTTTCCCCGTCCATATCTCATATGGCGTCTTTTGAACCCCTTTGTATGGAATCCTGTTTAGTATGAATGCGGCGGTCTCAAGAGCGTAACCCCAGAAAGACATTGAAAGTCTTGTTTGACTCATCATCGATCGAACCATATCCAATAAGGTTCGATTTCTCCTTTCGGACACTCCATTCCACATTCTTTGAGATGATCCTCAAATTCTTGACTCAGATATTCGCCTCCTCGGTCAGATCGAAGTGTTTTAATCTTCTTGCCAAGTTGATTTTATAATTCATTCTTAAATTCTTTGAACACTTCAAAGGATTCAGACTTGTGCTTCATTAGGTAGACATATCCATATCTACTGAAGTCGTCCGTGAAAGTTATGAAGTACCGATACCCACCTCTAGCTGGTGTACTCATTAGTCCACATACATCAGTATGTATGAGTTCTAATAAGTCATTGCCCATTTCACCAACATTTGTGAATGGTTTCTTAGTCATCTTGCTATGTAAACAAGACTCGCACGTCTCAAATGATTCCAAATCAAATGAGTCTAAAAGTCCATGAGAGTGGAGTTTAGAAATGTGTTTCTCATTTATATGGCCTAAGTGACAGTGCCAGAGGTATGTCGTATTTGAGTCATTCGGTTTGAATCGTTTAGTTTTAATGTTATATATGGGCTTATAATTCTATTTCTTAAGATCTAGCACGTAAAGACCTCTTTCTAATAGAACATTTTCATAGAAAAGATTATCTTTTAAGATAGAACAATTATTATTCTCAATAACAAATTTATAACCATCCAAATCTAGACTAGAAATAGAAATAATATTTCTGCTCATAGCAGGTACAAAAAAATAATTATTAAGTACTAATACTAGTCCACTAGGCAAAGTCAATAAATAAGTTCCTACGGCTAATGCAGCAACTCTTGCTCCATTTCCCACACGTAGGTCGACTTCGCCCTTAGCTAATCTTTTACTCCTTTGTAGTCCCTGCACATCATTACAAATGTGAGTACCGCATCCGGTATCCAATACCCAAGATTTAGGAGTAAGTGAATTAGTTTCAATAATAAAAATACCTGAAAGCAGTAGTCATACTACCCTTCCTGATTTCGTCCTGATAGAGTTTGCAGTTTCTCTTCCAATGACCAACCTCGTTGCAATGGAAGCAAACTCCCTCCTTGTCTTTCTTGATCTTAGATTTAGGCAACGCCTTGCCTTTACCCTTGCTCTTGTTCCCGGTCTTCTTACCCTTCTTCTTGTGAACCATTAGGACATCTTTGACAACATTTGTCTTCATGTCCTCCTGTGCGTTCTTAAGCATCCCATGCAACTCGGTGATGGATTTCTTCATCTGATGCATATTATAGTTCATGATGAATTGCTTAAAACTAGGAGACAACGACCCGAGAATTATGTCAACAGCCAATTCTCTGGGCATAGCTGAGCCAAGCCTCTCCAATTGATCAAGATAGCTCTTCATCTTGAGTACATGAGCACTCACAGATGAACCTTCAGCCATCTTCGTGTCAGTCAGAGAGACGATTGCTTTGTAGTGCTCAACTCTAGCCTGTTCTTGGAACATTTTCTTGAGCGTTACGATCATATCGTAAGCACCCATGTCCTCCAGTTGCTTCTTGAAGCTCGGAGGTTATGATCGCTAGCATGAGACAAGCTATCTCCGTGTCGTCCTTAACGTATTTAGCATACGCATCTCCGGCTGCCCTTGTGGCTCCCTGTTCTGGTTCCTCTGGGTAAGCCTCTTCTATGACATACAGTTTATTATCAGCCTTGAGAACAATTCTCAGGTTTCTAAACCAGTCAAGGAAGTTAGACCCATTAAGTTTATCCTTCTCAAGGATTGATCATAAATTCAACCCAGTTGAATTATTATTTGCCATTATTCTACAAGTTAAAATATAAAGTATCATTATTATTTATTCATTTGGGGTTGTCTTGTTTTGGTGTTTCTTATATTGTACTACCACTATTTTTCTTCAAATCAACCACCTTCAGTAGTATTGATTCGGAAACATCAAATGAATGAGGTTTCATAGTGAGTCAAGATCCGTATTTCATTGAGTATTAAGTGCACTTTGGTGCAACTCTCAATACACAACTATTTAGGAAGGAACACTTCCAATTGTATCATATACAACTATTTCCTTTTATGGAATGAGCATCATATGCCCGGTGTATTATTCCATCTTGTGCCCTGATCCCAAGACCGACTTGCTTGCTCAGTTAAGTTTAACCATGTATGATTATCAGCAAAATAGAGTCCATCACACTCAGATTTAGCATGACCCATGCAGGACGCCATTTCCCACATACCCTCCTTTACAAAGACAATCCTCCATATGGTCAACTTTGGCATGACCCACATGGAAGACTATCCAAGTACCGAGGGCTTCAGTGACATGGGGGGCACTTCCTTACTTAACATTATGAAGGATTTTATTTTAGATTTATAAATGTAAACATCACAAAAACTAAGTTAAATATGGTATGAGCCTAATCCTCACGAGCGATCATGAGGTTCCTAATTCTAGATCTATCTCTAGCTTGCATAAGTAATCTTCAATGAACCCTTCGTTGTGTGTGCGACGATCCAATGCCATCTTCCGAAGATTGCGCCAAGATCTCTTGCCTTGAAGTCTTGAAATAATATCTATCCTAACAAATATCATATTGCTAGAAAAGGTAATTTACAAATCTGGACAACTCACAAGTTGCCATAATTACAACTTTGGACAACTCACTAGTTGCCATAGATATTAAATAACATTACAAGCATTCACACACAAGATAACATCACAGAACAATCACAGATCTAAGGCTCATACCATATTTGTATGTTTAAATTCCATGTATAATAAAAATTAGGGTTTCTCGCAAAATCAACATTATTCCGTTGGGAATGGAACTGTTCCGTTCTAAACGGAACTATTCCGTTCTCAACGGAAGTACTCCGTTCTCAACGGAGACATGCTGAAAATTCGTATTTTCTTTTGTTTTAGTTCCGTTTCCAAAACGAATTTCGAAAAACTATTTTTTCGAAACTCCATAAAATCATAATATCCAATATTATATTCCTAGAAACTATTTCCGTGATGTTTTGAAATAATATTTTCAAAATCCTAAAATTTATTATACTCGAATTTACTAAATTTTAAATATTTAATCGACGATTATTTCCTTAACAAACGCTCTGCTGCCACTGTTGGGAAATCCATAGCCATGTACGTTACATGCGCACCGGAACCTATGGATTTAATCCGTCCTACGATCTACGTTAAGGGAATAAAAGTACGAGATTAACCATTAAAATTTATACCTCGGATCTTCCTGATCCACTAGATGAAGAACGGATGTAGGTCTGAACTATTTTGACTTGCAACCGTCTCCTCCCTGATCACGGCTCGCGAAGCTCCTACCTGATGCTCGGCTCGAAGAACTCCTTCTTGAAACTCGGCTCGAAGAACTCCTTCTTGAAGCTTGGCTCGCGAAACTCTTTCTTGAAGCTCGGCTCGAGAAACTCCTTCTTCTCGTAGGGATGAAGATAGATCGCTCGCTAGTTCCTAAGATAGAGAACCTCTACTCATATCCACGCGAATTTCAGACGTACGGAATAACCGGACTTGGCTAGACAAGTTTGGAAATACTTTCCTAATATCTCTCAAACGTTTCTCTCTCTTTTTTGTGTAATAGACGGCCTGTAAGGTTTTTGATTTGTGTATAAAATAGAGAGACTCTACCCTTCTATTTATACTAAAGAGAGAGACGAACGATTGCTCAGTTACCATAACTAAAATTCTAATCTGTGCCTATTACATTGCCAACGGAATAGGTATTTCCATAACGAAATACTTGGCAGCTAAGATTATTACAGTTTCCATATATATTCCGTTGGGAACGAAAATATTCCGTTGCCAATGGAATGGCACTATTTCGTTCAATCAATTATCCAATAATTGATTATTTCGTTCACCAATTTATACATCATATGTATAACTGTTTTGAGACATATTCATTCCATACAAATGGAGCTCATTGTGTGACCGTGTAGGTTCCATTTAACGCTAGCAACGATCTTCTAAAGTTCGTAAGTCATGAGTAACCTCTAGACTGATGTCATGACTACCCATGTTAAATGAAATGATCAGCGATCATAAACCTATCTGAATAGACATTTGCTTATTCCTTTTGTTCTACGATATACGTCTTGATCACAAGGCACGGTAATATGTCATCCTTGAGTTTGATCAAAGTCTCTTTCCTGATCGAGAATTAGACTGAGTAAATACAAAATTATATTAACAACACATGTTAATCCATTTTTTAGCATGGCCATGCATTTCCTTCAGTCCTAGTTCATCAGGGGGCCCAGAGATATCTCCCTCATGACGAGAGGAACAAATCCTATCTTGGTCACTCACAATCCTCGTCATGATTCAGTGCATACCAAATGATGACCCTTATGATCATCCCATTACGGATGACGTCGGATCATATTAAAGTATGCAGCTCCACACACAGGAATCCATGGTTATCTCAGGTCGTAGAAACAAGCACACTATTCATATGAGAATCACTAATGACATATACCATGCATATTCTCATAGTGTGGTTAGTCCAATACGTGTTCTCTAACACGTACCTATATTCCAAGCTTGACATCTGTATGTCCATGATCTGCAGAACATGATCATCCAGTCTGCGATTATACTAGTGTGGATATGTAGCTTCTTACCTGAAGTATGTCTATCTCTATAAACATCCTACATATCACTAGGGACATTTTAGAATGTCATTCGTTGGTTCACAGTTCGACTATCAGAATCACGTATTCTGATGACGTGAACCCGAATTATCATTCTTGGTTGATATAAGATTTACATTCACACAACCTTTATTGAATAAATAATAATGTCTTAATACATAATCCATTTTCTAGTACAAATACATTTGGCCTAGGTCACTAATCCTACAGATGAATCATCGTAAATGAAACCAAGGGTAAGGGTAGAAAGCATAGCCAAAGTGTGAGTCGACACAAAGTTAGTCGATCTCAACATACTAGTAGTCGTAATCTTAGTCTGGGAGGAATGAGAATTAAGCCCAACCCCTTATTCTTCACCTAATTTTTAGCATACTCAAAAGGCCACACCAACTTTTATCTCGATCGTTCGATCAAATTTTTTGCCGAATCTTAACCATTCATTTTCACAAATTTATTGATGTTTTATGGCAATATTTATGTGGTTATTAAAACATAATTATATAATTTGTTGAATTAGTATTTTGTGTTCCATCCCCTGTTTAGTGAGAACCGTTGAATTTGTTTCTGGCCATCAGATCTTAATCAGATGGTTTCAAAGAATCATAATTCAAAGTTATATTTAATTATTAATATCAATAGTTATTTAGTGAGAACCGTTGAATTTGTTTCTGGCCATCAGATCTTAATCAGATGGTTTCAAAGAATCATAATTCAAAGTTATATTTAATTATTAATATCAATAGTTAATGAAGAGTTCATTATAATTCTTTCTATTCTTCTTTAAAAATTTATAATTCTTAATGAATATTTTATTTCTCATGTTACAATTATCAAATATAAATTTGTTAAAATTTTCTTTTTATTTTGAGTTCCATATTGTTGTGTTTCTAATTTTTTTTCTTTCTAAAAAATGTGAATATAGACTTTATAAGAAAACATGTACAAAAATGATACACTTATTAACTCATGCATTATATTCCATCTGTTTTTGAGCATTCTCAAGAGACTTATTCTCAATTCATCTCGAGATTTTGAATTAAATTTTTTTTCAAATCTTAGTTTTTTATTTAAATTATCCCCATAATATCACATGATTAATTGATTAATATTTCGCGTAATAACTCCAATTACGTGAGAACTATCATACCAAATAAAATTTCGAGTATTAAGAATAATATTGGATTACTTAATGTATTACGAATTAAAAAAAAATGTGATCAATTTATACATAATCCCTATCATTTTAACAACTAAAAAAAAAGTAGTGGTGATATTTTTTTAAGAATGAGTCATGTTAATGTATAGTATACATACTTTTTCCGTATATATAATTATATTTTTACAAATCATTTTAAATATAATTATTATTTTTATCATTTTTAAAGTTAATCATCTATAATTAAATCTTATGCGATTTCAACTAAAATCTATAGAATAAATTATCTTGCCCGATTAATACTTGATATTTTTTCTAATGTAATATGTCGAGATATAGCGGCATAACAAAATCAAAGAAACTAAAAAAAAGATGATATTTTAATCTTAGAAATTTTAATGCAAACATAAATTTAGATCATAAATTATTATCCAAATTATTTAGTTGATTATTATTTTTATTTTTATGAATTTATTATTTATGTTATTTTATTTCTTATGTCTATATTTATTGGTAAAGAATTGTCAATCCTTACAAAATTAGATGTGATATAGAAAATATTTTTGAATGCATAATAAATGGATATAATATCTTATGATATAATTCAAAATGAATTTAAAAAGATAACTTACTTAACATAATCATTATATATTGTTTATGTATTATGAATTTATTTCAAACTTTTATTTCGAATTTTCACAATTGCAATTTACACTTATATTGAAATGAATAATAAAATTGAAATATTCGCATTGAAACGCGAGTATTATCTTAGTATATGAATATCTCAGGACGTTAGCGCCTACGAGTATTAACATGTATCGCTCTCCACTTATACAGTGGAGGAGCTTCACTATATATTAAACAATCCGTACTACTCATACTATCAGGTAATTATGCAATTAAGTCCTTCATATTTTTTTGCTAATCACATTCCATGCTTTAGAGGATATATCATGTATAGTAGATAAAATCAGGAAGGGCAAAAATTTAAGGGATACATTTTAGAAGGTATATATAATTAGAATCATGGAGAGGTTCTTGTCCATTGCAAATAATAATGACTATGAGTGCATTACTATTTTGACAGTCAGACTTGTGAGGTAAACTCTTTTGATATGAGATAATCAAGTAATCACTTTTATAAAAGAAGGTTCATGGACCGTCTAGGGTTTTGATACATACATTTAAGTCTTTTTTTATTTCATGGACACTTCATACGATGTCTTTGTTTGATTTTACGAAATTGTGAATAATATGTTTTATTTTATTTTGACATGTTGCAGTATTTGGAGAGCAAAATAAAGATGGACCCGATATTTGGTGATGTAGGTTTATGGGATTTAGGGTTTTTGATGTACAAGGCAAATATTTAGAGTTTTGATATTATGCTATTGTAACTATTGTTCAAATTTTTTATATTACATGAAAATATAAATTATATCAAATTACAGTTAATAAAATTTGATGTAAAATTATTACAGAAATTTGATATAATGTTTTATGGATTTTGATGGCATTTATTTGTTGTAAAGACATGCTTTTTTAGTATTTTCTTTAGCATTTACAAATGTCGTGGTTTCTATAATTTATGTATTTTGAAATACTACTTTTTGTTGTAATACATGCACTAGGAAATGCTGTTTTGTTCTATATTGCTTGCATTTTTCAATGCTTCCTTTGTTACATTCATAGGATTTGTAAGTGCAATTTGTTCATAGTGTTCATGGCATTTTATAATGATGTTCTGCTTATCAACAATTGGGGGGATTTTTATGTGCCATAAAATGTGTTTTTTTCTTGGGATTTACAAAAAAAATATGCATTAGCCAACATTTGGAAATGCTAGTGTACATTGATATTGATATTGTTGTAGTGTCACAAGTTCAACTTACTTAATTTTCAGTTAAGAAAATATGCTCAAATTAACCACTAATTATTTAGTTATGCTTCAATTAATCTCTAATTATCCAATTAATCCTAATTGTTCCATTATACACAAAATCCTAAAATATATTACAAGAGTCTCTACCAAACTAATTGACAATTATGCTTTAGTTAACCATAATCAAACATAATTATACACAAAATAAAACTAGGATTTGTAAGATAGAGATGAATAATTTATTCTAAAGTTTGAAAGGAGACCTATTTGAGAGAAGGAGCTATATTGAGGGAAGGGACGAAATAGAGAGGCTCGGCGGCTGTGGGGTGCTTCGTGCGACCAAGAGATGCTCGGATTTGAGGTGGGAGCTCGGTGTTGGGGCTTTCCTTCGAGCGAGAGGGAGAAAAGAAGAGAAGACCAGTTGATAGAGCTAGCGTGCGACAGAGAGGAGAGGAGAGAGGGTCGTGGCGGTGCTTGGGGATTCGTGCGAGATGGAGAAGGCAGAGAGAGGGAGAAAGGATGGGGCGTGGGAGGTATGAGGTGGGAAGAGGGAGAAGGAAGGGGCGGGTTGGGTCTGATGGGGATAGCGGGTTCTATTACTTAACGGGTTCGGTACAATTTTTTTATTTTAATTGAGAGAGAAATCCTAGTCTCTCGTAACTTGATCAAGAGTAGATATGAGGGTTGGTTAAATAGATGACTAATTAGATGGTAGTTGATCCAGCCCCATATATATTTATTTATAATAAAAAATTATATTTTAATTTAATATGATCTTTTTTAATTAATTCTTGAGATAGTTATTCAAAATCCAACATATCAATACCAAGTGGGGCCATGGATATAAAAAGCAAGAAATTTATTTGAACTTTTAGATTCAAATCAAAAGGTAAAATTTTTTTGGGGTGATGTGGCTTAATGTGAGGATTGAAAAAATTTTAAGCTTTTAAATCTATTTATAATATCATAGTATTTTCTATAAAATTGAAAATTATATATACGTCACCCTCTAAATTTTTGTGGAATTATCCATCATAACCCTTTAGATTTCTGGTCAAAATTTGTTACTGTATATGTATAGTATATACTGGGAGGGAGGGGGTAAACTTTTCACCATTGATTAACCTTAAAAAATTTGTGGTGGGTAGGAGGGGGAGTGGCAAATATATATAAATGTATTTACTTCGACAAGAAAAAATTACTATAATATAATCCTACTAATATGTAGTGTGTGTTATAAAATAAAGAACAAAAGAATAATAAAAGAGAGAATTGGAAGGAGAGAATTATGTATTGAATTGTGGATTAAGAATATAATAGCCACTGCTCTCTTTATATAGTAGATGGTGAGTGCTGGCCAAGAAATCTCTTGCCTGATTTAGAATTACAATAAAGAAAATAATCTAACCTCAATACAATAGAATATACAGTAATAAATATCCTGCCATGACTCCTTTCATTTTTATAAGCATTTCCTAATTTATCTTTTCTTAGGGGTCAAGTAATGGACATCCACATTAATTATATTCATAACACTCCCCCTTGGATGTCCATATTTTATCTTTCATACGCATTAGAAGTTGCCTCATTAAAAACCTTATAAGGAAAACCTAATAGGACAAAACCTTGGCTAAGGGAAAAAGAGTGCATCGCGTATTATCATTATTTCTCATTATTTCATATATTAAATATGCCTCGTTAAAAACCTTACTAGGTAAAACCCTATAGGCAAAAATCCTAGTGAAGGAAAAATAGGGCATCATCATTCTATATATTACGCACAAAAGTTGCCTCGTTAAAAACCTTGCTAGGAAAACCCATTGGGACAAAAACCATAGACAAGGGAAAAAGAGTGCAGTGCGTATTATTTCTCCCCCTCATATATGCAACTATATGTGAGATGACAAAGTTAAATCTCTGTAATATATGCTTAAGAAGAGATCTGCTTGATCATTATTTGAGGAGATTCGTTAAATATTCGTTTCACAATCATCATGCTCATGCATGAAAATAACTCAGCATCCTTTACTTCAATTGTCAATACATCAAATAAGTCATCTTGATGATCTTAATGGATGCGATTTCTCCACATTATATCATTGTAATAGATGGATTGTGAAACAATAACTCCTTCCGGAAATAATATTCAATTTATGATTCAAGATAATATTTTATGCCTTAAAGAATTTAATCTTATTTTCTTTTAAATAATATGATAGCATTTGGAGCTCTTCGAGAGTACCATAAGATTTTAAATCATCAATATATATATCAACATTCAAAAGGTAAATATATAGTTTCCTATACGTAATTTTGATCAATTACATAACATTCATTTAACAAACATTTGTTATAGCAATTTTATCACATATCTCAATATTGCATTAATTAGTACAAAGATCTTTGTAAATTAATAGATTAAATCTCTCGAGAGTTTGAAATGCTTCAGGCATTCTAAATCCTTCAGGGATTTTCATTAATATATTGCAATCAAATGAGATATGAATAATTTGCTACTACGTTAATAAGTCCATCAGGGACTACAAAATTAGAAATATAATTGCACATCACAATTTAATTTTCTTATTACATATTCTTAAAACACCCTCTTATAAGTTATACCCACTTATAAGTTACCGTTATACAATGCCAGGTGTTTGGACTACATGTCCACAATTTTATATTTCACTAGTGAAAATAATGATGCTTTAATCACATCTTTCGATTTGGCCAATACTTTATCTGTCGACATTATACAAATAATTTTAATTCTAGATCCTCATTTTTATTTATTATATCAATTGCAATTGCATAAATAAATTTTGATTAATCTTAATTTTATTACGGTTCCATATTTATTATAGTAGAGACATAATTTATTGAGATCTCATCATTTTCAATATTTTCAATATTATTAGGTACCTGAACCTCTTCTGGGGTTATTTGCTCGTCTATGTCTTCTACTCTTTTATCGTTAATATTCTTTTCAGGAGAATTTATTTCTTTAGAAGTATCATTAACTTCAATTATGCCAACTTTTTTATTATGCTCCTTTTTCTTCCTTGGATCTTTATCATTGGAACCGATTGGTCGACCATGCTTCTGGAATATATCAAACATAGAATTATCCAAGGGTACTTCAATATAATTATGAGCACATAATGCTGGAATGTATGATATGATAATCATTTTTGCATCAATATAAATAAAATAATTGCATGTTGTTTCACATTAATAAATTTATGAACTTCTAGTTCATATTAACTTGTTCGAGGATCTAAGTGAAATATATTAATGATGCATTGTATATAAGATATAACTTACATTTTCCAGCTCTTGTTTCTCTCCCCCTAATGTTATCATTAATTATTAATCAAGTTCTTCAGGACTTTCATTGTCTATTATATCTTGAACATATTCATTATTATTTAATTGTCTCACAACAATCACTTGGCTATTCATTCAATTCTTTCTTCTGGAATTTTGTCTATAAATATCTAACACACTTCGGGTGTATTTTTGGATGATCCTCCGGGGATATCCATCCGAATTAAGATGTTGTCAGATTACTTTTATGAAAGAACAAATATATCTAATAATAGATTTGCTATATTTTACAAATGAGTTACATTTTAACTTATAGTTCATATATATAAGATCAGGTATTAAAATTAGATAATGATTGAAAATCTGTCACATCAAATTTATAATCAATAAATCATGTAGTGAATATATTCAAGTAATGAAGTTCAAGATATCAAATTATGCAGGACGATTTTACTTAACATATATGCCCGACTTTTATTTGTGACACATTTTTGTGTGTTGCGGTGGAGCTACCGGAACAAATATTGCACATCCAAAATATTTCAAATAGTATTTACTTGGGTGCAGGCCAGTCACAAATTATAATGGGGAGTACTTATTATAAAATATTGGCTTTACTCTAATTAGTGTTGTAGCATATATCATTTCATGGCCTCAATCAAGAGACGAGCTTTCATTTCATTATTAGGGGCCAATGATTAATTATAATCGCTTAACAAGATATAATGTTAGATCATTCTAAGTGCGTTTGTGGACCAATGCTCAACTATAATCTAAATCAACGTACAATAGTCAATTATTACTTGGGATGTAGCCAACTGATCATCATCAAGACGATTTTTCTTAGTTGTACGATCCAGAAATTATTATCTTAATTAGAATATTCGAGCAAGCAATCTCTAAAATACAATATTTCGAGATTAAATAAATATACATGTGACCATCTAATAGATGCATCTATTAATACCATAAAATATCTAGATGGTCCACATAAAAGAGTAATAGGGCCACATATATTTCAATTAATATGCTCAAGGAAATTGGGTGATTTATTCCCAACCCTGATTTGTGATGTCTAACAATTAATTCTCCTTTGATAACATGCAGCACATGAAAATTCATTTAATAAAAGAATCTTCTGGTTCTTTAATTGATGCATATTTGAATTCTCTGTGATTATTTGCATCATCATTGCTCCGAGATTTGTTAACTTTTGTTTCATGCCAAATCATGAAATTTCTCTTCGAACTAGTAAACTTCTGGTTCATTTCAAATCATAAAATTACTTTTCAAATTATTGAATTTCTGGTTCATGTTTAATGATAAAATTATTTTTCTATTAGTGAACTTCAAGTTCATGTCAAATTGTAAAATTAATTTTCAAATTGGATCAAATCTATTATGCAAAAGCATAAATAAGTTTTAAGTCAATAAACTTCTGATTTACTAATAAATATGACTGTATTGTATTAGTCCTTCATAATACAAATCAATAGAAAAGCTGCACGTTGTTCTAATATAGATTTCTTTCATGAACATTTCTCAAAATGCTTCTTAAAATGCAGAAATATTGTCCACTACACTGAGGCACACATATTTATAACTCTTATTGCGTCCATACATACTTTGATTCATATTAGTAGTATCAAAAGAAAGAAAAATAATGATAATGATAATAACAATAATAATAAAAATATTAAATAGAATAAAAGAAATTTTTCATACTCGGTTCTCTCTCTAACTCGTTCTTGCTAATGCACTTTAGATCCAGTGGATGGTATCATTATCGGTTATCAACATTTTCATTATCGTGATAACCAACGCCGACATTATTATTTTCTCTTTGCCTTCAAGACGGCTAAATAAAACTCCACAAGATTCTAGGGCATACACATGGATATACCAAATGTCCTTTAAAATCACATAAACTTTTAGACCATTTAAAAGTTATCTTTTGTGTGCTCTTTCCACTTTCTTGTGCGTTTTTCTGAATATAATCATCACAATGGCAAGTATAGTTTCGACGTTGACCTCTTTTATGTCCACATACACATTCACAATCACGACTTATATATGTGGTACATTCACTTCTGGGAATGATGCAGAATCAATTGTATAAAATTCATGATTTTTCTTATATATAAGAGACAATGATAGTAATTCACAATTTTAAAGCATTATCTATTATAAATTTTGTTTATTCAGGGAACAAAATAGTAACTCTTCTGGAGTCTTGAATTACATTTATAATACATGATATTGTATTAACACTTGCCTTTCAATTTCTAAGTATTATTTTAGTCGTTCAATGTCTGCTGGACATATCTTTATCATCCATTTTGGATTTCACAAATAAATAAAATATATTGAATAAATATATATGTCTTGTAATATTTAAGAGCTTACTGAAATGGTTTTTAATTACAAACAAAATTAACCATAGAATCAGTCATAAATTATATCTTGTTGTATCTTCTCATTGTCTTGTATGATTTTCTTGTAATGGCTTCTGACATCGGTCTCATTTGTGTTATTATTTTGCAACATTCACTTCTGGTGCATAAAATAAATTTCATAATTTCTTCTTTTACAACTCATTAGTTTGCTTATTCACAATAAGACATGATATTGGTTTTCAATATATCTCACAACTCTCTTCATCTTGTTGCTACTTCAAGAGCAAAATAAAACGTAAGGAATATCTTTATTTAATATATATATTCTTCATCTTTTCTCGAATTATTATTTGAGAGTTGATGTTTGAGATTTAGACAATATTTCTGATTTATATTCTTGCAACTACTGATGCTATATTTTGCAACTTCTGGTGCATAAAATAAATTTTGCAGCTTGTGTGCTAAGAAAAATTTTTTATTACAACTACAGGTGTACAAATAAAAATAAATTTGCATAAAAATAAATATGCAGAAAATAAATGTACATAAAAGTAAATGTGCATAAAACTAAATGTGCATAAAATAAAAGTACATATAATAAAGATAAATATACTTGCAACTTCTGGTGCATAAATATACTTACGGCTTCTGGTGCATAAATAAAAATAAACATGCAACTTCTGGTTGCGTAAATAAAATTAAACAAGCAACTTCTGATGCGTGAATAAAAATAAACACACAACTTCTGGTTGCAAAATAAAAATAATTAAACAAGGAACTTCTGGTGCATTGATCTATAAAGAGAATCTGCAACTTCTGGTGCAGAGATATGTTGCTTGAAAGAAACTCGTAAAATAATGAATTTCAAGAGAAGAAAAAAAAATCGAATAAAAGAAATCCAAAATAAATAATATAATGAAATATCAAAAATTTGAAATTGTACCTTCTGAAGCGGAGTTTCAGTTATGTTATTTAGAACTTCAAATACTTATGGTAGAGTCGTGCTGATAACGTGTTATAAAATAAAGAACAAAAGAATAATAAAAGAGAGAATTGGAAGGAGAGAATTATGTATTGAATTATGGATTAAGAATACAATAGTCACTGCTCTCTTTATATAGTAGAGGGTGAGTGCTGGCTAAGAAATCTCTTGCCTGATTTAGAATTACAATAAGGGAAATAATCTAACCTCAATTCAATAGAATATACAGTAATAAATATCCTGCCATGACTCCTTCCATTCTTATAAGCATTTCCTAATTTATCTTTTCTTAGGGGCCAAGTAATAGACATCCACATTAATTATATTCATAACGGTATGTTCTATTCTATCTAAAATCTTGAGAATTCTGGCAAATTTAGTCTCTAAACAACTCCGTTTTAGTACGCTAATTGGACTAAAGCACAAAAACAGCAGCATGCAACAAAATTCATATGGTTTCCAGCCAAATATATCTAACCAAACCACACCAGCCAACTTGTGATAATGGTTTTTACGGTAGGCTAGCCCCAGATTCCGAGCCTTAACGGTACAATAATGTGTTGGCACGAGACATATTATTAAGGGAACAAATTTGTAATGTTCCTTGACACGTAAAGCTCTAAAAAAAAGCACCTAAACAAACCCATATCCTATTTTATAACATCTCAAATCTTGAAAGGAAGATTCAAATTTTAATTCGTGAAGAAACAAGGGATTACGTGGTGGCTTATGAGAGATTACAGCTAAGCTGGTCCTTCACTCTTAGTCGTCGCAGTATTTGCATATCGAATATCCAGCTCACTTTGTCTCTAATCTAAAAGTCAAATTCTATTAACAAATCCTTCAGATTCCCTCGTGTGCTCTATTTAATTGCTGATACAAGAATAAGACAGTGGAGAGGCTAGCCTCCATTACAGCTCAAGATCAGACAATAAAACTTTAAATAAACAACTAGATCATGCAAATTTTCAGATAGGTTGATATTAAAAACTGCGGCAAAAAAAACTAGTCTTCCGTTTGTAAGTCTTTAGACTTAGACCAAGACCTAGATAATCGAACGGAATTACTACTATAATTTACGAGAGAAGTAACATGTTAGTGCTAACTTAAGCACCCAAAAATCTTCAATATTGCATCACTCAGATGACCAAACTTCTATAAATCTAACATAAGTGGAAGTATAGAGAGAAGAGAGAAGTATTTGTTAATTATGATTGATTAGTATTGATTGAATTGATTAGGCTTTACAAAAATACTTTATTTATAGAGTTATCTACCTAATTTACCCTACAATTAATCGATACATCTCTACAATACAATCACTACAATTGCTACAATAAGCTAATCCTATATACACTACTCTAACACCCCCTCAAGACTATCCGGGTCTGAACATGATGAGCTTGTCACGTAGTCGAGTAAAACGAGGTGTTGTTAGTCTCTTCGTAAGGATGTCCGCAATCTGATCCTTGGTGCTTATGAACCGAACTTGAAGAGTTCGAAGCTCGATTAGCTTACGTACAAAGTGATAATCAATCTCGATGTGATTCGTGCGTGCATGAAAGATTGGGTTTATAGCTAGATATGTCGCTCCAATGTTATCACACCATAGGACAGGGACTTCCTTTTGAAGGATACAGAGTTCACGTAGTAGGAATTATATCCAAACAAGTTCCGTGGTAGCCATTGCAAGGCTGCGATATTCCGCTTCGGTGCTAGATCAAGCTACCGTTGCCTGCTTCTTTGCGCTCCACGAAACTAGGTTGGGACCAAGAAAAATACAATATCCGGTCATGGACCGTCTATCATCTGGACAACAAGCCCAATCCGCATTGGAGAACGCTTCGAGTCGTAGAGATGGAGAAGAACGAAGAAAAAGACCATGGGTTACTGTGACTTTGAGATATCGCAAGATACGCTTAACCGCACCCCAATGGATATCGGTTGGTGAGTGCATGAATTGGGAGACTTTGTTCACCGCAAAGGCAATTTCTGATCTTGTGATTATCGCGTATTGAAGTGCACCAACTGTGCTTCGGTAGAGTATTTCTTTTAATTTGGAGAGTTATTCTCCAGCAACCATGGGAGAAGAGCACGGTTTTGCACCTTCCATCTTGGTCTTCTTAAGAAGATTCAAGATGTATTGAGGTTGGGAGAGTAGAACCCCATCTTGTACCATTTGTGCCTCAATGCCAAGAAAGTAGTGAAGGGGGCCTAGATCTTTCAACGAGAATTGAGCATTTAGATCCTGGATGAGTTGCTCGACTGAGACCGGATTACTTCCGGTTATGAGGATATCATCCACATATACTAAGAGTACTAGATGTTCGTTGTCTCGAAACCGAGTGAAGAGAGAAGTATCGGTGCGAGAGCCAACAAAATCGAGACTCAAGAGAGCACCTTTGAGCTTTGTGAACCAGGCACGTGGGGCTTGTTTGAGCCTGTAAAGAGCCTTTTTGAGGAGACACACATGGGTGGGTCTTGAATTATCCACAAAACTAGGAGGTTGTTGCAGGAATATCGTTTCTTCGAGATCTCCGTTGAGAAATGCATTGTTTACATTGAGTTGTCGCACTGGCCAGCCTTTTGAGAGAGCAAGGGTAAGAACTACATGAATGGTAGTTGGCTTAACTACAGGACTTAATGTCTCGTTGTAATCAATCCCTTCTTCTTGGTGATAGCCTTTTGCTACTAGTCTCGCCTTGTAACGTTCTACTGGTCCATCCGCATTTCTCTTCACCTTGAACACCCATTTGCACCTAACTAGATTCTGAGAAGAATGAGAGAGAACAAGATCTCACTTTCGGTTTTCAAGAAGAGCATTAAACTCGGCTTGCATGGCGGCCCGCCACTTTGGGTC
This sequence comes from Juncus inflexus, assembly GCA_024447665.1. NCBI lineage: Eukaryota > Viridiplantae > Streptophyta > Magnoliopsida > Poales > Juncaceae > Juncus > Juncus inflexus. Next base: position 1,794,097 of record JAJHPC010000017.1, read on the forward strand.
TTTGTTGGCATTGGTAAAACATGTGGGTTCACTTTCTTTTTCGGATAGAGTGGTTGGAATGTGGTGTTTGGTGGCTACATACGTGACATGATCGGGAAATTGTCGCGTGCGCCTTGTGTTGTCTCGTGTGCGAGTTACCATCAGATGAGAGGATTGCGGTGGCGTAGAAGAGGAAGAGGGAGGCATAGTATCCTCACTCGATGGTTGAGAATCTTCGGGTGAAAATATGAAAGACTCATTAGGGGATGGAGAACTCTCATTGGAAGGAATTGAGGGAAGAAGGGTAAGAGTTGTTTGAGTTGGAGGAGAAGAGGTTTGAGAGGATGTGGGAGTTTGTTCATGCATAAAAGGAAAGTATGTTTCATTGAAGATGACATGATGGCTCACATAAATTTTATTTGTTGGTATGTGAAGACATTTATACCCCTTTTGGTTTGGCGCATATCCAAGAAACACACAAGATAAGGACCGATTTTCTAGCTTATGCAAATTATATGGTCGTGTGTATGGAAATCACAAGCAACCAAGAACTCGCAAGAAGTTATAATCTGGTTCTTTGTGAAAGAGAATTTCAAAGGGAGATTTTTGTGGACTTACAGAGTTCGGCAATCGGTTGATGAGATAGACAATATTATAAAACATGTCATCCCAAAACCGAAGTGGAATAGATGCTTGAGACATAATAGATAGGGCTAGTTCAACTATGTGCCGATATTTCCTTTTGGCTAGCCCATTTTGTTCGGGTGTAGGCGCACGTGATGATGTGAGATATAGAGGGATAAAGACGCACAATAGGCTTAAAGTTGGTGCCGCCATCGGTTTGAAGTGTTTTTATGGAGCACGAGAGAAAGTTTTCAACTTGAGATTTAAACATGCTAAATGCTTGAGACACTTGGTCTTTGGAGTTAAGAAAGTAGATCCATGTGTAACGCGAGTAGTCATCCGTGAAATGCACGAAGTAGCGAATTCCTGAATGGGAGAGAACCGGAGCTGGTCCCCACATATCCGAGTGGATCACTTCAAGAGGTTTTGAGGAGCGCGTCATAGCTTGATTTAATGGTAACTTATGCGCCTTGCCAACACAACACACATCACAAAATACCAACTTTTTATTTGAATATAACAACTTATTTGCCTTCATAAGATTTTGTACGATGGGAAAAGAAGCATGACACAACCTCCTATGCCATATATCCGTTGAAACCCGCTCACCAAGAAACGCGGAGGGTTGGATTGTTGGTGCCGGTCTTTTGAAGAGACGATAAAGACCGTTCTCAAGAACCGCACGAAGTAAAATCTTGTTAGAAGTACGATCTTTGATCAAGCATGTAAAGGGTTGGAATTCGAGCACAACATTGTTGTCTCGTGTTAGTTGCGAGATGCTAATGAGGTTTTTCGTGATTTGAGGTACGTGAAGAACGTTTTTGAGCACCAACGAACCGTTTGAGAATTTGATAACCGTCTCACCAATGTTTTGTATCGGTATGCCTGCTCCGTTACCGACTCGAATGAGATCTTTTCCCGAATACGATACATGAGTGGAGAGGTCGGTTAAGTTGGCAGTCATATAGTTGGACGCGCCTGAATCAAGAAACCACTCGTCCGATGAACCACTAGGCGGTTCCGCAAGAAGAGCGGTTGACGGATTTTGGTTGAACCGTTTCCGGCAATGGAGCGCAATATGGTTATGCTTCTTGCAGATTTGGCACTTAACACCTCCATAATTTGTAGTTTTCGCATTAATTTCTTGACCGCATTTTTCTCTTTTTCGGTGCTCATAAAAAGTATTCATCTTTTCAAATTGTGCCGCAAAAACCTCAAAAAATAACTTCAAAAAATTATCTAGACCAGTACCGGAGCATAAAACCGAGTCCAGTTGAGGATTGGAAGGATTGACCAATTGCCCAAAATGAAAACGTTCAAAAACGAAAGCCATTTATGTTTCAAAAAGAAAGGGATGGAGGAAAGAGGTAAAGAGAAGGAATGACCTGACACTCGTTGATTTCTTGAAGTTCTTGACCGATTCTTGATCGAGTCTTGATCGAATCATGACTGATTGTGAAGAATTCAGTCAATACACGCATCACAACACCTCGCACTTCCTCCTATTTCTTTGAGTAACACGAACACCTCTGATAACCCTCTTCTTGACGAATTCTTGAAAGAATTCAGTCAAGATTTGATGAGATTTCTTCAAGAAAACAGTTCTTGAACTGTTCTTGAATTGAGAGGCGCAAATTGTTGCACTCTTGATGAAGAGAATCAGAAGAAAGAGAGAGGAAAATTGGGAGAGTTTGAAAAGCGGAAGTAATAATTTGCTCTTGATACCAAGTTAAATGTGAAAGTATAGAGAGAGAAAAGAAAAACGTTTGTTAATTATGATTGATTAGTATTGATTGAATTGATTAGATTTTACAAAGATAATTTATTTATAAAACTATCTATCTAATCTACCCTACAATTAATCGATACATCTTTATAATGAAATTCCTACAATTATTATAATAAGTTACTCCTATATACACTACTCTAATAATACACTCGTTGAGAGGCTAGTCTCCATTACAGCTCAAGATAAGACAATAAAACTTTAAATAAACAAGTGGATTATGCAAATTTTCAGATAGGTTGATATTAAAAACTGCGGCAAGAAAAACTAGTCTTCCGTTTGTAGGTCTTTAGACTTAGACCAAGACCTAGATAATCGAACGGAATTACTACTATAATTTACGAGAAAAGTAACATGTTAGTGCTAACTTAAGCACCCAAAAAACTTCAATATTGCATCACTCAGATGACCAAACTTCTATAAATCTAAAAAACTTCAATACTACATTTCCATAATGTATCACTATATATACTAAATTTTAGTAGGGAAATTCACCCAAACTAATTTTGGATCATCTCAATAATCTGTTTCTGTAGCATTATTCTCACCAACCAACCAGCCGCTCGTGCAGCTCCTGATTTGCCTCCATTTTTCTAACATGACAGTTCAACTTCAAATATTTTAAATTTTCACATACATCACAGCAGCTTCCTCCTCTTCAGTCTTCCTCCTTAAATGACCCATCACAATCCTTCTCCCTCATCTCTCTCTTGCTGCATTTCACACAAACAATAAACCATACAATCACACAACGTAACAACAAAAGCAAAGAAAAAAATGGTACCAGTCTTCAGCCGCTCCCACGCACGTACCTCCAGTCTTCCCTGTTCATCTCACCCTCTCATCTCCCATCTTGACACCGAGATTCGAGGTTTACAATCATGGCTGTTGAACAAAGATCAAAATCCAGATACTCCCGACTCTGGACTCCGTCATGTTGACTTTCTCATCTCCACTCTCGAACAAGTTCTCAATCTCCCTGAAAGCAGAGAAGTTCTTCATCGCCATGACTCCACTGAGAAGTTCCTCGATAATCTTCTCTGTTTGGCTGATGTGTTCAGCTCTATCAGATCTATATCCATAATTCTAAAACAAAACCATTCAGAATTGCACTCTGCTCTGAGACGGCAGGACACTGCATGGCTTGCAATGTCAGTCAAATCTCAGCGCCAAATGGAGAAAGATATCTCACAACTCATTGTTATGTTGAAACAAGTGACAGGCGTCGTTGCTTCAGATACACAGATAACCACCATGATCAAAGAGGCGTTGACCGTTTCTGCACTAGCATCGACCGAGGTTTTAGCAGAAGTAATTACGATTTGTTCTAATGCGTCTAATTCTGTTTTAACGGCTGTCGGTTCCAGTAGGGTTTCATTGTTTAAAAAGAAGTGTTCTGAGGAGGAGAAAGAAATGGCGGCTATGGAGAAATTAGAGGTGATGGAAGAATGTATTGTGATTTTGGAAAGAGGAAGTGAGCAGGTGTTTAGAGATTTGGTTAGAGCTAGGGTTTCACTCTTGAATATTGTTTCTGAAATAGTGTAGAGAAAATAATTGAAATATAGTAGATTAAGAATGATACATGTTACTGGGTTTCTTTCTTCTTTTTCAGAGCTAGATATATATGTTGCAGTTTCGGAAAAAATGAAATATTTTTGCATAATTTTTGTACGGATAATTTTTTCTTTTAATATTTGGAGTAGGCTCATAAGTTCTGCATCTAATTATTTATTTACAAAAAGAAGAAAAGAAAACTACACAAAATTACCAAAAAAACTACCAAAAAGAAAAATAAATAAAAGGAAATAAAGGAAAGAGAAATGAAGAAAGAAAATTAGGAAGAAGATTCAAAAGTCTCTTCGAATCTGTAGAATCAATGTCGCTAGCTTCCAACGGTTCGAGTAATTTTCTGTGAACGTTCTATTGCATCTCCCCCTCCAAATTCCAAAGAAGAAGAATACTAATAGTTGTTTTATCTTCATTGAATCCCCTCCTTCGAAAATTTGATGTAAGAAAACCACACGATTCTGTGCTAGGCTCAACTCCTATTTTAATAGCTGTGCTATAATTTTTTCAGACTCGGGCTGTAAAGGAACAAAGGTTAAATAAGTAATCCACCGATTCACTTTTTCTTTCACAAAGTGTACATGTATTAACTATGCTCGAACCTCTCTTTAATAGATTATCAACCGTGAGAATTTATTTTATTGTGCTAACCAAATAAATATTTGCATTCTCAGTGGTGCTCTTATTTTCCAAACATTTTTCAATAAATTACCATAATGAATACCTCTCTAGCTAGCACTTTGTAAGTATTTTTGGTAGTAAAACGTCATGTCTAATCCCATTTCCATTTAACTGAATCCCCTGTCACTACGAGATTCATGGAATTGATTTTAAATTGCAGTTCTAATAACTCTTGCATTGCCTTATTTGATAATTGGTTTCTTCCATGCAAAGCTCTTGCGAGTTTTGTCTCTTGAACACACTGATAGAATTCGGCCAGTGTACCATTTCTTTGTTGGGAGAAAGAATATAGGGAAGATAGTGCAAATTTAAGTCTTCCTTCACTCTAATTTGTGTCCTAGAAATTGACAATTCGCCCGTCACCAATAGCGAATTCTATGTTGGCAAAGAAGAAATTTAATATTTTGGAGACATCATTCCAGAAGAAGGAATCTTGGATTGAATTCCTCTTTTCATCAGGATTTGAAACTATATCGGATTTACTAGATTTGGCCAATTAGATTCATTTTCTTGAAAATATTTCCATAACCATTTGGACATAAGCGCTTTGTTAAATAATTCTAGATCAATTATGCCCAAATCTCCTACTTCCCTCGCTCTACAAGCTTTTTTTCAGGAAAGTAGACTATAACATAATTCTTTATTTTCTTTCCAAAGGAAATTCCTTCTTATTTTATCAATTTCTTTTATCATCCATTTTAAAAAAGAGAACACTTAGAGATAATAAACATGAATAGTAGTCAGCACTGAGTTGATAAGTACCACTTTCCCCCCTATCGAGAGAAAACTTTTTTGCCACCCCTGAAGCCTCTTAGCAATTTTTTCTATTATTAGATGAAACTCATGTTTAATTGTTCTAATTTGTCACAGAGCATCCCAAATTCTCAGCTAGACTACTCAATTCATTATCATCGATATAAATTATAGCCACTTCGGACTTATCGAAATTTATTTTTAAACCTGAAACTTTCCCAAACATTTCCAAGATTGATTTAAACTTCTTGATCTGGTCAACCTCCGACAGGATAAAGAATATGGAATCGTCAGCATAGAATTGCCCGATATAAATATCTGAGACTGGTCTAGTAAAGAAGCTCTTATTTGCTAATTTCTCTATTATTCTCGTCAAAATATCCATTGCTCTAATAAATAGGTATGGTAATAAACAATCTCCTTGTCTAAGCCCCTTTTTAAGTGTACATTTTTTCCGGAAACTCCATTTAGTATAATTTTTGTTAAACCTTGTAAAATGGCATTCCGTATCAAAGTTCTCCATTTATTACTAAATCATGTTACTTGGAGAATGGAATCAATAAAACCCAACTAACTGTATCAAAAGCCTTATAAATATCATCTTTAAATATTAGTATAGAGATTTTTTGTGCGTGGGATTTATGTTATATTTCCTTCATGAACATAAAGCAATCAGCAATGTTCCTCCCTTCAATAAAGCCGGATTTATTCCTTAAAATTGAATCATCTATATATTTCTTTAGTCTGTTGGCCAATACTTCTGAAAATATCTTTTGAAGGCTACTAATTAAGCTTATTGGCCTAAAATCCTTCGGGTGGCAAATATTTTCCTTCTTAAGAATTAAACGCAATAAAAGATTCATTGAACTTCCCCAGTCCTGTCGAAATGTGGGCTTCATTATTCAAAAACAACAATATTTCTTCCTTTAATTCAGACTAATAAGACTTGAAAAAGATTGTTCTCGGTTTGATGATGTTTAAAACTATTCCGTAATTACTAATCTTGTTTGAGTTTATTGTATAAGATCAAGAAATTATTAAATTCAAATAGACGTGTAAGTTGTTCATCTTGATCAGATCAGAAGTCGTCGAAGAGTTACATTGCAGTTTAAGTTTTCAAGACTCATTCGTGCCGTTCAAGAGTTGGAGCTCTTCTTTGTTTTGAGTTTGTCTTGTATTTTTTGGTTGATTAATTAAACCAAAATCTAGAGAAAAATCTCAGTTTTTCAGCTTTTTTTCGTTTTGACTTGGGTTGTGAATAGTGATTTCGTTGTCAACGGAATGTTTCCGTTGACAACGGAATGCTTCTGTCCGTTGAATAGTGATTTCATTGTCAACGGAATAATTCTGTTGTCAACGGAATACACAGATTTCTAGCTGTTTGAGCATTTATTTGGCTGATTTTGTTTCCTCTTTGGTATTCCGTTGACAACGGAATAACTGTGTTGTCAACGGAATAGCCTGTTTTTCCATATCTGTGAGCTGCTCCTTCCGAATTTGACAACAGTTTTTCTAAGCAATATTTCTGAGTTTTTCTCAACATTTTTGTGAGTAATTTTGAGAAGAATTAGATCTAGTTTGTTGGATTATTTGATTGAAAGAATTGAGTTTGTAAGTTATTACTCCATCGATTCGTCAAGTTTGTTGTAAGACGAACGGTGGTTCGAAGTCTTGTACCGATCTTGTTTGTTAGTGATTATCGGAGCCGCAAGGCAAGTCCCGGAGAGTAGGCAAATCGTGAACGCGGTAAGGGCCGCTAGCGAGTAAACGGGTGATTAAGGCTAACGCAACCACCTCGCTGAACTTCGTCAACAAGTTCATGTGTTCGGTATCTATTTCTTTTCTTGTTTAATTTACCTTCTTATTTATTTAATTTACTTTGTCAATTAGAATTTGTACAACTATCATCCAAAAGTCTTAAAAACAAATAAAAGGTAAGAACCCTAAAAAGTTCAAAATTTACATGCTTCCGCACGTTTAGGGCAGTTTAACCCCCCTACAGGCCTCAATCAAAAAACAAAAAATTCTCCCGTTAAGCCATCAGGCCCAGGAGACTTGTCTTTCGACCAATGCTCTGTCACTTCATTAACCTCTTCCATTTTGAATGGTTCATCAAGACCAATTAGTTCGCGATTTGAGTCTTCGAAAACCCGATTTATGATTTAAAACTTGTTCAATACAATTTTTTCCCCTTCGTTGCCCATTAAATTTCGATAAAATGTATGTAGAATATCTACCTTCTTTTTATGATCTCTAATCTCTCCATCACCATTATTCAACATCGAAATCATTAAATTATTCTTATTTAACGTAGCTTTTTGATAAAAATTTTGGTATTTGCATCTCCTTCCTCGATCCACCTAAGTTTGGCTCTCTATCTGCAATAAATCTTATCAAGCACGGCTAGCTCCCGAAATCTTTCCTATGATTTATCCCTCATCCAAATTTCTAAAGCTGAGAGGGTTCTAATATCATTCTTTTTGTCTAGCCAATGTAACACGTGTTTATAATTTTCGATCTCAATTTGAGTATTACCAATTCTCTCCTTACTCCATTTTCTTCAAGCTTTACTCAAGTATGTTAATTTATTCAAAAACTGTTTTATCGTATCATATCTTGACTGTAAATGAGAACTAATGATCTCTTTTTGCTTCCTCATTCTTTAGCCACCAATTCTCAAATCTGAAAATATTTGATTATGGAAAAATGTTGATGCCGTGTAAACTATTAGAATATGATCAGAATTAGTATTAGTATTGGTCGTAGTTGTTTTAAGAGAGTTGGGAAAGATTTGACTCCAATCACTACTAAAACAAGGTCCGACAGAGGCGAAAAGCATGAGTCGGCAGGGTGTAGCGCCTGTAAAATAACCCGTGGATCAGTATAGTGGTCAAAATCTCTGTTGCGCGGACACTTCTAAAACCCGGCCGTGTCTGTGTCGGACACCGTGTCGGATATGACGCTCCTCGGACACGTGTCGGACACACCACGTGGCGTGTCAAATATTTTATTATTAAAAATCGTCAGGACACTTCTCGAACACTTCTCGGAACACTTCTCAGACAAGTGCATTGGGTTTGTTAGCGCAATTATTGCACTATTTCATCATACTCGTATTTTAAAGACTAGTTCATCTCACATTTCTATTCCAGTAATTGTGGGACTACACATTTAAAGTGAATTTTGATTATTTAGTTTCAAGTTTCCATACATAAATATGTAAAACGTCAAATATCTTGTATGCACGTATAAAAATGCAACTTCAAATGTTATATATATTGTAACAATTATAAAATATTATGTATAACTTTCTAATTATATGATAAAAATATTATGTATAATTCTTTAAAATAAAATAAAATTGACATAAATAATATATACAATAATTAAATTATATATTTTATTCATAAAAATAATATAATAATATATATATTTAACGTGTCGTGTCCCGATGAATTTTGAGATTCGCCGTATTTTGAGATTCGCCGTGACCGTGTCATAGGTCAAAATACATGCATCAAGGCCTAGCGCCTGTAAATCGATCCGCCTCACTAAAATTTTCTACTTTTCACCTCTGCCTCTCTAAAATCCTTTCAAAACACGCTAAATTCGCCCAAAATTAGCCTTTCACATATCCAAATTTCCAGTTGCATTTCTCCCCTCTTCGTTCCTCTCCAGCGCCGTACCTCTCCTCGCTGCGCCTCTCCTCTCGCCGTGCCTTCTTCTCGTCGCGCCTCTCTTCCGGCGCCGTAGTCTCCGCAGCTTCTTCCTACTTCGCCGTTTCTCCGATCTCAGACCCTCCGCTTCTCCAAGAAGTGGCGCACCGTCCTTCATCTCCACACGAAAGAGGAGGAGGAGCTCAAGCGAAGTTCTGATTTGTTCTTTGCTTCCGCCCCAAAAGGTTCCTCTTCTCTCTTACTCAATCTCTTACTGCATCTCCATTTTTTTTCTCAATCTTCTCTCTCTTTCGATGTTCTTCGTTGATATTGGGCTGAAATCTAGTGAATTAGATTTTGTGTTAAGTGAATTGGAGTTAAAATTGACTGAATTAGGGTTTGTGTTTGTGAATCTGGGTTGAAATTTACTAAATTAGGTTGTGTTAAGTGAAATTAGGTTGAATAATGACTGAATTAAGGTTGAAATTGACTGAATTTGAGGTAAATTTGTCTGATTTGAGTTTCATTTCTTTTGTTTTATTGTCTTTTTTGATATTTTCAATAAAAGTGAATTTTCCAAAGTCAATTTTGGGATTATTTGTTTATATATGTTTATTTTGCTTAACTTGTTTATATAGCTCCAGTATTAAAGAAGTGAATAATATACGTGGAGGATACTGATATTCAATTCTATTGTAGAGTTTAAAGTGACATTCACTGTGTTGATTCCGATTCTCTATCACTCATGCCAAGCTTGCCAGAGTTGTGTAAGTGGAAAAGAAGGATGACGTGCATATAAGTTATGTAAGGGCTGATATTAAAAATTATTATTTTGATTATTTTAGATGCATTTGTTGCACCAAGACAGGTGGTTTTGCGGTACGGCTTTAACACCATACATTATTGAAGAGGATGTGTAAGATTTTCATTCCAAATGTTTTATGCCTCTTTATTTCCTATTTACCACAATTTATTTCTTTTTTTGAGATTATTTTTTGTTTTATTAATGAAGATTCAAAAGAAGGCTTGTTATAAGTTCGATCTGAGTTTTACTTCCCTTTCCCATTGATTGTCAAGTTTCTCACGAAGATTAAAATCAGAGTTATAGAGGTTTGTATTTCTGAACTTTCTTTCGCTCAACTAGTTTTGTGTTTGCATTCGAATTGACTGATCTATGTGTTTTATGAAGTGAATTTAGGTTGAAAGTTGACTGAGTTAGGGTTGAAATTGACTGATAGTTTGTATTGTGTGCATTAGGGTTTAATTTATTTTGTATTCCTTTTTTTTTATAAATATCCATTTATATTATTTTCCAAAAAAAAATATAATTTGTATTTTGTTCTGATGTAGGAAAGAAGGTCCCCTTTCATCCTTGCTGTAAACTTACAGGTGCATATACATATTATTCATCCATAAAAGAAGTACAAAATGATTATTATTTAAGGTAATAGTAATTTCAATATATGATTATTAATGAAATGCTTACAAGTGCATATAGCTACTTGTCCCTCTCATCCATTAGTTGATTTATTTTCTTATTTAATTCTAAGAATTGCTAATTGTTTGATTTAATCGTTTGGCTGATTGTAGCAAAATAGCATGGTTGATGGTTATTTGAGGTAGAATTTGGCTTAATTGCACAATTGAGATTTAATTGATGATTAATTGAATTTTATTTTCTTATAATTTCATTGCATGGAATTTGTTCAATTTATAGATAACATGTGTCAAATAAAAAGTAATTCATCATACTGAAAAGGTATTTAATTAATTAATGGGACTGGTTCCAAATCCCTCAAGAGAAAGAGAAACAAAGAAGATAATAAATTTATTAATTAATTAATCTAATTTCAGGTTGGCTAGATTCATCTTGAATAGGAAGAGAAAAAAGATTGCTAGTGGAGCTCAGATTTTTTTTTTTTGTAGAACTAGAAATGCTAGTGCAATGAATAAGTTAGCGACGCAACTGTAAGTCTTCTCGTTATATTTGTATTTTAGTTTACTTGATATGTAATGTGTAATAGATGATATGAGAAGTTGCATGTTTTATGATTGTGATGTGCTTTGATTGTGTAAATTGTTATATTTTAATTTAATGCAATGAGGAGTAACCGAAATTTATATTGTGGTAGCGGTTTTAGTGTTGCAAGTTTGTGTAGGGGCGGTTTTGGGGGCCTCAAAGTAGAGGCAGTTTTGAGTGCCTCAATGTTGGGGCGGCTTTGGGTGCCTCAACCTTGAGGCGGCTTTGGGTGCCACAATGTTGACGCAGCTCATGGTCCGCCTCTATATTTCTTGGGGCGGCTCCAGTAGAGGCACATGTGAGGCGGACACAAAATTGCCTCTAAATTGGGTAGAGGTGCAAATAAGTGTCTCTAAACTTAAAAAAAAGTGCCTCTCTCAACACTTTTTTTAGTAGTGAATTAACTGATATTAAAATTCTATCTAATTTGGCTCTTGACACCGAATTTCCCCATGTATACTTTTTCCTCTGAGAGGTATGTTTAGGAGCTGTAATTCATCAATTAGCTGTTTGAATGCATTCGAGTCTCTCAAGAATCTATTATATCAGCTCCTTTCCTCCAAATTTGAAACTATTGAAATCTCCTTAAATCAGCCAATGGTATTCAGCAAGACTTCTTATTCCTCGTAGTTCTTGAAAGAACTCTTGACTATTAGGTGAGTCAACATGGCCATATACACTAGTAATTAATATCGGTGATCCATCACAAAGACATTCTAAATGTAAAGTTAGAGAAAATCGCATTTTGTGTGTAGTCTTTAGACTGAATAATATGTTATTCCATGCAATAAGAATTCCTCCCGCGGATCGAACTGATTCTAAAAATTCAAATCCTTCCAATTTATTTCCACAAATTTCTTTTATTACGATACTAGGATAAGTATTTAATTTGGTTTCTTGTAAACAAATTAAGTTAGGATTCTCCGACATCAAATTTTTTTGAACATCAATTCTTTTATTCTTTTCATTCAAACCTCTTACATTCCAACAAACAAATCTTATTTTTTTTATTTTTCATGATAATTAAATCTTCTCAAAAAAGAAAACAGCAAGAGGCTCAAATATGACGACATATTAGCCTTCCTATTATTCAATATACTCCTCATTTCCATACTCGGATATGCTCACAAGGCATTAGTCGAGCGGCCGGTACCATCAAGAATTAATCGGATCTAAATGGATTTATATTTTTAAATATTATATATATGTAATCTTATTGTTAATATTTTATATATATATTTAAATGAAAAACTACTAATAAAAATGAGAATATTTCAAAAAAGAGGGACTATTTTAAAATAATTACTAAGAATCTACCAATACATTCTATCTCAAAATAATTGCAGTAAAATCAATCCACTTCCTCCTCAACTTAGCCATCCCCCATTCGATTTCAAAATCAACCAAATTCAAAACTCGCCGAAACCCAAATATTCCAAAAACCTAGCTTTCATGAGCTCCTTAATCTTCCTTCTGCCATTTCCACTGCGGCCTGCTACTCTGCAGATAACCACGCACCGGTGTACAATGATTCACTACCCTCTATACGCATCATTCTCGCCCCCTTCCTGTATCATATGGAATTTGCCAAGTTTGTTGGCGACGGCCAAGCCGTTCGTGCTGCAATGGAAGCGTCAAAACCAAAGTTTAGGTACAGCTTATTTATTTCTTATTTATCATCATGTCGGGATTGTGAATCAAAGATTAACCAGCGCCATTTTTCTCTACAGTCTAAGTCTTAATACGACCACTGCATCTCGCATCAGGAATCGGGCCATTCCAGCTACCAGGATTATATCTCTACTAATACATTATATCTCTACTAATACATTTTATTTTTCAGTGATTACATCATACTACTTGTTTCCAAGTACCCCGGCTGCACTTCCCGCCGAACTTCCATATCTATGGATGTTTTAAATATGTCGGATTTGAAACTACACATAAATGTTTTCAAGTATGGACAAGAAGAGTACTCCTGCAGCAGCATATGCATGCTCTTCTTTCAATTGAATCTAATACCACCTGTGAAACCAACCAATTTCAAGCAAAATTGCGAATTTTAGGACTCAATTAGTACGAAAATCTGTAGAGAAAAAAATAATACTTATAGGACCTTTTGACTTTGGATCCGTCATTCTCCTCTCTCTCACCCTCAGATCAAGCTGAAGGATCCTTTCTCTTACCCTCATATCTGATGGAACAAACCACATCTCCCACCAAAGTCGGGAATACTTGACCTCTGGACACCAACGGAAGTCTTGAGAGGAGGAGTTGTAGAGGGGGCGGGTCTGGTTCCATTCCTGACTGCAGCGGATCTGGACGGAATTGTAGAGGTGAGATCTCTACGGAGTTGTAGAGAGGTGGGAGAAGTGTCGCGGTGTGAGGAGAAGTCTACGACCGCAAGTGTGGTGGCGCGACAGGAGGAACGGCGGCGGAGCAAGGCAAGAGGAACGCCAGAGTTCTTCCCTTTCTTCCTTTCCTTTCTTTTCTTTTCTTTTCTTTCTTTGGAGGGGAGTGGAGCAAGGGTTATTTGGGTTCTGGACTGGGCAGGGAATAAACTCATATACACCCCTGACTGGCACGGGCCGTGCCTGAAGACTGAATCAGGCACGGGCCGTGCCAGAAGGCCGTAATTTATTTTCTTATAATCATCAGGCACAGCCCGTGCCTAATGGTGCTGTGGAAATTTTTTTCAAATTTTGGCTGAAATTTTTATTTTAGCGGATTAACTCATGTATCAGGCACAGACTGTGCCTGTAGTAAACTAACCGTGCCTGATGCTCTACTATCAGGCACGGTTCAGAACGTATCAGTCACGGACCGTGCCTGAAAGTCAACTATGTGCGAAGGCGGAAACTATATGGCACGGGCCGTGCCTAATTCTTCCAGTATCAAGCACGGTACCGTGTCTGAAAAAATCACGCTGTACCAGATAGCTGATTTTGTTGCAGTGATGGAGGAATTGTGGGTGACACAAGACAGATTTTGTTTTTCAAGAAATCCAAGAATGACAAAAAAGTTTCCGAGTGATTGATTTTGGGGTTTTGTAGTTCGTTTTTTTTGAGATATTTTAATGGATGTTTTTGTTTTTGTTCTATCAACACAATAACATGTTTAAGTAGTAGCAACAATTGAAATACAAAATCTCTTTTTTTCTTAATGATTTTTTGTAGGCTCTGATTATTTTGGAAAGGTTATGTTTTTATCTTGTTTAGCTTGTGATGTGAATATTTTAATATAATCATAACATTTAATTATAAACTCTTGGTGAAGACCACTATAAATTTTAGAGCACTCAAGATCATCTAATTCATAAATCTTATATACTCTTGAAGTTCTATAATGTAATAAATTTAACACAAATATATCTTGCAATTAAGCTTCAAAACTATTTATTTCATCTCTTCTATACTGTAATAAATTCGTATTAATAACAATCAATTTTCAAAACTATTTATTTCGTTTCTTCTCAAACCAATCATGAAATTTCTTAGTCTTCCTCTCAAAATAACATTTGAGGAAAATATACATTATTTTTAGTATAAAGTTAAGTTACAAAAGACCCAAATATAATAGAACAAGCATAGGATCCAAAGCTAATAAAAGTAGATTGCAGAATCCCATTAATCATGATTACATTTCATCAGTATTCAACTCTTCCATTTTTTCCCAATTATTTATATTTTGTCAAACGGGATATTAACATAATTAATCCATTTTATTTTCCATTAAATGCTTAAGGACAACAATAGATTGTCGGATTCCTTTAAACCATTTCTATCCACAATATACAAAAAAGAAAACAATTTTCCAACATTAATATTCATGAAATGAAAAAAAGTCAAAGATTAAAGTTTCGTAATTTAATAAATGTTTATATATAAATATAGCTTGAAACCCAATTTCTCGTAAAGACTTGGAGCTCCGAAATTCTCTTTACGCACATGTACACATATATTTTTCACACCTAACACATATAAATAAAATCAAATATTTAAGTGTCATATCCGTGTCTTCTCTAGGTCAATGGCCGATAACTTACCAAACCTAGTCACTAGAGACTCAGCCGCCCTCTGCGTGTAGTGATGGAATGGCATATTCAGTATCCTAAGCCATGCCTACATAGGAAAACAGAAGACAAATTGATAGACACATGTGTTAGCCATGTAATTAGAGGTACAAAAAAATACTAGCGCATGCTCATACCCATATTTACATATATCGTATTGGCTCTGAACCACCCGAAGCACTCCACGTCTTAAAATGGACCTTGCAGTCGTCAAATTTTGACCGCTCGAATCCCGCAAGAAAAGCCGCCGCCTGGACCTTTCATGGATTACAATCAAGAAAGAATCGTCATCGACAAACTTGTAGTCGAACTAACTCATTTGTAGGCCAGTTTGCCATGCTACATACTTCAATACATTCTCAACCGTAAATCCACGAGGAACTGGGGGCTGCATGATTGCATACGCAGACCGTTCGAACACAGACTCGAGCTCCTTACTCTCTTTGCACGGCATCCTGCCAAACAAGAAACAAAATCAATTTACCCATGCCTGCTGAGAAGAAAAACAACCTAAATCGACGTATTTTACCAACAGAAATTCAACTGACACAAACTGCAATAAGATCTCTAAAAATTAGAAAAAATATAATGAGAGTGTACATCCATCTGCCACCCTATCTTGCAAATTTTATTTTTTAAAAGAAATCAAACAAACAACCAACTCAAACGAGTCCTAAATCCAATAGCAACCGTGCCAAAAATCCGTAGTTTATTATTTGCAAACCCCCAGTTCAGATCTCCCTAAGTGGAACAAAATCGAATCCCTAATTTGAACTGGATAGTACGAAAACTGAAAACATGCACCTTCTCAATGGAGTTGAACTACATGCCATGTCCAACTCGCTTCTTAAGAAAACAATCTTTTTGGTATCAAGACTCCCTTCCCTTCTTAATACAGTCCAAGTCTTCGAGACCCACCCATCTTTGGTCAGTCCCAGCAGTGCTTCTCAGATCAGGAAGACGTGCCGTCGAAATTAATTCCTTACTTCTCTTGCTCCTTTCTTTCTTCCTACTGCAACTCTAGAACCCTCACCCTTTTCCTTACAGAGCCGACATCCACATGCCTAGCGCATTAAATGCTCCATTCGAAAATACAGAAAAAAAGGGTCGGGCCAATTCCCACCCAAAGTTAACAATCAAACAGGCCAATTCCCAAATCACTGCTGCATTTTCCTTCCTCTCTTTTGGGGGCTCAGGGGTTGGCATCTCAAATCTGAAATGTGTGCAACAAAATTAGCTTGTCCATTAGTGTTAGAATTCAGAACCCAAAATCAGCCCTTCCGTATCAGCATGACACAAGAGGCACAAAAATGGAGGAATTGAGGGGGCTGATATAAGTCCTTAGAAAGAAATGAGCCCCACTAGATGGAAAGTGGAGATTCATCCACGATAGTAGGCTTCTATTATAGTTTCACCTTTGCGCAACAGACAAAATAGACTCCAAACCATGACTCAGCCCTTAATTAATGGGTCCAACTCATAATTTCCAAACGCAGTAGCAGTTCACCAATCTTCATATTTAAACAGATTTTATCCTACTAAACTTCAAATAAAAAAATAAATATTGAGAAAAATGAGTGTCATCATTTTTAAAACCTAGGGTTGCAATCTTTCTTTGAATATAACCAAATAATGAGAATATAATATAAAGAGGAGTAGCATCAAATCACACGACAGTCGTCGAAATGTCGTATCACATACCGACATGAATTTTGATTTCATTTTCAGTTAACCTCTTAATGATACTTATGAAAGGGCTAGCACATATCTATGAAAATATTTATTTCGAGTTAATGTAATCATTCAATTAGTATCACAATCACGGATGGGAGATTCTACTTGAACTATATTAAAACCTCTAAAAAAAGAGTACTTATTTTCTTTTTCTTTTTTTCTGTGTGTGCATGAGGGTATCTACTTTTCTCTACTCTCACCAGAAAACAACTTCAATGATAAACCAAGATTCTACCTTCTTCAAATCAAATCCCAAAACTTCTCTTATCTCTCAATCATTTCATAATCCTCTGTTTCCTTATATTCCCTCATGGGCTGTGGAATCTCAAAGCTAGAAGATGAAACGGCAATATCCCACTGTCAAATCCGCTGTAATCTCCTTCTAAAAGCAATACAAATCCGGTACGCTTTATCTGAGGCACACGGTGAATATGCACAGGTTCTTCATTCGCTCTCCTCCTCTCTCGATGCCTTTCTTCTCCATTCTCTCCCATCATCTAGCGGGCGGTTCTCTCAGTTACCAGTTTCATCCAGTCGATGCTTGCCATCTGGCAGGTCAACCAACATCAAGTTAGATTCTGCTAGGTCGACCAACATCAAGTTCGACTCCGCAAGGTCGACCAATATCAAGTTCGACTCAGCGAGATCAGTGTCCAGTCGCATTGAGCAAGCTGATGTCATCATCAACCGCTCCAAGCACCATGCGGTACCTCCCTCAATCTCTTTGGAGAAATTTCCAGTACAAACACAAAGTTCCAGTTTTGCCCCTTATCCTTATCCACCACATATGGACTACAGAATGCCATTGCCCCCTATTAGTAGCTTCTTTAATTTCTCTAATACTGATAATAATAATAATCAAAGGTTTATGAGCTCTCAAGAGCCGGTTATACCTCCTATAACTGGCCCATGTTCTCCTGACCACTCGTCTTGGGATTTTCTCAACCCGTTTGGGAGTTACGATAAGTATTATGAGAGTTACAGCTACATGCCTAACTCGAGCTTCAGACGCGTCAGAGAAGCAGAAGGGATACCAGAATTAGAGGAGGTGAATGATGAAGAAGATGGTCATAACCGTACCATCTCAACTTCGACAAGTAAAAGAGTTTCGTTTGAGAAAGATGTTGATAAGAAACTAAAATCGGTGAAAGCTAGCACGAGTAATGTTAGTGACCGGAGCTTCAGGAGTAGCTTTGAACGTGTTCATGTGAAAGAGAAAGAAGAAGAAGAAGAAGAAGAAGAAGAAGAAGAAGAAGTGGAACCAGCTAGGATTTATAGAAATGAATCAGAGATTGTATTCGAGGTTAAAAATCAGTTTCAGAGAGAAGCTGAGGCAGCCGAGCAGGTTTCAGGATTGCTTGAAGTTGGAAAGAGACGTTATAGCTTCAAGAATTCCATTAGAAAAGGTAAATTTTGTTTTTTTAAATGAAGCATATTCTTCGACCACATTCACATGCATATTAATATAATTAAACTTGAAATACAAAGGGATCAAAAGATTTGTTCAACTTACAACCTCCTAATTCAACATCTAATATCAAAATGCACCTCCATACTAAATAGGTTAATACGAAGATCAAAATCATCAAATTTTGTGAGATTCTTCTTAGTGATTTTGAATTAAATTTTCTAAATTTTTTATGAAATTTTAATGAATGGACAGTTGTGGGGTGGATGTTTTGCGGATCGCCTTCTCCTCCAAATTCAATTGATGATGAATTCTCACATTATGAGCAATATAGATCTTTGGATAATGGTAGCTTATCCATTACACTGCAGAAACTATACATGTGGGAAATGAAGCTCCTTGAGGAAGTACAGGTATGCCATGTTGAGTCTTTTGTAATTATCGTTTGGTTTTTTATTAATCTTATAATGATTAGCTCCACTTTCGTTGTTTAGCAGAAAATAGTGAGTATTATCTTAAATAGAGCTTGTACAATTACAACTTGGCTCACACAGTTTTTGACTACCGTACCCTCTTAATCTAAGTTATTGAACAGTATAAACTAGAACTCTTATATGTTTTAGTATACCCAAGTACTTCAATTATGAAAATATTGTGTTCCTTTTTACGATGTTGGTTGCATGTGGCTACAATTTCTAAACAACAAAAATAAGATACCTTTAATAAAGAGAAGGATGTTTCTAAAGAGAAATCTCCTCCCACTTGTTCACTTAACTTTCTACTTGTGATGTGCAAATAAAGGGACCAAAGTACAGATATGAGAAGCTAGTTGGTATGAAAATGATGGCTTTAAATTCGTGAATTCCACTATTTCTTACTGAATTGTGGGGGGGGGGGGCGTGATCTTTAACTCACTTTTAGTATTTAGGTCAAATTAGATTCGAATTAATTACTTATGATTTATTATGTAATAAACTTAGCTAACGAAGTTACGAGTTCATTGGTATAATATTTCAGTAACTAGTTGCACTAATCCATGCTGAGCAGGTCACGGAGGATGAGTCGAACAAGTGGGTACAAAGAATATGTGTACCTAATTGAGTGGATTCTAACCATTACATCTTTTGTTTGTTGCCGTAAAAGTATCATTTTCTACTTTAACCTAATTCGAGAAACATATAGGATATGATGAAACCAATTTGTGTTATTCAACATAATCACATGTACTCAATTTATTAAGATTTGAGCAAGATATTGGTTTAGGAGAATCGATTATGCTTAATTAATCAACAGTATAAAATATTATGCCATAAATATTTGGTCTGATAATCAAAATAAACTAATACTTTTTTTTGCTTTAATCAAAAAAACTAATACTGTCACACAAATTAATGAAATATAAAGGGAAATTCTTCAAAAACCACCTATAGCTTTTCTAGATTTTATCAAAAAATCTTTAACTTTTCAAATTCTTCAAAAAAAAAAAAATCCTATAAAGTGGATTGAATTTTTTTTACCCCCTATGTGGTCAATATTAACTTTTTCATCCAATAAACTTTGTAATGGACCAAAATACCCTTATATAATTATTTTCATACTTTATTTTTTGGTAGAACTCACTGTATATACACGAATAAAAACGGAATTCCCAAAATATACACCTTCGGAATAAAATTCAAATTTATAGCATTTCCGCACTTCTAAAGTGCGGTTTGCAATTTTTTTTTTTTGGTGAATCCGCACTTTAGAAGTGCAGTTTAGGAAATTTTTTTTTTTTCTCTAAAACCGCACTTCTAAAGTGTGGTTTTAGAATTTTTTTTGTTTTTTAGGATGAATTTTATATGTTTGAAAAAAAAAACATATAGATCTTTATCTATATGCTAAAAATAAATGTTTATAAACATTTATTTCAATATATATTGTCAAACATATATTGTAGGATAAATATTTTTATAGGTCTTAATTTATTATCATGGTATAAACATTTTTATTCAATTTCAACAACATATAAAAATGTATTTGTCAAGTATTCATTTAAGGACATATAAAAATATATTTTTGGAAAAAAATATATAAGTCTTTATCTATATGCTAAAAATGAATGTTTATAAACATTTATTTCAATATATATTGTCAAACATATGTTGTAGGATAAATATTTTTATAAGTCTTAATTTATTGTCATGATATAAACATTTTTATTCAATTTCTACAACATATAAAAATACACTTGCCAAATATTCATTTAAGGACATATAAAAATATTTTTCATTTTGATCAATATAAAAATACACTTGCCAAATATATTGAAATAAATGTTTATAAGCATTCATTTTTAGCATATAAATAAAGACTTATATATTTTTTTTCAAACATATATTTTTATATGTCCTTAAATGAATACTTGGCAAGTGCATTTTTATATGTTGTTGAAATTGAATAAAAATGTTTATATCATGATAATAAATTAAGACCTATAAAAATTTTATCCTACAATATATGTTTGACAACATATATTGAAATAAATGTTTATAAACATTCATTTTTAGCATATAGATAAAGACCTATATTTTTTTTTTTTCCAAACATATAAAATTCATCCTAAAAAACTAAAAAAATAAAAAAAATTCTAAAACCGCACTTCTAAAGTGCGGTTTTAGAAAATTTTTTTCCCGAACCGAACTTCTAAAGTGCGGATTCGGCAAAAAAAAAATTGCAAACCGCACTTTAGAAATGCGGAAATGCTATAAATTGGAATTTTATTCCGAAGGTGTATTTTTTGGGAATTTCGTTTTTATTCGTGTATATACAAAGTGAATTCTACCTTATTTTTTATTCAATTATGGTTTTTTCATGCATTAATTCATTTTATGATATTATATTAAATAATATATTTCACTACATAAATTATAATTTTATATCACATAAAATATTATTTTCTTCTTTATTGTTTATATGATTTTTTTCATATTTTAGTTTTTATTTAATATTTATATGTCATGTAAAATGATATTTTCAACATACTATTTCAAGATATTATTTTAATGATATTTTATGATATCATTTATTGATGCATTAATTCATTTTATGATATTATATTAAATAATATATTTTACTATTATATAAAGTATAATTTTATATTACATAAAATATTTTTTTCTTCTTCATTATTTATATGATTTTGTTCATATTTTTGTCCTCACTTAATATTTATATTTCATGTAAAATATAATTTTTATTTTTATTTTAAATTGAATAAAATTAAATATGAAAAGTTAAACATCTTTATAGGATTTTTTGAAGGAATCTAAAAAGATGGGGGTATGATAAATTACGGAAAATTTAGGGGTTTTTTGAAAATTTCTCATGTATAAAATACTTCTTCTTAGTAAACCAGAAAGTTTATTTAAAGCTATCTTGTGCAAAGGATTATGCAGGTCTAGGCATCTGGTAGATAGATAGGTTTATTTAATTTTTTGAAATATGTCATTTTTCTGTTGTTTTAGCTAGAGCTGTTACTTTTGTTCGTCGTTCGATGTTTATTCGCGTTCGTTTCAAGTTCATTCGCTAAATGGTTCGTTCGATTTTCCGTTCGAAATAAACAAACGAATCGTGTTCTTTCGAATAATTAATGAACTGAACATGAACATATCTCATGTTCGTTCGGTTGTTCAATAATATGTTCGAATATATATTTATTAATCCAAAATATATATAGTTATACTAATTATATATCCAATAAAAAATTTCTCATTCCAATCCAATTATCCATTTATAAAATTTTGTTAGCCCAAAACGCAAAAAAAAACTTCTATTTTTCTCACCCCTAAATTTTAATTATTTATGGTCCAACATTTACGACTCTCTTCTAATCTCTCGGAGTCTCTGATCGACTTATCCTAGTTCATATTCATAATCGGGTCTTTCACATTTACGATTCTCTTCTCTCTCACTGGTTTACCCATGAATTAAAATTATGTTGGGTTGATATTTATTTATATTTTTATGAAATTTGACCAAAAAATTAGTTAAATTTTGAATATTTAGACTCATAATGAATAAAAATTAGAATTGTTATTTTGTTTGTGTTGTTCGAAGTTTGTTCGCTAAATTGTCCGTTCGTTAAATTGTTCGTTCGATTTTTTGTTCGAAATAAACGAACCAAACCACGTTCGTTCCAATAACTAACGAACCAAACATGAACATGACTATGTTCGGTTCGGTTCGGGTCGGTTCGGTTCGGTTCGGGTCGGTTCGGTTCGGTTCGGTTCATTAACAGCCCTAGTTTTAGCTGTCTCTCAAGTGATATTTTCTGTGATATATTCAAATAAAGGAGCAATTTGTATAATATATATACATGCCAATTTTATTTTACTGTATATTAATTGTTTTATTAATATCAGAATGAGGAAAAATTGAGGAAAGAATATCAGAGAAAATGCAGAGAGTTGAACAATTTCGATGAGAGAGGAGGTGACAGAGAACAAGCGGAGGAAATGCAAAAAAAAATCAGAAAAATATGCACAAAAATCAGAATAACTCTTCAAGTAATTGGCTCTATCTCAAAAAAGATAAATGAGATAAGGGACGAAGAATTGTGGCCTCAAATTTGTGAGCTTCTTGAAGGGTATGTTTTTTCTGTAGATGAGTATTTTATCTTGCAAAAAGTAAATAAGCTAAAATGCCAACAAAAATTACAAAATACACTGAAAACAGTCTCATTTTACCTTAAAGTCACTGTATAAACTCTACTAAGATTTTAAATTCTCATACTTAAGATATCTCATTGATCTAGCAACTTGTAGATTATGAAGTTCCTATATTTTAAAGATAGAGAGAAATGTCAAATTTATTACAAAACACAGTTCTTGATACAAAACCAATAAATTATGTCTTAAATATGAGGAGCAGTAATAAAATATTTTAATATATTATAGTTATTCTCTATATATGTGTGTGTGTGGCTACAGAGATTCTGACTTTAATACAAGGGATTGCAAATCAGGGTTAGTGGTAGGTCATTTTCTTAGGTGCATGATTTCATTATTATTGTTCCATTTTATTTATTCTCACCTTCCTCCAATGTTTGTCTAGTCTTTTGTGGTTCCAAACTTCTCTTGTGATATAAAACCATAACCTTCATTTTCACCCCCCAAAAGATGGCATACTTTCTCTCAAACATTTTTTTAAAGTATAGTAGTCTCAAATATATTACTTACTTAGAAATAACACAATCACAAATAGGTTGTTGGTTGGCTGTCGGAATCTGTTTCATAAATTTATTTTCATCACTAGCTAAAATTTAAAGTAAACATGTTTTAACTGAAGAAAAAATTTCAGGCTACTGAAAATGTGGGAAGCAATGTTGGAAAGTCATCGAATTCAACTAAACGCGATATCACAAGCGGAATCTATCTTCTCAGCGAGCGCAATTTCTAGCGGAAACCATTTTCAGGAGACAAAAAAACTCCAGCTGGATCTAGTAACTTGGTTTACAAGTTTCTCCATATGGGTTCATGCTCAAAGAAACTTGGTTCAATCGTTGAACAGTTGGCTCAAATCCGGTTTAAATCATGAACCAGAATTAACTGAAGATGGAGTCGCACCATTCTCTCCGAGCCAATTAGGGCTGCCTCCTATTTTCATAATCTTAAATAATTGGTCCGAAATCATGGAGAAACACATATCTGAAACCAGATTAATAGAAGCTATACAATCTTTTTCCATGAGTATTTCTGATTTACGCGAAAAACAAAAGCACGAGCAGCATCAGATGTTAATGGAAAATAAAGATTTAAAAGAACTAAGAATAATGGAGATGGAGGAGAAATTACTACGCAAGAAAGTCGAATCCTATAATAAGAAATTAGTATCATTATCTCGCCAGAATTATGTAAATTTGTCGGAAATTCAAATGGGAGCAAGCAGTCTGAAATCGAATTTGAGGACGGTTTTTGAAGCATCAGAAAGTTTTGCATTTACTATCAGAAATGCATATGAAGAACTACACATGCAATCTAATGAAGATGATTGACTGGTGTGAAACGTACATTATTGGAGAATTTCACATTATTTTGTCAATATATTTTCTTTCTTTCCAATTATTGCATAATCTACCTATTCACCATTGTAATTTTTATCATGACAATTATGAGAACAGAATCCAATATACATCTTACTGCACTGAAATATATCAACATTTTAATATAATTTAATTGTTATAATAATAGACTGAAAACTAAGATGCCTTGTTTTGTTTTTCTTTCTTTTCCATTTTGTAGACTGTAGGCTTGTCAATAGACTAGGCCGGGTTCGGGTTTGGCCATTCCGAAACCCGACCCAAATCCAAACCTGAAAACTTTACTGGTTTTTTTCAAGCCCAAACCCACAGATAACCCAAACCCACGGGTAAACCCGAAATTATTCTTAATTTTTTCAAAAAATTTCAAATTTTTTAATTTTTTTAATTTTCTTTTGTTCTTTTTGTTTCTTTGTTCAATGGTACACAAGGGAGAGAAGAGAAAAGGAAGAGTTAGGATTAGAATGGATGGTTAAGATTATCTTAGAGGAAAAAAATAAATGATTTAGATTAAAAATAAAAAATATATTTATAATTTAAGTTTTGGGTTTGGATTATCCGCGAATCAGATAGTACCAAACCCGAATCCGACCCAAACCTGTATTCATTTTCAGGTTTGAACCTGAACCCAATCCGTGGGTTTTTTTTTCGGGTTTAACCCAATCCATTTGGGTCGGATAACTACCGGATTCAGTTCTAACCCGATCTCCATTGACAAGCCTAATAGACTATGATTGAATTATTATTTAACCAAATGGAAACCTCTCGAAAAACAAAGCACAGAAAAAACTACATAAAATGTACATGCAACATGTTTCTACTTTTTGTGAACATATTTTTTTTTTCTCATCACCCTATATAATCTAACATACACACCACGTAAAATAGACACATAAAACCAAAGTTCTTAGCAAAGTGAGATCCATCCCATCCCAAAACAAAACAAATTATACACAAACCCCCTATAAACTCAAAACACAACAAACATACAAAAATCCACTTAAGCGACAAAGAGTTCGGCCTTGCCGTCAATGAACAAGCTCATGAACTCCTCCCCATCCACCGTCTCCTTCTCAATGAGAAGTTGCGCGAGCTTGTGAAGAATGTCGACGTGAGTAGTAATTATTTGTGTAGCATGAGAATACGCTCTGTCTACCAGCTCTCTCACTTCTGCGTCCACCACATCCGCTGTCGCCATCGAGTAGTCTTTTTGGCTCGACATCTGTGCATCAAAACAGAAAATATAATTTACAGTGTAGAAATAAAAAAATAATGTAGACCAAGGATTAATCATTAAACTCTCCAATTTTGATATTTGACTCCAACTTTTATATTGATAAATTTCCAAAAATAACCCGACGTCATGACTAAATGACAAAAAGAGCTCATGAATTATTTGGATCCACTAAAAAGACCCTTAATTCTTCAAAATTTTAAAGCCCCATCCTTTGAGGACGAGGACATTCTTCAAATCTTGAAGACCGGAGATTGTAACATGCAAATTTCAACATTTTAGGGGCTTTTTTTGCAATTCGTGTAAAATGTAGAGGGTTCATTTGCATATTTTGGTTGGACCATGTACCAGTATATGATAAGGGCCACCCTGTCAGACTAAAATAATAATAAAAATTCCCTCAAAACCCCTACATATACTAATTTCCGCAAAAAAATTGCAAAAACGCCCCCGGAAAGTACACCAACCAAAAGCACAGAATAAACCGTCAATACCTGTTGGCCCAAGAAAGGGTTGCCGCCGGCCCCGCCGATGGCCACCTGTCCAATCTTCTTGCTGAACCCAAATCTCTCGACCATTTGCCTGGCCACGCGCGACACCTGCATGAAGTCATTGGAGGCTCCCGTTGTCACGTTGTCAGAGCCAAATATCACCTCCTCTGCCACCCTGTTGAACCAACCAATCAAAACAAGGACTCAATAACAGAACAGAACATACATTTTTTTAAAAAGCTAGCTTTATGGTTTACACAATAAACCTAAATTGAGAAAAAAGCCATATATTAATGGAAATTGTAAAAAAGAGAAGACCTCTCCACTTCAAAAGTTCAAGAATTAGGCCATAATGTTAAATTAAAGGAGTTCTTTTTTTTTCAACTTCAAATAACATTGGTATTTTGTGCAATTCGGGAAAAAATGTGACTGTCATGAATAATATAACCCTATAAAATACGAGAAATATCATCAACATTCCCTTGTTGACAAATATGAAACACTTTACACAGCATTTATCATACTTAATAAGGTTATTCTTGATATTTCATCCTTTATAAGGACATAACTAACACTGTATTATTTTACCCCCAATATTCTTTTATGATTAACTGACCTTCCGCCGAGAGCGACGGCCATCTGGTTCTCCAAATAGCTGCGGGAGTACAGCCCGGACTCGAGCCGCTCCTCGCTGGGCGCGAAGAAAGTCAGACCGCCGGCCTGCCCCCGCGGGATGATCGAGATCTTCGCCACCGGGTCGTACTCCGGCATCAGAGCTCCCACCAATGCGTGCCCCGCCTCTGTAGAGCAAAAAAAAAAAAGAACGTGGAATTAGCACATGAGAGACTTGAAACAAAGTTCTTACTTGATGCCTAAATTGCAAAAAAGAAGCTCCTATGATATCAGAAATTACAGATAGAAAAAAAATGCGTGAGCAGAAATTTATGAAAAATGGAGAGAAGTCTCGTTAGAGAACTTAACACGAGACTATTGTTTTGAAGAACTTACATTATCGCAATTTCTGATCATGTAAGAAAAAAAAAAAAAAAAAAAACTGAAGTCCCTATATTATGCTAAATTGCAAAACAACCCCTATATTATTAGAAATTGCCAAAAAACCCTATATTATCAGAATTACACTAAGAGACAAAACATAACAGCAGGGAATTTTCCGAATTTTTTGCCTCTAGAGATATTTCACTGCAATTCAGGCATAACACAAGTGTGTTCTCCCCAAATTCACCATCAAAAGTTCAAAATTACACATAAACATTAAAAAAAGAAAAAAATCTTTCACATCCTAACTCACCATGGTACGCAACAAGTTTCTTCTTCTCCTCAGAAACCACGGCATTCTTCTTCTCCGGCCCCGCAATAATCCTCTCCAGCGCATCTGAAATCTCATCCTTACTAATCTCCTTCAAATCCCGCCGTGCGGCTAAAATGGCCGCCTCGTTCATCAGGTTCTGCAGGTCCGCACCCGTGAACCCTGGTGTGCGCCGAGCGATCTTCTCGAAGTCCACGTCCTTGCCCAGAGCCTTGCCTCTCGAGTGCACCTGGTGGGGAATTTGATAAGTGCATAATTCAGGTTTAAATAATCGTGCATGTTTTCATATAGTACAGGGACTAATTGGATTGCAATTTAAAAAGAAGGCTGTGCATTAATTAGATTGCAATTTAGTACCGGTACTATTGAGTTGAACCATTTGATACTTGTACTTCATAGAATTGTGTACGGTAGTCCTTGACACAATAATCGTGCATGTTTTCATATAATACAGGTACTAATTGCAATCCCATTAAAGTACAGGGACTAACAATGCATTTATCCCAAAAAACACTCCATTCTTCAAATATTCAAAAAAATACTCCCTACCATTAAGTTCTGTCTAGTGGTGTTTTGAAAAATAGAGGTCCCTTTTTAAAAATTTTGAAGAACAGTGGAACTTTTTGAAGGGTTTGTTTTGCAATTTAAGCATAAGCAAGGGTTTTCCTTTTGCAAATATCCCAAATATATTTATAGCCCAGAAAAGGAAGCGTACCTCTAAGATCCTGACTCGTCCAGCGACATCAGGCCGGTCAACAGTGACCTGGCGGTCAAACCTTCCTGGTCTCAGCAAAGCCGAATCCAAAACATCCGGCCTGTTAGTGGCAGCCAACACAATCACTCCACTGTTTCCAGTAAATCCATCCATCTCAGTCAAGAGCTGGTTAATGGTCTGCTCTCTCTCATCATTCCCTCCTCCCAATCCGGCCCCTCTCTGTCTCCCCACAGCATCTATCTCATCGATGAAGACTATGCACGGCGCTTTGGACTTGGCCTTCTCAAAGAGGTCTCTGACACGTGAGGCTCCCACTCCAACGAAAAGTTCGACGAATTCTGACGCCGCGCAGGAGAAGAATGGGACGCCGGCCTCTCCAGCCACGGCTCGGGCCAAGAGGGTTTTGCCGGTACCAGGCGGGCCCACCAAGAGGCAACCTTTCGGGATTTTAGCTCCTAAGGCTGTGTACTTGTCAGGGTTTTTTAGGAAGTCAACGACTTCTTGCAGCTCGAGCTTGGCTTGGTCTGCTCCTGCAACATCAGCGAAGGAGACCCCTGTTTCGGGCACTTCCTGGAACTTTGACTTTGACCGGCCGAAATCCATGGGGCCGCCCAGGCCGCCGGGGCCCCCGCCAGGTCCGCCCTGAGCTCGCCGGAAGAGGAAGAAGAGTCCAGCGAAGGTGAGGAACGGGAAGAGTAAGTTACCCAAAACACCGAGCAACCCGTTGCCGCCTTCTCCTTCTGAGACTGAGATGTCTACGCCGTTCATGGCTAATATGTCGATTAAATCTGGATCGTTGGGGACAACCACTGCAGCACGACGGCCGTCTATGGCCGTTAGTTGTAAAACCCCACCATCTTTCGCGAACCTGACCCGCTCGACCTTGCCTTTCTTAACCGCGTTGAGAAATTCGCTGTACCGCCATTGGGTTCCTTCAGGGAGGTCTGAGGCTTGTTGGGTACGTGGAGAAGTCATAAGAGACTGCGCGAACGGGTTCGAAGGCGTGCTCGGCTTCGTGGCGGCTTCTAATTGCACGGGCGGGGAAGCCAGTGGGGCTTGGGCAGGGGCTAAATCATCGGCCAAAGCGGGCTGAGCCATGGTAGAGATGAGAACTGTTGCCATTGCTGCGTTTGAGAGCGAGTTGAGTGATTTGGGTCTGTTGGGTTTTGGAGATAGAACGCATACTGGGCGGAGAGAGCGTCTGTTGACTGATTCAGGTCTGTTGAGTTTTGGGCCGTAAAGGGCGGAAGAGAGAAGCAGGTGAGTATTACTGGAAGCCATTATTCGATGAAAATCCTGAGGAGAAGTGAAGATCGAAAGCTAAGGAGGAAGAGTGAAGTTCTTATAAAAGGTCTTTGATGGAAGGAGGCATACTGTAAACGTGGAGTGAGTTGCGACCAGATAATTTCGACCGATCTTTTGAAGATTGGAAGAACACAGATCAAGATAACCGCAAAAAATGGTGAGAGAATTTTAGATTTTATGAGGGTGAGAATGGGCCAAGACGCAAGAAGGAAGGCTTGTCAAACAAGTAAAGGAAGCAGAAGAATCGTAGGCATTGTGAATCCCGTATTGTTGGGCCTTTATACATACTTGATAGGCCTATATTTATTTTGGGCCATATTGAACATGAGTTGTATATTGGAGAACGATTGGCCCATTTGGACCAGTCTTTTGTCTTAGTATTACATATCAATTCAAATTCAGTTTGGTATTTATTGGGTTGATATCTTGTTTCGAGTATTGTGTCATCGTAACTATATCTGTATGATATGTACGGTAAGTATTCTGTCATCATTGACATTTGACATATGATATTTAATGAGTAATGCTCCTCTCTGTTTCTTCTCCATTGGAGATGACTTGCCTTCCTGCTGATTTTTACATGTTAATGTAGATGCATATTTTATTAAAAAAATAACTTGCATACCTTAAAAGATTCCAACAATTACAGAATTATCTTTTACATGAATTATATAAAATTATGTAAGATATTAATGAGATTTATAAATTATATCTTTTTTGAATATCTTTTAGAATATATTTTCTTAAGATTTGCTATATATCTGTTCAGTATATATTATTGTAACATATTTTTGTCAATAATTTTTTTACCATTCAAAAAGAGTTATTGCAAAACAAGAATAACATGCAAGATAAAAACATTATGTATAGCATTTTGTCTACCAATAATATACCATGCCAGATGGCCGAGCCATAGCTTAAGCTCTTCACTGTATTTTTAGAGCTTGGTGATCAAGATTGTATTTCGGTCCTCTAACTCGGACAAGGGAGTATTTGTAAGTACTTAATTATTTAATGAAGTCTTAGTAGCCAAATTAGCTGTAATTTTGTCTAATTAATCTTGCTAATGCTACTATTGTTTAAAAATTTTAAATTTTAGTCA
This sequence comes from Juncus inflexus, assembly GCA_024447665.1. Classification (NCBI taxonomy): domain Eukaryota; kingdom Viridiplantae; phylum Streptophyta; class Magnoliopsida; order Poales; family Juncaceae; genus Juncus; species Juncus inflexus. Next base: position 1,824,629 of record JAJHPC010000017.1, read on the forward strand.
TTCGGAAGTCTTTTTTAATAAAGAAAAGTCTAATTTTGCCCCCTCAACTATTCAAATAATTCATTTTTTGTCCATCAGCTTTTTATTGATTCAATAATAGTCCATCAACTATTTAATAAGTGCATTTTTGGTCTTCCACCCATTAAGTGCTTATGTGTTCCCTAAATTTGACACATAAGGAATGATATGTCATATATTATTGACACATGTTCGTACATGGCAATTGTGATGTGGCATATTTTTGTGCATAATTTGTTTTTAAATTAACATATCATTGTTTATTTGTCAATAATATATGAAATATCATTATTTACTTGTCCAATTTTAAGAACACATAAACACTTAACGGATGAAAGAATCATAAATATACATATTAAATAGTTAAGGGACTAAAATTGAATCAATAAAAAATTGAGCGATTAAAATTGAGTTATTTGAATAGTTGAGGAGGTAAAATTAGATTTTTCTCTTTTGAATAATAAAAAGAAAGGATTCTTATCTTTAATTTTAGAGGCAGATACAAAGACCCATGATTCTTTGTTTAGTGTTGTAATGGAGAGGAAATGAACTGTTTTGTTTTCCTTCCAATCGCAATTTTGACACCATTTCTTCCTTCACTGTGTTTGCACTCCAAAGTCCACTATGGAACAAATAAAAGTGACATATTTCGACCATAAAACTAAAAGACAGAATTGAAACGCAGTACGGTCAGGTGGACAACCTACTATCAAATTTATAACTCACAAATGAGCCAGATAAACCGAGTGGAGGTGGACTTCTACTGGCGAGTTCACAACAAAGTTGGCCTACCGTTTCATTACATATAGCGGTTTTAAAAAAACATGATTTAAACTCAATATGACGTTGCAAAATAACGCCGAAATTAAAACTATTTGCATCGAAGGTAATTAGGAATATTTTGCCAAACATTGATAAGCTTCAGGGATGGAGTTGGGCATTAACTAATGTATGTGTTCTGTGGCAAGCAGACCTAGAAACACATACACACATCTTTCAACGATGCATTTATATGCCACGGGCTTGGGAACTAAATGCCGATAATAAGGGACACATTATATCGGAACTTCACAAGATAATAAATACAAGCAATCGGGAACTAGTAGCACACGTAACGACCTTCTACTTTATCATATGGCGAGAG